>PVHT020000521.1:36756558-36773329 GCA_004024745.2 Catagonus wagneri | reverse complement strand
TCTATATTTCTGTCTTTGTGCCAGTACCATACGGTTTTGATGACTGTAACTTTGTAGTACAGCCTGAAGTCAGGGAGTCTGATTCCTCCAGCTCCATTTTTGTTTTTCAGGATGTCTTTGGCTATTCTGGGTTTTTTTTTTTTTGTGCTTCCAAACAAACTTTAAAATATTTTGTTCTAGTTCTTTGTAAAATGACCTTGGTAATTTGATAGGGATTGCATTGAATTTGTAGATTGCCTTGGATAGTATAGTCATTTTAATAATATTGACTCTTCCAATCCAAGAGCATGGTATGTCTTTCCACCTGTTAATGTCATCCTTGATTTCTTTCATCAATGTCTTATAGTTTTCAGAGTACAGATCTTTTGTCTCTTTAGGTAAGTTTATTCCTAAGTATTTGATTCTTTTTGATGCGATGGCCCCCATATATTCTAAATGTAACAATCTGCATCTACCAACCCCAAAATCCCCATCCATCACCCTCTCTCCTTCCTCCTCCCTGGCAAACACAAGTCTGCCCTCCATGTCCATGATCTCTTTCTCTTTTGTAGATAGGATCATTTCTGCCATATTTTACATTCCACAAATAAGTGATATAATATGGTATTCATCTTTCTCTTTTTGACTTACTTTGTTTAGTAGGAGAATCTCTAGGTCCATCTGTGTTGCTGCAAATGGCATTATTTTGTCCTTTTTAAAGGCTGAATATTCCATTTATGTGTATGTATATATATCTCACATTTTTTAATCCATTCATCTCAGAATTTTTTTACTCAAAAAAAAATTTGTAAGTGCCTAACGCTCTCAGTGATTATAGCTAACATCTCTAAAAAGAATACAAACAGCAACTCTCTGAAGACTGAAAAGTTTTTTTTTTTTTTGCCTTTTTAGGGCTGCCCCTGCGGCATATGGAGGTTCCCAGGCTAGGGGTCTAATCGGAGATGTAGCCACTGGCCTATGCCGCAGCCACAGCAACGCAGAATCCGAGCCGCGTCTACGACCTACACCACAGCTCACGGAAACGCCGGATTGTTAACCCACTGAGCAAGGCCAGCAACCTCATGTTCCTAGTCGGATTCGTTAACCACTGCACAACAACGGGAACTCCTGAAGACTGAAAAGTAAACAACAGCAGGCAGATGGAGAGGACAATGAAAACTTGAAAACCGACCAGTACTGTGAGAGACCAGGAGTTTTTCCTTTTATCACCTGACTTGCATATATGAGGGTAGCCTGGCCATCTGAGTTGCAAAATTACACAGTGGGTACAAACAGCAAAACATCTAAGAGAAACCCTATTTTTCTGGCCAAAACAACTAAGAAAAGGGGAATCTGTGAGCTGAGGAGTACAGGGGATGGGAAAACTGTCTTTTTAATTTTTTCCCTCTTGGCCCAACCATAAAGCTGACTCATCTTGCAGAGACACCTAAAACCTCAAGAGAAAACTATCTTCATGGTCAAAGGAATTGGGAAAAGAGGTCCCAGAGAGTCATAAAATGTCAGGGAAAGCCCAGAGATAAGTGAGTTTCAGAAAGTCATCCCCTAGGAATCTGCACAAGTCCTATGCTCATCTGGAGCTATGACTGCACAGAACAGACCCAACAAAGAACAGATAAGCTTGGACAACTGAACTACGATCAGAAACACTGCCCAACGAAGTCCCAAAGAAACTTGTGGTCTCAGCCTAAACAGGCTGATCACCTGCTAAAACAGAACACAAAATCAGCATTCACAAACGACTTACACAGGACCCACAGTCTCATAACACAATGCATAATATGTCTAAGACATAATGCAGAACTACTTAATATAAAACAAACCAGGAGTTCCCGATGTGGCTCAGTGGTTAACGAACCCAACTAGGAACCATGAGGTTGCAGGTTTGATCCCTGGCCTCGCTCAGTGGGTTAAGGATCTGGTGTTCCCATGAGCTGTGGTGTAGATCGCAGATGCGGCTCAGATCTTGAGTTGCTGTGGCTGTGGTGTAGGCTGGCAGCTACAGTTCCAATTTGACCCCTAGCCTGGGAACCTCCATATGCCATGGGTGTGGCCCTAAAAAGACAAAAAAAAAAAAAAAGGAAAAATATGACCACTTCTCAAGGGAAAAGACAATCAAATGTCAAGAGTGAGATGACTCAGATGTTGAACAGTGGATACAATTCTTTAATGACTATTATAATGATGCTTAGAATAAACAAAATTATATTGGCAACAGAGAGTTATAAACTATTTTTAAAAAGAACAAATGAATATTTTGGGACTGAAAAATAATACAAATTGTAATATACAAATATAATACAATTCTTAAAAAATTCACTGGATGGAGCTCAGTAGCAGAATGGAGATACTCCAAAAAAAAGACACACTAGAAATCATCTGAGGAGTTCCCATCATGGCTCAGCAGAAACTAATATGACTAGTATCCATGAAGGATGCAGGTCAGATTCCTGGCCTCACTCGGTGGGTTAAGGATCCGGCATTGCTGTGAGTTGTGATGTGGCTTGGATCTGTTGTGGCTGTGGCATGGCTGTGTTGTAGGCTGGCAGCTACAGCCCCTATTCAGCCCCTAGCCTGGGAACCTCCATATGCTGCAGCTGCAACCCTAAAAAGACAAAAGACAAAAATAGAAAAACAATTGAAATGATCTAAGCTGAAGTATAGAATGAACAAAGATTTAAAACAAAATTAACAGAGTCTCAGAGATTTGTGAGACAATATCAAAAGTTCTAACACTTATATCATTGGAGTCCTAGAAGAAGAAGAAGATCGGTGCAGGAAAGATTTTTAGGAAAAAAATTGGCATGCTTAAAACTTAACAAATTTGAGTGTAAAACATAAACCTCAGTGAACCTCTTTCAAAAAAAACTTGAACTATATTAATTACATGTGACAAATCCATATATGTACATGTAATCGGGTCACCACATGGTGCAGTTGGAAAATCTGACAGAAATCTGTAAACCAGCTATAATGCAAAAAAATAAAATAAAATAAAAGGAGAAACTGCATTACCTGTTCTCCAAAAAAAAAAAAAAAAAAAACTTGAAGAAAATCATGCCAAGACGGCAAACCATAATCAAAAGGAAGGAGGATAGAGAGTTCTCTTAGTAGTTCAGTGGTTAATGAACCCAACTAGGGACCATGAGGATGTGGGTTTGATCCCTGGCTTCACTCAGTGGGTTAAGGATCTGGCGTTGCCATGAGCTGTGGTGTAGGTCACAGATGTGTCTTGGATCCCATGTTGCTGTGGCATAGGCCAGCAGCTGCTGCTCCGATTCCACCCCTAGCCTGGGAACTTCCACATGTTGCAGGTGCAGCCCTAAAAAAAATAAAATAAAATAAATGGAGGATAGAGTTGAGGGTAGATAAAGGAGAGTGGGGAGGAGGAAAGAAATAATGAAGAGACAGACAAACTGAGAGAGACCAGGGATAGAGGAAGAAAAATTAAAGTATGAAAGCAGTAGGTAAAAGCACATATAGAAAAAAGGAATGACAGAAGATTTCTCATCAGAAACCGTGATTCTATGAAGAAAATCAAACATCTTTATGATACAACTGCTATGGAAAACAGTATGGAGGTAACTCAGGAAACTGAATATAGAGCTACCATGTGTTTCAGCAATTGCACTGCTGGGCATATATTCAGACAAAAGTTTCACTGAAAAAGATGCATACACACCTATGTTCATAACAACACTATTCACAGTAGCCAAAGCATGGAAACAACCTAAATGTCCATCAATAGATGAATGGATTAAGAAGATGTGATACATGTATACAATGGAATATTACTCAGCCATGAAAAAGACAAGATAATGCCATTTGCAGCAACATGGATGGATATAGAGACTTTCCTACTAAGTGAAGTAAGCCAGAAAGAAAAAGACAAGTACCAAATGATAGCACTTATTTGTGGAATCTAAAATATGGAACAGATGATGCTATCTAAAAATAACAAAAAAACAGAAACAGACCATGGACAAGAAGAGCAAACTTGGGGTTTCCAAGGGGAAAAGTGTGATGGATGGGCATTTTGGGGGGGTTTTGGGTGAAAACTGTTGTATTTGGTGTGGATGAGCCATGGGATCCTACTGTGCAGCACAGGGAAATGTGTGTGATTGGGTCATTTTGTTGTCTAACAGAACTTGATGAACTATTATAAATCAACTATAATAATAAAATCTCCAAAGTGCTGAAAGATAGCTATCAACTCAGAATTATATGTATATCAGAAACACTGGAAATACAAACTATACCTTAAAATGAAAAAAGGTAAGAGAATTTGACACTATCCCTTCTCTAAAATAATTGCTAGAGGAAATTCTCCAGGCTAAGGGAAACTTAAAACTTAAGGATTGAAGTAAAAACAAATTGTGATACAGCCATACAATAGAATTCAGTAATAAAATGAGGGAATTACTGGAGTTCCCTGGTGACTCAGTGGGTTAAGGGTCCTGCATTGTCAGTGCTATGACTGAGGTCGCTGCTGTGGTGCAGGTTTGATTCCTGGCCTGTGAACTTTTGCATGCCATGGATGTAGCCCCCACCACCCTGTAAAAAAGAAGGAATCACTGATATGTAACAACTTGGAATAATATGAGATGAATGATAGCAAATGAAATAATCCAGGCTGAAAAATCTACATACTGTGTGATTCTATTTACATGATATTTTAGAAGAGGAAAGCAAGAGGGATGATGAAATGATTGTCAGAGGTTAAGTTTTAGTGGAGAGAATGATTACAAAGACTAGGGAATTTTGGTGGGGGTGTGTGATGCTCTTCTGCATCTCTATTTAGGTAAAGGTTACATGAATCTATGTATTTGTAAAAACTTACATAGAACCATAAGAAGAATAGATTTTCTTACATAAATTTAAAAGAATCACAGTTTGTGGTAGGAACATATGATAGGAAACTTTGCTCACTGATATTTACCCTACATTTCCTAGTGCATTGTTCTATTAATAAATGTTTGTTCAACTATTGTGCTATTTTAGGGCTATTTTGTTTGCAAAATTTTGCTTAGGTATCTCAAGAGAAAAATGTGTTTATAAGGTCTATAGGGTTGGTCCTGGGGCCTCACACAAACTAAAAACAAGAGCCAGTCACATCTCAGCAGAAGCCAGCAAGGATCTAGGTGATACCCCTAAGATGGCCATCTCTCCATTGTTTTGAGATAAGATGTCTTGAGAAGGAGGGGAGGTGGAGGGCAATCCCTTGAGAGGGAAGAAACATATCTGAGATCAAACGTGAATGTCAAATTAACTAGATCTTTATCTGAAAATATTATTCAAAATAAAAAATGGGGCATATCAAATTTTAGGGGATTATCGCTAGTCTCATAAAATTACATGGGATCTCATGGGAATTATAAGCATAATGAAATGATGCTATGAACAACTCTATGCTCACAAATGTGATGTCTTATATGAAATACTTATTCCTTGAGACAATCTACCCAAACTCAAACAAGAAGTAGGGCTATATCTATTAAAGAAATAGGCCTGTATCTATTAAAGAAATTCAATCTATGATTAATAATCTTACAAAACAGCACCAGGCCTGTATGGGTTCATTGTTGAATTCTACCAATTCAAGGAAGAAATTATACCAATTCTTTACAGTTTTTTTCAGAGAATAGAAGTAGACGATACTTTTACTAACTCATTCTATGAAGCCAGCATTACTCTAATGCCAAAACCAGACAAAGACATTACAAAAACAAATCTACAGACCAGTATCTTTAATGAACATAGATGTAAAAACCCTCAACAAAACATTAGAAAATCAATTTCAAGGAAGTATAAACAGAATTATATACTATGACCAAGAAGGATTTATACCAGGTATGCAAGGCTGGTTCAACAACGTTTAAAAATCAGTTCAGTCTATCATATTAATAGGCTAAAATAGAGAAGTCACATAACCATAGCATTAGATGTAGAAAAAGCATTTGACAAAACCCAGCACCCACTCATGATAAAAACTCTCAGGAAACTTCGAAGGGGGACTTCCTCAGTTTGATTAAAGACTATCTACAAAATACCTAAGCTGGCATCACACTTAATAGTAAAAAACTCAAAGCTTCCTCACTAGGATCAGGAACAAGGCAAGGCATCTCCTTTCACCACTCTTTTGCAACATCACACTGAAAATCCTTGCTAATGCAATAAGGTGAGAAAAATACAGATTGGGAAGAAAGATTATAAACCTGAATTTGTTCACAGGTAATATGATCATACACATAGAAAATCCAAAAAGGTCAACAGCAACAACAGTGAAAGCTCCTGGAACTAATAACCAGTTATAGCATGGCTGAAGGATACAAGGTTAATATACAAAAATTGATTTTTCTGTATATCAACAACAAGCAGGTGAAATTTGAGATTTAAAAACTATTTGCATGAGCACCCCCAAAAATAAAATATTTACGTGTAAATCTGACAAAAGATCTATATGAGGAAAACTATAAAACCCTTAGAAACAGGTAGTAAACAAATGAGACATTCCATGTTCATGAATACAGAACAGGGATACTCAATATTGTAAAGACGTTGGTTCTTCTCAACTTGATCTATCGTTTCAATGCAATTCCCTCCAGAATCCTAGCAACGTATTTCATGGATATCAGCAAAGTGATTCTAAAGTTTATATGGAGATGCAAAAGACCCAGAGTAGCCAGTACAACATTGGAGAACAACAAAGCTGGAGGACTGATGCTACTCAACTTCAAGACTTATCATAGAGCTACAGTAATCAAGATAGTGTGGTGGAGTTCCTGTTGTGGCTCAGCAGGTTAAGAACCCAACAAGTACTCATGAGGATGTGGGTTCAATCCCTAGCCTCACTCAGTGGGTTAAGGATCCAGTGTTGCTGTCAGCTGTGGTGTAGGTTGCAGATGTGACTTGGATATGGGATCTAGCATTGCTATGGCTGTGGCATAGACTGCCAGCTGCAGCTCCGATTCAGTCCCTGGCCTGGGAACTTTCATATGCTGCAGGTGCAGCCCTAAAAAGAAAAAACAAGAAAAAATACATAGTGTGTTGGCAAACAGATTGATGGAACACAGTAGGTAACCTGGATATACACTTCCATTAATACAGTCAACTGATCTTTGACGAAGGAGCGAAAACAATACAATGGAACAAAGATTGTCTTTTCATCAAATGTAGAATATATACATATATATTACTATATTGTACACCTTAAACTTGTACAATGTTATTCAATTACATTGCAAAAAAATCAGAGAGAAAATGGTGCTGAAAAAACTGGACTTCCATTTACAATAACATAAACCCAGACCAAGAAATTACACCCGTCATAGAAATTAACTCAAAATGAATCACAGAACTAAATGTAAAATGTAAAACTATGAAAACCTTCTAGAAGATAACAGGTGAAAACTTACAAGATCTTGAGTCTAGTGAAACCTTTTTAGATAGAACACCAAAGACACAGTCCACGTGAAACATGAATAAACTGCACTTTATTAAAATTTAAAACTTTTGCCTTGTGAAAGACAGTATCAAGAAAACTAAGGACCAGCCACAGACAGAGAAAATATTTTTGAAAGACAGATGTGATAAAGAACTGTTATCCACAATATATGAGGAATTCTTAAAACCCAACAGGAAGAAAACCACACAATCCAGTTTTTTAAAATGGACTGAAGAGGGAGTTCCCTTTGTGGCTCAGTGATTAAGAACCCGACTGGTATCCATGAGGATGTGTGTTCAATCCCTGGCCTTGCACAGTGGGTTAAGGATCCACCATTGCCATGAGCTGTGGTGTAGGTTGCAGACTTGGCTCAGATCCTGCGTTACAATGATTGTAGTATAGCCTGGCAGCTGTAGCTCCAATTCGACCTCTGGCCTGGGAAGTTCTATATGCCTCATGTACGGCCCTAAAAAAAAAAAAAAAAAGAAAAAAGAAAAAAAGGCACCAAGGTAACAGACACGTGGCCAAAAAAGATGTACAGATGACAAATAAGCATAAGACAAGATACATCACAGTACATGTCATCAGAGAAATGAAAACTGAAACAAGGAGATACCACTACACCCCTGTTGGAAAGCCCCAAATTGGAACGCTGACACCACCAAATGCTGTTGAGGAAGTGGAGAAACAGGAACCTCATTCATTTCTGGTGGGACTGCAAAATGAAACAGTCACTTGGGAAGACAGTGGGCAGTTTCTCACTATACTGAGCATACCCTTATGATGTGACCCAGCAATTATGTGCCTCAGTATTTACCCAAAGGAGTTAAAACTTACGTTCACCCCAAAACCTGCACATGGACATTTATAGCAGTTTTTCTCATAACTGCCAAAACTTGGAAGCAGACAAAATGTACTTCAGTGGGTAAAAGGATAAATGAACTATGCTACATCCAAGCAATGGAATGTTATTATTTGGTTATAAAAAGAAATGTACTATCATGCCACAAAAAGACATGGGAGAAACTTAAGCACGTATTGCAAAGTAAAAGAAACCAATCTGAAAAAGTTAGATATTGTGCGATTCCAACTACATGACATCCTGGAAAAGGCAAAACTCTAGAGATGGTAAAAAAAGGTTGGCACTTGCCTAGGGAGGAAGGGCTGAATACATAAAGCACAGGGAATTTTGGGACGGTCAGACTATTATTCTAAATAGTTATTCTATGTGATACTGTAGCGCTGGATATATGTCATTATGTTTACATGACTATATGGGTATATGCCATCATGCTTATGTCCAAACCCACAGGATGTAAGAAAAGTGAACTCTAATGTGGCCTGTAGACTTCAGTGTTCATTTTGGTTCATCAGTTGTAGCAAAAGTACAACACTAATGCAGATGTTTAAAAACGGGGAAAAATGGGTGGTGTGTGAGGGATATATGGGAACTCTGTACTTTTTGCTCAACAGTTTCTGTAAATCTAAAACCCAAAATTGTCTATTCATTTTTATAAACCTTCAATTTAGAATTTCTTATAGCCTCTCATTCCCCCGTTTTTTTTCTTACCAAAATATAAAACAGAAACATCAGTTTTCTGACATTACCTGTTTTTTAATTGCTGTTCTTTCCTTAGTTTCCCAGCCATTTAGGAGACTGGCGAATTTTGCTTTCTCCCTGGTCAAAACTAACCACCAGCAGAGGTTGCTAGAACCCAGCCATCCCTCTCAGGAGTGATGAAACTCCACACTGACCTGGCTTTGCTCTGAGGGCTGCAGGCACACACCATGGGAAAGCACTTAATATCAGAGATTTTTCAAAGAATGTAGAATCTCTGAGTGCCTGCTGCAGGGTGTCTTATAAATATTCTTGAAGCAAGAAGACAAATAGTCTGGATACCTAAATGACTGAAATGAACTTGGGTCTTTTTTCTGGATGTTACTGGGTAAAGAAAATGAAAAAAATTTTTTTTTTCATTTTGCAGCCACCATAGTTCCCAATCCAGCTAAGTTCTCAAGAGCTAGAATAAATTTCACTGAAGTTAAATAACAACTGCATGTGTGAGGGCTCCAGGTGTTGGATTAATTTTTTTTTAAGGAAATTCCTAGTAACAAGGACAAACAAATGAGGATGTTAAAAGCTTATTTTAAAATTACATTTCTTGGGATGATTTAATTAATTTATAGAATCATTTTATTTTCAGTTCTTTCAGTATCTAAGGAATGTTTCAAATTGCTAATAGGTTCATTAAGAGTTGTGTTTAACTCTGTCAATAAAACTCTGAATGTGATTTTGCTTTATTCCCAGAGGTTATCCAAGAAAGGAAGTGGAGAATGTTCTTTTAGAAAGCATGAAGTGGGAAAATGTTTAAAACTATTTATAGCAGCACTTAGCTGTGGAAATCCCAGACTTTACCATCTATTTATAGTTATTCTTTGGGTTAAAAGGGTGAAACCAGAAATCTTGAAAATGCTACATGCTTTTATCTAGCAGTTAAAACTAATAAGCTGTCTTTTTGTGGTTATGATAACCAGATACTTATAAGAGTAATACTTGAAATGACAATAAATTCATCTTGACTGGGGCAGGGGACTGTTTAAATCTAAAAGAGTGATGTTTTTCCTGATAAAGTGACTCTTACTTGGTTTTCTAGTTAACTGCAAACTGGATTCTGTCTGTAGCATGTGGGCTTATGTAATGAAAAAGAGGCAGGAGAGTGGGTTTATAAAACTTGGCAGATGGGCTAACGAAGGAACTTTTAACACTGGTTGATTAATCTGAAGAAAAACAAGGCCAGGTAAAATCACCAAGCTTCAAACAGCAGATTTTAAGTATTCCTCTGAGGAATCCCAGTTTCTGGAAATTTCCACCAGAGTGTAACAGCAAACCCTCCTCTGAGTTTTAATATGTGACACAGGATTTGCACATACATAGCGTGAACTGTATATTCTATTGACCCTTAGAAACTTGGCGGTGTTTTCCTAATACGTGTTTCTGGAGGAGGAAGGCCAGTTAGGAAGGTGCTGCAGTGGGATGCTCAGAGCGCGTGAGAGTGTGGTGGAGGGCGGAGGCCAGGGGCCTGCAGGGAAGGCCAGCCGTGGGTCTTTAGAGTCCTTGGCTGTGCTGAGGTGTTAAAATGTTAAGAATGAACTTCCAACCAAAGGGAAAATTGGACCTCAGTCATAAGGCTGTGCATAAAAACTTTAGAGATGATTTAGGAGGAATCAGGGCAGAGCTGGGTGACCTGTTTCTGCCTTGATGTTCTTTGCACACATTTTGCTGGCGTTACTTGTCAGCACTAAGCACATCTGTGAGCAGAATTTGTGGAACCCAACATGCTTTTGTGTTCATGGGTTTGGGCAGAAAGTTCAGGCTTCCACACTGCAATCGTGTACGCGCAATGCACAGAACCACAAGCTCCTCTTCCTGAGTTTTACTAAGTGCTGTTCTGCTGCCTGGGGTCATGTGCCGCTGTCACCTGTGAGTCTGATCTGTACCTGTGAGCCAGCTGCACTCATGCCTTTTAATCTGGAGGATAAACTTAACCAGTAACTCCTTTCCCATCCACCTATATTGCTGATCTCATCTTGTCAGTTCCCCAAGCCCTAGTTGCTGAGACCATCCGTTTGTCACTTGACCCCATGCTGCCTGATGCCACCTCTGGCTCTACGGTCCTTGTCCATTCTGTCCCTGTTGAAGCTCCATTTAAGCACCTGGTTCCTGTGGCTGCTGCTGCTCCTCACTGTCGTCCCCCCACCCCTGTACCCCCGCCTCGTTACCTCCTGCTGAGGGCTTGACTGCTATCCTTGGAAACCAGACGTGCTATTGTCACCGGAGGGAAACTGGGGGACAAGTGAGGGCCTTGGGGTCCTCACCTTATTTCTTCCATCAAATTCCAGGTGATTCCGGAAAGTCACTTTGCCTCTCTAAATCTCTGTTTCCTCTGGTTTGAAATGAAAGATTGGGCCAGATAATCTCTACAGTCACCCTAAAGGGCTTCTTTTCCTCCCCTTTTGGCAGGACTAAACTCTGAGGACCAGTCGGTCACCTGACTTACCACCTCCCACAGGTCCTGGTAGGCATATCAACAGTCAGGGGGGTCCAAGCAGGTTAATGAACCAGGACGGTCTCACCTCGAAGCTGTGGGGTCCCTGAAGGGCCTGAGGCAGCAGCTCCAACAGTGGCACTGGCCTCCCTGTGCACTGAACCTGTTTCCATGTTTGGTTGAGAGATGGCCACTTGGCCCAGAGGCGTCGCAGAGCAGGCCCTTAGTAGATGGAGCTGTGATGATGACAAAGTGGATGGCATATATCCACCTCTCTGTGCTTTATCTCTGAATCTTGACCACTCATGTCGGTTTGACTTTGCCGTGTCCTGTGAGGACAGACAGGATGCTTGCCTGCAGGGCTGGTCTCATGTGGTTTTCAGTAATGGTGGGGCCCGAGTCCAGGACGCCAATGCGTGGGACTCAGTGCGGTGTGGAGGGGGCAGGAGGGGCAGTCAGGGCTGAATCTGGGGTCTTGGGAGCCGAGGTCAGAGGTCAGCTTCCCTTTCCTCCTGGATCCCAGCCGTGCCCACTGATGATGGCCTGGGAATCACAGTCCCCAGGCACGAGGGTTGGCCAGCTAAGGTCCCCAGGTCATCATTCTTTATTTTCAGTGACAGAGACTTGGGGAAAGAGAGGTGGAGACTTGGGACCAAATGGACCCCTTTTGATGACAGTTAACCTCTCAGCACTGTCACACCCTCCCCCTAAACTACTATGGCGACTGTCTGGTCCTTTTGCCCAAGGTCAGAGGTGTACCTCCCACCTCTCCCATTTCAGGCTGCCTCGTGTCTTTGAGTAGACTTGGTAGTAGTTTTTTGGTGGGGAGAGGGAGAGCAGACTAATGTGCTTAAGTTACAGGAACTAAGGCCCAACCCCAATCCTATATGCAGAAACAGCCAGTGCAGTCTTGAGGTGTATGACTTTGCTCTCAGAAGCATGCCCACAGCATGCTCCCTTCTCCCTCCAATCCGGACGCACTCTGAGGGGTCACATGTTTACTAAGGGAAGGTAGATTTGTGGTCATTTTCAATTTCTTCTGGAAGGTCGTTAGTTTTCATGTGTCATGAATCAAAGACACCTCAAGAAGGAATCATTTAAAAGTACACACGGGGGAGTTCCCGTGGAATGCAGTGGAAAAGAATCCAACTAGGGACCATGAGTTTGTGGGTTTGATCCCTGGCCTCGCTCAATGGGTTAAGGATCCGGTGTTGCCATGAGCTGTGATGTAGGTTGCAGAAGTGGCTCAGAGCCAGTGCTGCTGTGGCTGTGGTATGGGTCAGAAGCTACATCTCCAACTCGACCCCTAGCCTGGGAACTGCCATATGCTGCGAGTGCGGCCCTAAAAAGCAAAAAAAAAAGGTACACACGGGGGGCCCTTCTGAATCTCTGGGACTGGAGCTGAAGCAGGGAATTTTTTGGGGTGAAAAATAATCTCAGGTGACTCCAATCCATATCCAGAGCTGAAATTCATAACACTAGAATCATGAAAAGACAAATGATTCAGTACTCCATCCTCTGTCCTTGGCCTCATTTGTGTTTAATCTCCCAGCAAATCTTGTTTCATGCTGGATTGATTTTTCATGTGTTCTAGCCCGGTGGCTGCTTTGGCAAGATCTTGGATGGAATCACATTGTGGACCATACCTCAGATCAAAGTGATTTAATAGTCCAAGTAAAGCAATCAGGAAACTACCCTGATTTTCTATGGGAAATTCAATTATACATGGAGCTTAAATATTTGTGACACAATTCTTTTGTGTGCTCTGATAAGAAAGCAGATTTTTTTTTTTTTGTCTTTTCTGGGGCCGCACTCATGGCATATGGAGGTTCCCAGGCTAGGGGTCTAACAGGAGCTGTAGCTGCCGGCCTTTGCCACAGCCAGAGCAACGCGGGATCCAAGCCACGTCTGCAACCTACACTACAGCTCACGGTAATGCTGGATCCTTAACCCACTGAACAAGGCCAGGGATCGAACCTGCAACCTCATGGTTCCTTGTCGGATTCACTAACCACTGAGCCGCGACGGGAACTCCCAGTTCTTTTTTTTAAGCCAACAAGCAACTTGATACAACTACATGGTCATTTGTAGTGTTGGGAAAAGGCTGGCTTAGCGTTAGATTGAATGCTGAATTCAGATAGCAGAATGGTTTGTATGGTGCATGGAATCTTCCTCTATTCAGGCATGTGACATATGGAGGAACATAGTCAGAGGTTGTGCAGCTGGAGTTCTTAAACTGGCTGGGGAGCTGCACGTGGCCAAAACATGAGAATAGAGAAAGAATAAGTGGAATAAGATAACCTACCCATATTTTTCATAGTATGGGAAAGGATTCCTTGCTGAGGAGTCAACAAGTTTGAGCCTCTACTACGAGATCATTTGGAGCCATCTGGGGTAGTTTCTTCCTGGTGTTCTGCTGGGGTGAACTTAGAGGTTCAGCAGAGCCCTGGGGAAACTAAGGCTCAAATTACAAACACAGCACAGCACCCATCTTTGGACTTCTCAGTTGGTCTTGGTGAATGGGCTTTGTGGGTTTTTTTTTTTTTTTCGTGTCTATTTGTGGTGTTTGATGCTGAGTATTTGGCTGTTGATTGTGGTCCAGTCATGGAATTGCATGGATTAAGATGCTCTTTGGAGGATTCAATCATGTAAGGATACATCCAACTGGTCCTTGGGGATTTTCATCTGGACATCCTACAGCCTCCTCAGATCTACCTAGTGTTTATCCAAATTCATAAATTCATATTCTTTCTGCTAAGCCTCCTTGTCCTTCTATCCTCCCTATTTTATGGAAGTAAACTATCCTTCTATCCACTTAGAATCCCTATAATCTAAATCAGACAATAAGCAGGTCCTATGGATCCTCCTTTTAAAAAGACTCACTAGGAGAGATTGGATTAAGATGGCAGAATAGAAGGACTGGAGCTCAACTTCTCTCCCAAAAAACAGCAAAACTACAACCAAGTGCCGAGCAGCCTTCAACCAAATGGTCTGGAAACTTCCAAAAAAGATATTCTGCTCCAGAAGACACAGCGGAGACCACATCAAGAGGTAGGAGGGGCAATTACACAATAGAAGCAACCACATACCTCCCTGGTGGGAAGCCCCACAGACTGGAAAGTAACTGCATCACAGAGACTCAGCTACAGGACTGAGAGTTCTGAGCCCCACGTCAAAACCCCATGCCTGGGGATCTGGCACAGAGAGAAAGAGCCCCTGGAGCATCTGGCATTGAAGGCCAGCGGGGCTTGTGTGCAGGAGTTCCACAGGACTGGGAGAAACAGACCCCATCCTTGAAAGGCACACACAGACTTTCATGTGCACTGGGTCCTAGGGCAAAGCAATCTCCATAGGAATCTGGGTGGAACCTGACTGCAATTCCAGGAGGATCTCCTGGGAAAACAGGGGTGACTGTGCCTTGTTGTGGGGGAAGGGCATTGGAGGTGAAGCTCTTGGGGACATTCGGCAGCCTGCATTTCTCTGGAGGTGGCCATTTCTGGGAAAATCTGGTCCCTCCCATCAGCTCTGAGAAGCCCCAAGGCAAACAACAAATCAGGTGGGATCTCAGCCCCACCCATCAGTAAACAGGCTGCCTAAAGACCCCTCAGGCACACAGCCAGCCTCTAATCTCATCCAGAGACAAAGCTCTGGATAAGAATCAACCCCACCTACGAGTGGGGAGGCATCAGTCCCTCCCATAGGGAAGCCTACAGCAAGCCCTGCCCATACCAACTTTAGTCACAGGGGAGGCAAACACCTGAACTAAGAGAGGCTACAACTCTATTGTTGGCAAAAAGGTCACCACACCAAAAACCTATAAAAATGAAAAGACAGAAAACTACAACTCAGATAAGGGAGAAAGAGAAAAGCCCAGAGAAACAGCTCAGTGAGGAGGAGATTATCAGCCTCTCAGAAAGAGACTTTAGACTGTTGATGCTGAAGATGATGCAAGGCATTGGAAATAAACTAGAGGCAAAGATTGATAATTTATAGGAAACACTGAGTAGAGAAATACAAGCTGTAAAAGTTAAACAAGAAGAGATGCAAAATACAATAACTGAAATAAAAAATTCATTAGAAGCAGCCAACAGTAGAATACAGGAGGCAGAAGAATGAATGTGCGAGGTGGAGGACAGATTAGTGGAAATCACTAATGCAGAAGAGAAAAGAGATAAAAGATTGAAAGGAAATGAGCAGTGTCTCAGAGAACCCTGGATAATATTAAATGCACCAATATCTGTATTATAGGGGTGCCAGAGGGAGAAGAGAGAGATAGAAGGGGACAGAAAAAATATTTGAAGAGATAATAGCCGAAAACTTCCCTAATATGGGAAAGGAACCACTCACTCAAATTCAGGAAGCACAACGAGTACCATATAAAATAAACCCAAGGAGGAACACCCCAAGACACATATTAATCAAAATGTGTCCAAAATTAAAGACAAAGAGAAAATTTTGAAAGCAGCTAGGGAAAAGAAACAAATGACATACAAGGGAACCCCAATAAGGTTATCAGATTTACCGGCTGAAACTCTGCAGGCCAGAAGGGAGTGGCATGATATACTTAATGTAACAAAAGGAAAAAACTTCCAACCAAGATTGCTTTACCCTGCAAGGCTCACATTCAGATTTGAAGGAGATATCAAAACCTTCACAGATAAAGCAAAAGCTAAGAGATTTCTGCAACACTAAACCAGCTTTACAACAAATCCTAAAGGAACTTCTCCAGGAAGAAAAGAAAAGGCCACAACCAGAAACAAAAACACCACAAATGACAAGGCTCACCAGGAAAGGCGTATATACAGTAAAGATACTAAATCATCCATGCACAACTATGCTACCAAAATCAGAAATCGTGAGAAGACAGCACAAATGCAGGTCACTGGAGATGCACGTGCAATTAAGAAACCAACAACTTAAAACAATCTCATTTGTATATAGGCTCCTATATCAAAACTTCAGGGTAAAAAAAAAAAGCAACAAAAACCCCAAACAGTTAATACAATGGCAATAAGAACATATATATCAGTAATTACCTTAAATGTTAATGGACTGAATGCCCCAACCAAAAGACATGGACTAGCCGAATGGATACAAAAACAAGAAAACAACCAATGGATCACTGAAGAAATCAAAGAGGAAATTAAAAAATACCTAGAAGCAAATGACAACAAAGACACAACACTCCAAAACCTCTGGGATGCAGCAAAAGCAGTTCTAAGAGGAAAGTATATAGCAATACAAGCCTACCTCAGGACACAAGAAAAAGCTCAAATAAACAACC
>PVHT020000521.1:36730208-36755558 GCA_004024745.2 Catagonus wagneri | reverse complement strand
AAAACTCACTAGTCTCTCCCTTTGCCTCTGTTCTCTCCATCACACTCTAGCTCAGAGTAGGTCTTTTCAACAGTCTCCTGCAGTCACCTCTCAGGTCTTTGCCTCCTGTCCAGCCCCACCTGAGCCATCCAATACTGAATCAGAATAACCTCCCTCAAACACAAATTTGATCGCACCATTGTTTCCCTGCTTTCAAATTCCTGGCGGCTTTCCAGTGCTTACTAAATTACAAGCGGTTAGCATGAAATAGTCAGGATTTTCACCAATTCTGTCTGCTCTCCACTTCTGGCATCCTAATTATCCTCTCTGCATCTTGAACTGCACACTCTGGTCTATGAAGATGGGTGAGAGACTACTTCCTGTGAGTGCCTTAGAGTTCCACCTACATGCCTGTATCAACACTGCTTCCTTCTTCTGGAATGGCCTCTGCACCATCTTCCTTCTGTGCAGAAATGCCACTCACGTTTTCTGAGGCTAATTCAAGTGTCATCTTCTTTGTTACTCCCCCTCCCCCTTCCTTCTGCATCCCGCAGCCAGTTTAATTCCTAGCCTCACTGTCCCGGAAATACAACTCTATGTGACGGACTTCAATCTAATTATTTATTTGTCCTAGTTTATGAACTTCTCTGATTTAAGGATTATATCTATTCTTTTGAAACTCCATGTCAAATAGGTGCTGAGTGTGTGTTTGCTCAGATTGGGAAACCAGAGGAACCCTTTACATGTTAAGTTTTGACTCGGTGCAACTTCAAATAGAGCCCTTGGTTTTACTTCCTCCTTTTGTCACTTGGAAGAGTTTATTCACAGCTCAGTGAATTCCTACCAGACACATAGCAAACAAGCAACAAGCTGTTCTCCAGGGTTGTTACAAATCCAGCCCAATCTCAGACTTTCCACAGACACAGCATGGTGCAGTAATTCTGGGGTTCTGGAATAAAGAATCTCTGGTGAGTACGTTGCATTGCATTTAGTGGGACAAGAAAACAGAGACAAAAATTGAAAGATTTTCTGAAGGAAGGATTGAATGCAAAAAGGGCTTGCGGTTAACCATTTTAACCAGGGAATTCAGAGAACTATGACATTCCTGTCTCTGAATATCATTGTGAACTGGAGATTTATTAAATTTGAAAGCAGTAAATATCGGGACATTATTTCTTAGCAGGCGTAGAGTTATAACTGTGAACTTACATGAGATTCTAAACTCTGTTTCCTCCACCAAGTCTCTAAGCTTAGTTTGACTGCACGACCATAATTTAATTTAGATGGGACCTTTAATTCTTAACATGATTTTAACTTATCTATGGTTTGTTTTGTTTTCCTGGCCTCTACTCATGAGTTTGAGAATCTAATTTCAAGAGAGGTATGCAGCCATGATACTTAACTCATTTGTTGTTTGGTTGATTTTTTTTTTTAAACTTCAAGGAATAATTTGGCAAGGGTAGCATTATCATTATTAGTTAATCCTAAATTACCTCAAATTTAGCATTTTGGTTTGAGAACATTCACATGGTAACAGCTAAGTGTACTGAATTGATTTGAATTCTCCCACTGTCCCACCTCCTTCAGAAGCATTATTAGCCACTAGGGTTTAATCAGTGCCCACTGGCAAAGCCATCACACGCACATAGGTCCTCCAAGAAGAACTCGAACACCAGTCCTGCAGCAGCAACCACATAGGCCCTGCACATTCGTGATTTGCCATTGTGCTTTTCTTGCACCAACCCACGTTCCCTCCCCAGTGAGTCCTCTGGGACAGAGATCTCTGTGGGGTGCACGAGAGTCCAATGTGGCTGCAGCACAAGTCCTGTGCACTGATTTCATGGGGCGGGGAAACAAGAGGTGAAATGCTGTGAACCTGAAGTAACTGGGACATGGGCAAACTTTTCTTCCCTTTGGAGAGTGTTCTTGCACATATGCGGTCTTTTATTAATCGATTTGTCAAGAACATAGGTTTGGGAATCAGGCTGGTGGAACTGGAATCTCTCTCTGCCACTGGGGAGTGGGCCACCGAGGCGAGTTAGCCTCAGCCTCGAGAACAGGCATTCCTTCACAGCCTGCGTCCCTTCCACCCGGGTTCTCCATCTCTGAAGATGAGGTTGGCTTTCCCCCGTCGCTGTGAATTTTTTCACTCAGATCACTGATGAAGACGGTAAAGAAATGCAAGCGCTGATTTGGGAGTAGAAATCTGGGCATCGAGAGCTGACCCGAGGCCCCGGACCGGACAGTGTCTCACTTCCCTTCCCAGACCTGTCACTGGTACCCCTCAGGGGACCTCCTATTGGCCTCAGATGCCCTGCTTTTGGGGATGGGTGTGGGGCGGCCCTAGCCGAGGCGGTCCTGACCTCTTGGCTTCCCTGGGAGCTGTTGAGCTTTTTGCCGGCACCGCCCCCACTCCTCCTTCAGAGCTGCTCCGTTCCTTGGAACCCCAGCCCAGGCTCAATTCAAAGGCATGTGAGTCTCATCTTGCCTCCGCCAAGGGTGGAGAGGGGCAGAAGAGAGTCCGGGCTACCCACACTCCAATCTGACAACCCTGTGAAGCCATCCATCCTGACAAGTGTAGAGCTGACCTGCGTCCCAAGACCCCCACCTCTGCCCAGCTGACCACGGCCTCCTCACCCACAGCCTCCTTGCTGCTTCCGAGGCACTGACACTGGAAGGCTTCCCCCGCCCCCGCCGTGGGCCTTTCTTCCACCCTCCCTTCTTCCCACAGCCATTGGACCTGTTTCTTAATCCCCTCAAGCTGTGTAACCCCAGGGGTGCCCCAAACAGGAGTCTCCCCCCTCAACGTATGATGTGTTTCAGCTAAAACTGAGCACTGTGGGAGGAGTCTGAACCCCGGATGGCGAGTGGTAAAGTGTTGGGTGGCTCCCAGTCTTGAGGTCCTTGGAGGTTCTGCGGGTGGTCCTGTGGGAATTGACATTCCTTCTTCCTGCTCCAGGAAGGGAGGGCCCTGGCCCCCGATGGCCGTCTTTGTCTGCCCACTGGCTGGCCGCCCAGCAGGCCACTGGGGTTCCCTTGCCTTTTCCTCTTCCTTTTCCACCCCTTTTAAACGATGGGGGAGCACTCCAGAGATAAGCGCCCCCTTCCTTGGGTGGAGACCACGGACCTTCCCCCCTGCTGTGAACAGGGCTCACTCCCTTTAGAGCAGGTCCTTCAGTTCCCACACCCCATGGGCCAGTGGTCAGTTGAGACAGAATCAAAATTGCCTAGCCAAAAAAAATCTTTAGACTAGGCTAGTTGTCCAGTGTCCTATGAGCCATGTCTGTATGGTAAGAGGTTTAAGAAAAAATGGATGACCTACAGCATTATTTTCCATTTTAAATATGTAATACCTCAGTGATGCTATGGATAATAACTATGATGTTCAGATGAGGAAGCAAGTACCAGCTAAGATGGCTTTTCTGTAGAATTCCGAATACCTGACTCTCACACTCATCTTACACATGGGGACTGTTGGTGTTTTATTAACTAGTAAGATGCAAACGGCAAGTGATTTCTTCTGAATCACTTCTAGAAGGTGTCTGGAGGCCCTGTCAACAATGATAGCATCCAGCTGGTGCATAAGATTTGAAGATTTACAACCACATTTTGTGGTCTTTCTCTAGATCTGAGGAAATAAGAACCTTGTGGTAAAACCTGATGGTCCAGGAAGTAAAAAACAAATTATCTGCCAAAATTACAATGAAAAACTGAAGAAGACAACAGATGATACAGTTTAAGTTTTGAAAAAGGATACAAAGAAACCAGCTTGAGGAATGGGGAGAAAATAGTTAGGGAGAGTTTTCATTAGAAGAGCTATTGTAAGAGGGGAGCCCCGTGCTACCAGTGGAAGGCAGAAATGTTTTTCTGCCATCATCTCCATTCAGTTCCAATCACAAAACATTGTCTCACTGTTAAAAGATGTGAGCCATCTCCCTGCAGCATCTGGAGTGAATGCCAGTGCCAAGCCACAGCAGCATCCTGTTCTCCAGCACAGGGCACCATCATCCACAGCCATCAGGTCCTCCCCTGGGCATGGCTCAGGCTGTGGGGGGCAGGTGGTGTTGAGGGGAGAGAAGGGTGTAACCATCTGAAGTCCATTTTCCCTGCTGGAGCTTTTAAACTGGGTGCAGATTTAAAAATTAACCTATTCATTCAAAAAGATACACGCACCCCTATGTTCACTGCAGCACTATTCACTATAGCCAAGACATGGAAACAACCCAAATGTCCATTGACAGATGAATGGATTAAGATGTGGTTCATATAACAATGGAACACTACTCAGCCATAAAAAGGAATAAAATAATGCCATTTGCAGCAACATTCATGGAACTAGAGATTCTCGTAGTAAGTAAAGTAAGTCTGAGAAAGACAAGTACCAAATGATATTACTTATATGTGGAATCTAAAATATGGCACAAAAGATCCTATCTACCAAACAGATCATGGGCATAGCAGATTTTGCCATGGAGGGGAGGTGGGAGGGAAGGGGATGGACAGGGAGTTTGGGGTTGGTAGATGGAAACTATTACATTTAGAGCAGATGGGTAATGGGGTCCTACTGTACATCACAGGAAACTGTGTATAGTCTCTTGGATTAGAGCATAAGGAAAGATAGTGTGAGAAAAGAAAAGATAATGCATATATATATATATATATATATATATATATATATGTGCATGGCTAGGTCACTTCACTGTACAGCAGAAATTGAAGGAACATTGTAAACCAACTATACTTTAATAAAAATTTTGAAAAAGCACTAGAAGAGAAAACAATGTCAAGAAAATAATTTTTAAAATAATAAAAAATTCCAAGTTAAAGAAGTAAAAATTAACCTAAAATAAAGAGGGAATGTGTCAAATGTTCACAAATGATAGCTCCAAGTAGGAAAACATAAAGGATCATTCCTTTCTCTTTACACCTGGCCCAATAAAAGTTGCAGCCACACACTTGTCCTGAATAGTTTAATACTATCCTTGGCTCCTGTGGAAAATCTCAAGACTTGTTCATTTACTAATTCTAAACTCTCTGTGCTCAAAGCAGTTTTCAGATTTAGCTGTTCATCTGCTTTTGCGTTCTTTATTTCTCTTCACATATTTAGAAGCTGGATGTGCATTTCTATTCTAGTGGCTACCTTTGTAACATTTTATACATACTTAGCTTTCTAAAGCTGATGGCTCTTTTACCGTCTTCCAGAATAATACAAGGATCTGAGGATGCTTTTGCTTCATTGACCTTATACCTTGCACTCTATGGGGATAGCATATTTTGAATGTGTTCATATCTGTTTTTAACCTGCCTGATTACATTACTATTGTTATTAACTTAATGTGTATTTAGGCTTATCCATAGGTTTCCCATTTTGCTTACTTACCAAATCTTTCACTTTAGACTTTCTTTCTGGGATTTTCTTACTCTTCCTGAAGTTACATCCTTTAGATGTTCCTTTACTGAGTTTTTGGGTGGTAAACATTCTCAAGTTCTAGCTGAGAGTATCTTTATTTCACCTTATTTGTGGAAGTTCATTTCATTGGATTATAATTTTAGATCTATAATGATTTTCTGGCACACTAAAGATATTCTACTTCCTTCTGGCTTTCATCGTGGCTATTAAGAAAACAGTCCTCAGCCTAACTGATATTCTTCTGTAGATAGTTTGCCTGCTTTTATAATCTTGTGTTTGTCTTTAATGGTATATAGCATGACTAAGAGATGTGTATACATGAATTTATTTTTTTTTGCTTTTATTCTTATAGCATGTCCTCAATTCTGGAAAGTACATGGCCATTATTTATAAGTAATATGTTAAATATTCTTTAAATATCTCTCTCCTCCCATCACTTTACCACTTTGTTCTGAAACTTGGAATGGACATAGGTGGGACTATCTCATTTTGTTTTTTTCTTAACTTCCCTTTCATATTTTCTACATGTATTTCTGTGATGCATTCTGATGGCCAATGGGTACATGAAAAGGTACACAACATCACTAGCCATCAGGGAGATGCAAATCAAAACTGCAGCGAAATATCACACCTGTCAGAATGGCTGTTGTGAAAAACATAAGAAATAACAAGTGTTGGTAAGGATATTGATAAGAAGGTCAATTGGTGCAGCCACTGCAGAAGAAAGCATGGAGGCTCCTCAAAAAATTAAAAATAGAACTACCATATCTAGACATTCTAATTCTGGGTATATACCCCCCAAAAATGGGAAATGCTATTTTTAAAAAGATATATGCACCCCATGTTCATTGCGGAACTATTTACACTAGCCAAGATATGGAAATAACTTGTGTCTATCAATAGATGAAAGGATAAAGAAGGTGGGATGCACCCTGAAAAATTTCTCTGCTCACATTTTCCAATTGGTTAATTCTTTCATGAGCTAGATTTAACTTGCAGACTATACTTCCTTTAAATATTTTTTCTTACCCTTAACCATTTAATTTTTTTCAATACATCTTTTAAGTCTTGTAAAATATCTGTATGTTCATCCTCTCTTTCCTTTTACTCTTTTATAATTTATCCAGTTTCTTTTGAAGAACCCAATCATTAGATATATATAGCTTCTCACCATGTGGATTTTGGTGATTGCAGACTCATGGTGCAATTCAGCATATTCCTTTATTCTCTGAATTTCCTGAAAATTGGCAGCAGAAATCAGACTGGATTACTCAGGCTCAATGCCTTTGTTAAGGCAGTTGGAAGAATATAATACATGGTTGTGTTTTGTTATCTTATGAGTCATTGATACTGATACTTCATGGAGGGTTGCAAAAGGCAGTTTTCTAAGGCAGTTTTCTAAGTCTATGATTTCTTTTTTATTAGTTGGAATACATTTATAAAAATACACTTTCCCCCATATCTCTTTGTTTGCCAAGTGTTTCAGTTTATGAAGAGGAAGTAGAATAAATGTTTGATTGCCTCCCTTTGTTTATCAATTTTCAAGGTAATGAGTTGGTTCCTTTTCATTCCTGTCATTTAAAAATTTTATTGAACTATAGTTGATTTAACAGTCTGTTAATTTCCACTGGACAGCAAAGTGACTCAGTTATACATATATCTGTATCAATATACAGATATATATACTTTTCAAAAATGTTTACTTCCTAGGACTGCACCTATAGCATATGGAAGTTCCCAGGCTAGGGATCTAATTGGAGCTGTACCTGCTGGCCTATACCACAGTTCACAGCAATGCTAGATCCTTAACCTACTGAGCAAGGCCAGGGATTGAACCTGCATCCTCATGGATACTAGTTGGGTCATAATCTGCTGAGTCACAACAGGAACTCCTTTTCTGTCTTTTTTTTTTTAATGATGATAATACAGGTTATATCCTTTATTTTTATTTTTTGTTGTCTTTTGTCTTTTTAGGGCTGCACCCATGGTATATGGAGGTTCCCAGGCTAGGGGTAGAATTGGAGCTGTAGCTGCTGGCCTACACCACAGCCACAGCAAGGTCAGATCCGAGCCGTGTTGGCGACCTACACCATAGCTTATGGCAACTCCGGATCCTTAAGCCACTGAACGAGGCCAGGGATCGAACCTGCGTCCTCATGGATGCAGTCAGGTGTGTTAACCACTAAGCTATGACAAGAGCTCCCTTTTATGTCATTTTAAATAGCATTAAGAATTCATGGATTTAGGAGTACTCATTGTGGCTCAGCAGGTTAAGAATCTGACTAGTATCCTGAGGATGTGGGTTCAATCCCTGGCCTCATTTAGTGGGTTAAGAATCTGGCATTTGCCATGAAGTGTGGTGTAGGTTGCAGATATCGCAGATGAAGCTCGGATCTGGCCTGGCTATGGTGTAGGCTGGCAGCTGCAGCTACGATTTGACCCCTAGCCTGGGAAATTCCAAATGCTGCAGTTGCGGCCCTAAAAAAGATTAAAAATAATAATAATGCATGGATTTAAACACCCTCAAAGGGTGTTAATCCACTGTAATTGTTATTATTAAAGCTCAGTGTGTCTCACTTAGTCCAGTGGGAGCCTCTTCCAGTTGTCTTCTAGGTCCTTTTGACAACACCTTAATAGTCTTGGGTGGCTTCCTTGCAATTTGGTATGACAAGATGTCCTACACTTGTCTCATACTTTTCTTTTTTCAGACATGCAATCAGCTGTTCATCTAAGAAAACTTTATTTCTTTCAGTGAGAAGTGATATTTCCAGACCTCAATTTTGTCCCTAAGGGATGTTTGGTGAACAGAGCTAGGAAACATGTTATCTACTAAAAGTAAAATACCCTATGGATCCAATTCAAACCAGAGTCTATAGAGTTTAACTTCTTTCTCAATTATATCTGTCTCTTCTTTCATTCCTGAGAACCTAGTTCTCAAAGATAGACTATCCCATAAACTTATTGGTTTTATGCCATTTCATGTGCACAGTATCCTCAGAATAATAATACCAATACTATTATCAATATGATTCAGAAAACATATTTTTTGGCATGTGGTTCTCCCATCCGCCTTCCATTTTTTTCTCCCTCCACCATTTTTGAAATACTTGTGCTATATCTACATTGTCAGAGCTTATAGTCATTAACACTATCTCTCTGTTAACCTTCATTTGCGTGAGTGTGTGTGTATGAGATACATATATATACATATGCTTCACAAGTACTTAAGGCAGTATCTCTTTAGTCATTCTTGTTATCTGAAACTTGATCTCTCAGGAAAGCTTCACAAATAAGACCTTCTGAGTTCTAGCATATTGATAATAGTTTGCCTTTTATACTTAAAAGTCAGTTTTGCTGGGCATAAAATTCTTATATTCTTCCGTGAGTATCTTAAACACTTTGTTTTCTTTTCATAGAGCAAAACTCAAAAATTTTAACCTAATTTTTTTCTAAGTTACACACTCTCTCTTTTTTTTAATGGCCAAGAGATCTTTTCCTTTTTTGTTAAACCTTAGTACTTTACCACTTGTGGTCAATATTCTCAGGTATGTGGTGTACTTTTTCAATATATGTCTTCAAATCTTGTTTTTTAAATTTAGGAAATGTTCTTGAACTGTAGTTTTTAGTACTATTTCAGATTTTTTCTTTATTTTTCTTCAGGAGCTCCTGTGTCCAATCTCCTTTGCCGATCTTTAATATTTGTCACTTTCTCTGACATCTTTTAAAAATATTTTCTTCATTTCTTTTTCATTTTTAAATTTTTCTCATTTTCACTTTCTTGAGTATTATATGTTGTATTTGTTGTTGTGTTCCTTTTAGTTTAGTCTTTGCTTGTAATTTTTTTTAAAAATGTATAATTCTTTCCTGAATTCTGTTGACTTGTTGGTGAGTTTTTCTAATTGTCATTTAGGTGTTACTTTGTCTTATATAAAGTCATAATAGTTTTTGATCAGTTTTGTGGTCAATGTCTTTGTTCATGCTTTTTATTGTCTATGCATGATTATTCTATTCCTTTTTTTTCTTATAATAACTTTGTATAGAGTTTGACTTTGATAATTTTCTGTTGGTTATTTCTTTGTGAGATTAGTTTGCTTGAACTTTTAGGATGAAGCCTTGCTTAGGATGGGTTTTCTAACTTCACCATCTTTTTTGCCTTTTCTGGGGCCGCACCGGTGGCATATGAAGGTTCCCAGACTAGGGGTCTAACAGGAGCTGTAGCCTCTGGCCTACACCACAGCCACAGCAACGCGGGATCCGAGCCGCGTCTGCAACCTACACCACAGCTCACGGCAATGCTGGATCCTTAACCCACTGAGCAAGGCCAGGGATCAAACCCGCAGCCTCATGGTTCCTAGTTGGATTTGTTAACCATTGAGCCACGATGAGAACTCCAATCTCTGGGGTTTATTTATCTACACATTACCAAGTTGGACCCTTAAACAGCATCTCCGCAATCCTCCTATCTGCTGTCTCCTGGTAACTATCATTTTACTCTCTGCTTTTACAAGTTTGGCTTTTTAGATTCCACATATAAGTGACATTATACAGTATTTCTTTCTCTGACTTACTTCACTTAGCATAATACCCTCAAAGTCCATCCACATTGTCACAAAAGGTAGGATTTCCTTCTTTCTTACAACTTAATAATATTCCATTGTATATGTATACCACATTTTTACTCATTCATTCACTGATGGACATTTAGGCTATTTCCGTATATTGGCTGATCATATGATAGATCAATTTCTAATTTTTGAGGAACTTCCACACTGTTTTTCCTAGTGGCTGCACCATCTTTCATTCCACCTTTTCACCATATCTTTGCCAATATTTTTAATCTTTTGTCTCTTTGATAAAAGCCATTCTATCAAGTATGAGGGGATATATCACTGTGGGTTTTTTTTCTTCTTTTTAGGGTCGAACTTGTGGCAAATAGAAGTTCCCAGGCTAGCGGTCTACTGGAACTACAGCTGCCGGCCTATACCACAGCCCTAGCAACACAGGTCCGAGCTGCATCTGTAGCCTACACCACAGATCGTGGCGGTGCCAGATCCTTAACCCAATGAGCAAGGCTAGGCATTCAACCCGCATCCTGCTGGATACTAGTCAGATACTTAACCCACTGAGCCACAATGGGAACTCCCCTCATTGGGGTTTTGATTTGCATTTCCTGATGACTAGTGATGCTGAGCATCTGAACTTTCTTAGGTCTTTTCCTCCACCCTACTTTGATTAATACCAGGGCTCTGGAGAACTGAACCACCAGATTTTGTATGTCCTGTGACATGAGAAAGTTTTTTACACTTTTAAATGGTTGAAACAGGAGTTCCCATCATAGTTCAGTGGTAACAGATCAAACTAGTACCCATGAGGGTGCAGGTTCAATCTCTGGCCTCTTTCAGTGGGTTAAGGACCCAGCATTTCTGTGACCTGTGGTGTAGGTCACAGACGTAGCTCAAATATGGCATTGCTGTGGCTGTGGTGTAGGCCAGCAGCTACAGCTGTGATTCAACTCCTAGCCTGGGAACTTCCATATACTGCAGGTGTGGCCCTAAAAAGAAAAAAAAATTTTTGTGGATCCTGATTTTAACCTCTTTCTTTGTCTCCATTGTGCCTCTCTTGATCAATTTTGATTCCATTCCCTGCAATTTCTCCTTAGTATAGACCATAGCCTAGAAGAGCATGCAGGCGGGTCAGTTTTGAGAGGTCTTTGGGTATAGACTGCTCCAGGACTCTTCAGTCCTTCCTACTGTGGGGCCCCCTGGGTTTACATGCTATTGAATTGGGCAAAACCCAGGTGCTGGTCTCAAAATGGCCCTACTGTGCTTTCTGGTAATAACTTAGCTATTTAGGAATTATCTCTTTTCAGATCATCAGTCACTGCCCCATAGCCTCTTTCTTTTTCCTCCTGTATAGTCACAGGTACCACACATATCTTATGACCAAGGGTGGTTTGTCTCCAAATGTTTGCATATTAGAGTTCATGAGAATACCTTGGTTTAGTTTTGTGATCCAGGACGTCTCTTTTTATGTAGAGATTCATAAAGATTTAAACACTGTTAAATTTTTTAAAAAATTCTAAGTTTTTTTTCTTTTTTGGCTACCCCAAAGCATATGTAATTTCTGGGCTGGGGATCAGATCCACAGTTGCAACCTACATTGTAGCTGGGGCAGCAGTGCATCCTTAACTCACTGTGTCTGGGTGGGGATTGAACCTACCTACCAGTGTTCCCAAGATGCTGCCGATCCCGTTGTGCCATAGCAGGAACTCTGAAAAATCTCTAAGTTCTATTTGGTTCTTTTGTAACTCTACCTTACCATTCTGTGGCATTTCAGCACCTTACTCTTGCTTTTATGTCCTTCCATTTCATTTAGCATGTTGAACATTCTTTAAAATATTCCATGTCTGATGATTAAGTATCTGAAATCTTGGTTGGTCTGGTCCAACTGTTTGCTTTTCCCTAAAAGACGGTCATGATGGACTTTTTGGAAGTGTGAGTGCATTCAGATTTAAGGTCACTTTATCTGTATTATCAGAAGCGCAGGTTAAGGGACATTCTTGCTGGAAGTTACGTGTTGCCTCTTCCAGTTGTTTAAGGATGTTGCTGATGCAGACAAGTCTCAAGTTGTTTACCTTTGTAGAGAAGTCATCTTCACTCTGCTTGGCACTTTTCCAGGAGCATAACACCTTTCCTGAGTACCTGCTTTATCAGAGGTATTCTCCTTTCCAGTTTCCCCTTACGTACACACATACATGTGCTCCTGGTTCTGGAAGAGTAGGGTCTTCCTAGTTTCAAAGCTGACCTGCCTTTTCTCCTTTATTTATAGCTCTAGGGTTTGCAGGTTTATCCTTCATTCAAAAGGAAATTCTGTATATTTCCTTCTACCTTTTTAGGTATCCATCATAAAGTTCATCATCTTGCTGAAAACAGAAGTCATTCATTTACTTTTTTGGATGAAACAAATGGCTAGATTTAGAAACCTGACAACTGCTTTTTAATATCTAACAAGTTTTAGAGTTCTGAAACAGGGTTTTGCCTTTAATCACCTCTCCCACATCTTTCTGACAAATGTCTTTACCAGTAAAAACTTGGTCTCCTTGTTTCCGCTGGACTGCGTGCTCCATTCTCTGCTAAAGCACTCCAAGGCCTTTTTTTTTTTTTTTTTGCCATTAGTTGATGGAAACAATCCCACTTAAAATGTAGACCTTCCTGAGAGTTCTAACACTGTGGATGCCTGAATCCAGGCACTCATCCTCATTCAGCTCTGTCTTCTTACGCTGCATGGCCACTCAATCAGCAATTTCTG
The DNA here is from genome assembly GCA_004024745.2 of Catagonus wagneri. Classification (NCBI taxonomy): domain Eukaryota; kingdom Metazoa; phylum Chordata; class Mammalia; order Artiodactyla; family Tayassuidae; genus Catagonus; species Catagonus wagneri. Next base: position 36,742,861 of record PVHT020000521.1, on the reverse strand, counting down.
TTCATTTCATTTCCTGAATGGCTCTGCAGTCCATCTCCCCCCTTTTCATTTCCATGAGTAGTTAGTCCAGCACCCCATCCCCATCCTCTCTTGCCTGGAGAAGTATAGGAGCCTTTCACAAGCTGCAGACTCTCACATATGGCCAGCGGTCACCTGTCTATGGCTTTTCCTGTGTCCCTTCCCACTCAAAGCTCCAGAGCTCCTGAAACCCAGCAGGCTCCCCTGCACCCCCACACCTTCTTCTCTTCTGTGTCTTCTTGTCAGTGAGCATCTCAGCTGCCTTCAAAACCTATCTTGGATGTTGGTTTCTCCTAGAAGCATTTTCTAAACCCTTCCTTTTCTCTCCAGGACTAATCACCCCTTTCTCAGCTATGTCTCTTGCTGCAGCCTCTGTGAGCTTATCACACTGCAGCGCAGTTTGCTTTCCAATCTGATCCCCCCCCCGCCCCCCCGCCAAGTGTGTCAGCTCCAAGGGCACCTGCTTTGTCCCTGACTTCTGGTCCCCAGAGCCAAGTGTATATCTATACCTGAGGTAGAACAGGTGCTCAAAAATTATCTTGTGAATCTGGGCTATTTGGGTTGGGTGTGAATAAACCTTCCCTCAAAGGTAAACGCTGGCAGGCACCAAGAGCCCAGCCTGCAAATCTAAGGTGGGAGGAGCAGGTAGACCCAGCCTGCGAGACGATGTACAATTATTGCCTGAACAACAATATGGAAAAGATTCCCGTGTCTGAAAACTATGACCCTTTGCCTCTGGTGGTGGGTCCATCAAAGCCAAGTCTCATTGGATCATTTTACCCCATCCATGTGCTCCATTGGTGCAAGAAGGGAAGTCTTGAGCCCTGGAGCATGAATATGTTTTGTGTTAAAGTCTAATATGGTCTCAAAGGATATTACAAGGTGGGCCCTGAATCCAATAAATCATAAAAAAGGGGGGGGGGAATTGCTCAAGCGAAGCAAAATGCTAAGGAGTTCAACATAACCGAATTCCTGTCTCCAGACGCCTTGGAGGACTGCCTCCATCATGCTTTCTGGGCTATGCAGCCACAAAGGCGGGGTGAAAGTCTTTCGTCACCTCCTCTGCAAAGAGATCTGTCTCGAGCCTCTGACCTCCTGCCGTGCCCTTGGCCCCGTCCCCACATACTGTCCCCAGTTCTCTTTTGGGAACAAACGTGCGGCATCATGAGTCACAGCCCTCCTCTTGCCCTCTGCCATCCACAGCTCTGCACACGGGGGACAGACAGTCTTTGACCGGTCCCCCCAAACCTAATGATTGGGTTTCACATCACTGGCCAAGGACATTAGCTGGCTGAGAGCTGACTCTTTATGCCGAGCTTTGGGTCTGGCAGTGGCTTCCTCTGCTTCTCTCTCCAGGCCCCCGTGGTAGCTGAGAGCTAGTGGAACAGCCACTGATATGCCCCATTCCTGCGCTCATGTTGACAGACGGATGGATGGAAGGCAGGCCATCCGCAGCAAGGGCTCCTCTTAACAGTTCCTGTCTCTGTAGGTTTGGCTGGGATTTCATCTGCCAGCGTGCAGGAAGGCATGTTAAACTCTTTGAGTAAATCTTCTCTCTGAAGTAGTAAGGAGAGCACACCATTTGTTCCCACAGATAAGCTGTGAATCCAAGCTTGTAAAAAATCGAAAGCAGATTAATAACAGAATGATAGGGGCCTGGAGTTTAGGTGGAGCTTAGGCCTTGGAAGTTCCCAAGGCTTTGGGAAAACATCAGTGCCTAAACTGGGAATGCATCCCAAACAAAATACTAGTATATCCTGAAGGATCTTAGTGTGTGCTTGTTTAGTTTCAGTTCAATAATTTCAATTATTTTCTCAGTTAACAGAACAAATACTAGAGGGATAAAAGTATACTGTTTTCCTGGCATAGAACATAGGCTTCGGAGTTTTAAATAAAGTAAAAGATGAAGAAAAATTGACAACAGGGAACATAAAGCTTTAATTACAACCACAGGTCACTTTTTGGGAGTTTCCTGGTGCCCTAGTGGTTAAAGGATCTGGTGTCTTCATTGCTGTGGCTCAGACTGGATCCACAGCCCAGGAACTCCCACATACCTCAGGTGTGGCCAAAAGAAAAAGATATATTTCCATCTTACAGTATGGTCAGGTGGTCAAATAATTGCTAAACACACATAGTCATTGTAAGCAAAGACATTTTCTGTTCTTTCTTCAACATTTCAATTTGGAGGGAGGCCTGTTTGCCAAGCATTTGTCAATCCATGCTGGGAACTCCTGTCCATCAGTGGTCTGACATGGGTGCTGGGGAAGGGCATGAGTCCCTGAATGATGCAAGCTGGGCTGCCTGTGTGCCCAGGCTGTTTCAGAAGCACCCCCTCTCTCCTGACCTGCCTGGGCTCTGAGGTACCAAGCTGGAGTTATTGTGATTGTTGACAAAAATTCTTTGCCTGGTCAAACTTCAGTCCATCTCCTGAACCTCCTCCTAGGCCCACCTGTCACTTTGTAAAATCCAGCTTTAGAAGAACCCTGCTAAGTCAGCTTACTCAGAACCTCCACTCTTGATATCTGATATCCGGTCATGTTCCTCGAACCCTGATAAGTCAGTTCACTCAGAACCTCCACTCTTGATATCTGATATCCGGTCATGTTCCTCATCTCCCAGAAGATGGCTGACTGCCTGGTCTGCCTCCAGCAAGGATCCTGTGGGCTGATCTCCTTGGAATTTCCCCCTGCTCCTTATCACTGGCATTGCCATCCACTGGCCCCATCCAGGTCCTTTGCTACCTCCGCGTGCCCAGGCTGCCCTTGGAATTAAGCCCTATCTCTCTGACCCACTGCAAGACCCCATCATGTGGGCCCCTGGAGTGCAGCCTGCCTCCCTCTGTTTTAGCAAGTGGCGTAACCACTGCCAATTGAAGGAACTGCAGCTCGGAGAAGACGTGCCTTGTCTGAGGTCCAGGGCTGAGTGCCACTGAGACTTGTGACTAGGAAGTGTGTCATATGTTTAGTCTGAGAAACAAAGGGCAGTTTGGGAGGAGAAGAGTGGTCCCTGGCCTGTGACAATGTGACCTTGGCCAGTGGGACTAAGGTTGCACATGGAGAGGTCGCCCATCCGCTGACGTTAAGTGGAGATTATAGATTATCCTGGATCTTCTGGGTACACCCAAGGTCATGAATATCCTCACAGGATCCTGAATCGTGGAAGGGAAGGTAGAGCAGTCAGTGTTAGAGTGTCACTGCTGCCTTGCAGTGGAGGACGCATCCACCAGCCAAGGAAAGCAGGCACCTTTGGAAGCCAAAAAGGCAAAAACAGGAACGCCCCCCCTGGAGCCTCCAGAAAGGGCTGCAGTCTTGCCCACACCTTGATTTGCAGCCCAGGAAATCCATCAGGGACCTGCTATATAGACCAGAAACTACCCAAAGTTCTATGATGGTCTGTATGGGAAAAGATTCTGCCAAAGGAGGGATGTGTTTACTTGTGTAACTGAATCATTTTGTTGTATAGCAGAAACACATTGTATCACAATGTATCGCAACATTGTAAATCAACTCTACTTCAATAAAACTTTTAAAAATGAAATAAAGAAATTCCTCTTCACCTCCATAAAGGAAGGGGAAAACGAGGAGGTGGAAGAGGGGTAAACGGAATGAACTGAATGTACAAAAAAGAAAACTGAAAACCAAAAAAGTGAAGAGGAAGAGGTGAGAGGCTGGTTGGGTCTTGATCTTTGTCATCTGAGAGACTTGACGACCCCCTAAAAGGGTTCTGGGTAGGTGTTAATACCCTCATTTTAGAGACAAGGAAATGCAGGCCCTGGTTGTTCAAGTAACTCAACCAAGGAAACTTGGGTGACAAGTACTCAAAGGAACAGGAGATGGCCAGAATCCACTGTGCAGCAGCTATGTGCATAAGACTTGGAGAGCAATTGCTTTTAAGTAGATAGGTGCCAGAATTTTTCTTCTTAAAATTGTTAGTAACATTACTGGCCATCGTACAAAAAAGAATCAAATAAAAATCACCATCCAGCTACCCCACTTGAATCCTGTTACTTTCCTTTATTTTCATTATACATACATAATTTTGCCAGGTTCTGATTGCAGTATAAATATAATTTTGTATTTTTCACTTCTTCATAAACATTTTCTATATTGTATCAGCCTTCATAATTATAACATAGCAACTACTTGACATTTCATCAGACAGATGTATTAATAACTTACTCAATTTGTTTTCATATTGGACATTTGATCAGTTTCTTTTCAGTATAAATAATGCTGCAATGAGCATTTGGGGTACCTGTTATTTTCCTTTTTTAGAACATTTTCTTAAGATTAGTAATGGAATTGAGAATATGGGAGAGATGGTTCCATGTTTACTGAAAAATTGGTTGAAAAAACATTGTGTTAATTTACACTGTATGGGCAGGTTTACCAAGACAGGGCAGGGCAGGAGGGGTTTACTTTTTTCCCATTACACTTTTTTTTTGAAGCTGTTCTTTGTCTTGGGTACCTCAGATTAGCCAGTATCCACTACTGGTGAGCAACGTGGTCAAAGACTCCACTCCCTATGCTTTTAAATTTAATTTGCTGCATTGAGTAATTTGTCTTCATTTGCATTTCAGAACAACAAAGGGTGATAAGGAAAAACAATTCCATCAAAATCATCTATTAGCCTTAGAAATCACAGAACAAAGGGTGTCCAGCGACTCACTTTATCCCAGTTTAATAAGTTCTAACTATGTAGAGGGCCTGCCTGTGAAACCATGTTGGAGAAAAATGAAAGAATCTCAAAGCCTTGTTGACTGTTCTCTTACCAGGGACATCTGAAGCCCCAGATACACTTGGTGGCAATATTTGGAAACACAGCAACTAACTCCAAGGACAGTCTTGGAGCAAACAAGTTCTTGGCTCAGGACCACGTAGAGTTGTTTTCTAGTCTTCTCCACAAATCGTGAGATGCCTGTCATCTTTGCACTGTTCTCCTGGTGAGATGAACTCATGTTCTCCTTTGCCAGAGAGGCTGGGGTAAGGACCGCATTGCAAAGCCTCTCCTTACTATGCTGCAAGTTTTATAATTGATGTAGTTGACAAGTAATAGTTTCAAGAGTACAATCTAATGATTCAGTGTTTGTACACACTGTGAAATGATCACCACTGTAAAACTCATGAACATCCATCACCGCAAATAGTTTAGTTTTTCTTCTTGTGATGAGAAATTTTAAGATCTACTCTCTCAGCTACTTTCAAATATGCAATCTGGTATTCTTAACTATAGTCACCATGCTGTAGGTTATATGCCTGGGGCTGCTTTTCTTTTTTTTTTAAACTATCAGTTTATACTTCTTGACCCATTTCACTCCCCCCAACCCCCACTTATAGCAACCTTAAACCCAATCCATCCTCTGTATCTTTGAATTGAATTTGTTGTGTTTTTGGCCATGCCCACGGCATGTGGAAGTTCCCAGGCCAGGGATCAAGCCTGAGTCACAGTAGTGACAATACCGAGTCCTTAACAACTAGGTCACCAGGGAACTCCTGTTTTGTTTTATATTCCACATATAAGTAAGATCATACGGTATTTGTCTTTCTCTAATTTATTTCACTTAGCATAATGTCTCTAGGTCCACCCATGTTGAATCATATGGCAGAGTTTCCTTCTATTTTAATGCTGAGTAATCCTCCTTCGTATACATATACCACATTTTCTTTATTTATTCTTTCACTGATGAACACTTATGTTGCTTCCATGTCTCAAAATTGTATATCATGCTGCAATAAACATGGGGATGCATGTATCTTTTCAAGTTAGTGTTTTCATTTCCTTTGGATAAACACCCAGAGGTGGTATTGCTGGACCAGAGGGTAGTTCTACTTATAATTTTTTGAGAAACCTCCTTACTGTTTTCCGTAGTGCCTGTACCAATTTACATTCCCTTCAACACTTGCTATTTCTTGTCTTTTTGATAAAAGCCCTTCTGACAGGCATGATGTGGTATCTCATTGTTTTGATTTGCACTTCCTGGATAATTAATGATGCATCTTTTCAAGGACTTGTTGGTCATCTGTAGGTTTTTGTTACAAAAAACATTTATTGATCCTCCCCCAATTTTTAAATCCAACCATTTGCTTGCTTTGGAGTGATATGAGTTCATCATATATTTTGGATATTAATCCTTTAACAGAGATATGATTTGTAAATATTTTCTTCCATTTGATAGGTTGCATTTTCATTGTTTCCCTTGTGAAAAAGCTTTTATTTTATACACTTCCCTTTTTACTGAAGTGTAGTTGATTTACAGTGTTGTGCCAATTTCTGCTAAACAGCAAAAGAAGATGTTTTTATTTTGATCTGGTCTCATTTGTTTATTTTTGCTTTTGTTGAAATTTCTTTTGGCATCAAATCCAAAAAAAAAAACCATCACCAAGACTGATGCCAAGTCAAGAAACAGAGCCCTATATTTTCCTCCAGGAGTTTTATGTCTTATAATAAAGCCTTTAATCCATTTTGAGTTAATTTTTGTTCGTGGGGTAAGATAGTGGTGCAGTTTCATTCTTTAATGAAAACTGCTGTCTGGTTTTCTTAGCACTATTTATTGAAATGTTGTCCTTTCCGCGTTGTATATTCTTGGCTCCCTTGTCATAAATTAATTGACCATATGTGTGGGGTTTATTTCTGGGCTCTCTATTCTGTTCCATTGATCTGTTTTTATGCCAATACCATATTGTTTTGATTACTATTGCACTGTAACATAGTTTGAAATCAAGGAATGTGATGCCTCCTGCTTTGTTCTTCTTTCTCAAAATTTCTTTGGCTCTTCAGGGCCTTTTATGCTTTCATGTAAATTTTAGAATTGTTTGTTCTACTTCTAAGAAAAATACCATTAAAATGTTGATAAGGATTGTATTGAATCTGTAGATTGCTTTGGATAGTATGAACATGTTAACAATATTCTTCCAATCCACGGGCATGGGATATCTTTCCATATATTTGTGTCTTCAGTTTCTTTCCTCATTGTCTTATTGCTTTCAGTATAAAACTCTTTCACCTCAATTAAATATATTCCTAGATATTGTTTTTGATGCAACCAGATGGGATTGTTTTATTTTCTCTTTCTACAAGTTCATTATTAGTGAATAGAAGCACAACTGATTTCTGAGTATAAGTTTTGTATCCTGAAACTTTACTGACATCATGTATTAATTCCAACACTTTTTGGTAGTGTCTTTTAAGTTTTTCTGTATATAATATCATGTCATCAGCAAAGAGTGACAATTTTAGTTTTCCTTTCCAGTTGGATGCCTATTATTCTTCTGGCCTTACTGCCCAGGCAAGGACTACCAATATTACATTGAATAAGAGTGATGAGAGAGAGTTCCTAGTGGCCTAGTGGCTAGGACTTGGCACTTTCACTGCTACGGCCTGGGTTCAGTAACTGGTCTGGGAACAGAGATCCCATATTATGATGTGGCAACAGCAACAACAAGAAAAAGGCTATGAGAGTAAGTATTTTTTAGTTTTCCTGATCTTAGAGGAAAGGCTTTCAGATTTTCACTGTTGAGTATGATATTAGCTGTAGCTTGTTATATATGGCCTTAATTTTGTGATGGTACCTTCCCTCTATACCCACTTTGCTGAGAGTTTTTATCATGAATGGATCTTGAATTTTGTCAAACATATTACTTCTGCATCTTTTGAGATGATTATGTGATTTTATCCTTAATTTTTTAGTGTGGTGTATCACGTATTGATTTGCAGATGTTGAACTATATTTTCGTCCCTGGAATAAACCCCATTTGATCTGTGTACGATTTTTAAAACATGATTTTAAATTTTGGTTTGGTATTTTTTTTTCTTGAGGATTTCTGCATCTATGTTTATCAAGGATATTGGCCTGTAATTTTCTTTTTCTTTTTTTGTGTGTGGTATCAGAGCAATGCTGACCCTGTAAAATGAGTTTGGAAGTGTTCCTTCGTCTTCTATTACTTGGAAATGTTTGAGAATTAATTCTTAAATGTTTTGTAGAATTCACCATTGAAACTATCTGATCCAGTGTTTATCTTTGTTGGGAGGTTGTTGATTACTGGTCCAGTCTCCTTACTGATAATAAATCTGTTCAAATTTTCTGTTTCTTCATGATTCAGTGTTGGTAGATTGTATGCTTCTAGAAATGTATCCAATCTGCCTGGGTTGTCTAATTTTTTGGCATGTCTTTTACAGTCCTTGTATTTCTGTGTTATCAGTTGTAATGTGTCCTCTTGCATTTATAGTTTTATTTGAAGCCTCTTTTTGATTCTTGCTAAAGCCTTGTGAGTTTTGTTTATCTTTTGAAATAACCAGCTTTTTGTTTCATTGATCATTTCTATAAGTTTTTTTCTTTATTTCTGCTCAACTCTTCGTTATTTCCTTCCTTCTACTAACTTTGGGCTTAGTTTGCTGTTTTTTTTTTTTCTAGTTCCTTGTGGTTATTTTTTTGAGATCCTTATTTCCTTTTATTTTTTGTCATTTTTTCCTTTTATGGCCACACCTGCAGCATACGGAGGTTCCCAGGCTAGGGGTCTAATCAGGGCTGTAGCCACTGGCCTACGCCACAGCCACAGCAATGCAGGATCCCAGCTGCATCTGCAACCCACACCACAGCTCACAGCAACGCCGGATCCTTAAACCACTGAGCGAGGCCGGGGATCGAACCCCCAACCTCATGGTTCCTGGTCAGATTGTTTCCGCTGTGCCACAATGGGAACTCTGAGATCTTTCTTATTTCTGAATGTAGACATTTATCACTGTGAACTGCCCTCTTAGTGCTGCTTTTGCAGCATTCCATAAATTTTGCTATTTTTTCATTTTAATTTGTCTTGAGGTATTTTTTAAAAATTTCTCTCTTGATTTCTTCTTGACCCAGTGATTGCTAAGGAGCATGTTGTTTAGTCTTTACATATTTGTGAATTTTTCAGTTCTCATTTTGTTATTGATCTCTGTTTTTATACTATTGTGACCAGAAAAGATGCTTGATATGATTTCAATTCTTAAGTTTATTAAGACTTGTTTTGTGGCCTAACACATGTTCTATCCTGGAGAATATTCTGAATGCATTTGAGAAAATGTACATTGTGTTGCTTTTGGATGGAATGTTTTGTATGTCTGTTAAGTCCATCTGGTATAATCTGCCATATAAGGCCAATGTTTTTAATTGATTTTCTGTCTGAATTATCTGTTGATGAAAATGGGGTTTTGAAGTTTCTTCCTGTAGGTATTTTTTATTTGCTTTATATATTCCACTGAACCTGTGCTGGGTGCTGAAATATTTACAAGTGTTATTTCTTCTTGTTGTATTGACCCCTTAATCATTACATAATGAATGCCTTTTTCCCTTATAGCCCTGTCTTACGGTCTATTTTGTTTAAATAATTATAGCTAGCTCAGCTTGCTTTTGGTTTCTGTTTTCATGAAATACCTTTTTTTAAATCCCTTCACTCTCAGTCTGTGTGTATTCTTACATCTGAAGTGAGTTGCTTATAGGCAGCACATTGATAGGCCTTTTTAAAAAATCCACTTAGCCAATCTATTTTTTTCTCATTATAGTTCCTTCGTTTTGTTTCTGGTTACCATGAGTATTGAGATTTTAATTTTTTTTAAACTCATAAACACCAGATCCCTTTCTATTTATTCATGTTTTTTTTCTACTTCCTTTAGCAGTGCCTCATAGTTTTCAGAGACATTTTACTGCTTTTTTTAAGTTTATTGCTAAGTATTTTTTGTTATTTATGCTACTGTAAGTGGATTATTTTCTTTATTTCTTTTTCAGGTAATTTTCGTTAGTATATAGAAATGGTACTTTTGTGGTTAATTCTGTTTCCTATAATTTTATTGAATTTGTTAATTAGATACCACAGTTTTTTGGTGGCAGCTTTAAGTTTTCCTATATATAAAATCTTGTCAACAGCAGATCAACAGTTTTACTTCTTTCTTTTCAATTGTGATGCCTTTATTTCTTTTTTGCCTGATTGTTCTGGCAAGGACTAACAGTACTATGTTGAGTAGGAGTGGTGAGAGTGGGCATCCTTGTCTTGTTCTTTCAACCTTTGCCAAACTTTTACTATTGGTTATGATATATGCTGTAGGCTTATCATATATGCTTACTAGTATGTTAAGGACATTCTTTCTATACATAATTTGTTGAATTTTTGCCATGAACAGATGTTGAATTTTCTCAAATGCTTTTTCTGCATCTATTAAGCTGATCATATGGTTTTTAAAAGTCTAATAATGTGATGTATAAGCTTGATAGATTTGTGTTATGTCAACCATCCTTGCATTGCAGGTGGAAATCCCATTTGATCGTGGTGAATGATCCTTTTATATGCAGCTGAATTCAGTTTACTGGTATTTTATTGAGAATGTTTGCATCTATATTCATCAACGATATTGGTCTGTAGTTTTCTGATAGTGTCTTTTTCTGGTCTTGGTATTAGGGTGATATTGAACTTACAAAATGAATTTGAGAATGTTCACTCATCTTTGATTTTTGGGGAGAGTTTGAGAAGTATTGATTAATTTTTCTGTTAATGTTGGTAAATTTTACCAATGAAGCCATCTGTCCTGAGCTTTTCTATATGGAGAGATTGATTACTCATTCAGTCTCCTTAGTAGTAACAGTTCTATTCAGACTTCCTGTTTCTTCCTAAATCCATCTTGGTAGTTTGTATGTTTCTAAAAATATTTCAGTTTTTTAATAAGTTGTCCAGTTTGTTGGCATTTAGTTAATTGTACCTTTTTGTGATCCTCTGTATTTTTGTGATATTTTAATTTATAACTTTGTGGATTTTGATTCCCTTTTCCCCCTTGGTTTGTCTTGTTAAATGTTTGTCAAGTTTGTTTGTTTAAAAAAAAAAACCACCAGTTTGGTTAATCTTTTCTATCATTTTCCTATTCTTGATTTTATTTATTTCTGCTCTAACCTTTAATTTTTCCTTTATTCTTCTAACTTTGGTCTCAGTTTTTTTCTTTTTCTAGTTCTTTAAGTCATAGAGTTATGTTGTTTGAGATTTTTAAACTTCTCAATGTAGGTGTTTATTTCTGTAAACTTCCCTCTTTGAACTGGTTTTACTGCATCCCATAGGTTTTAATATGTTGTGTTTCTTTTTTCATTTGTCTCAAGATACTTTATAATTTCTCATTTAATTTCTTCTTTGATCCTTTGGTTGTTCTGAAGAGTGTTGTTTAATTTTCATGTATTCGTGAGTTTTCCTCTTATCACTGATTTCTAGTTTCATACCAGTGTCAAAAAGATACTTGGTGTGATTTCAGTATTCTTGTATTTGCTAAGACTTCTTTTGTGACCTAACATATCATCTATCCTAGAAGATGTTTCATGTGCACTTGAGGAATATATTCTTTTCTTGTTTGCTAGGATGTCTTGTGTATATTTGTTTTTTTCAGGTTGTTTATAGAGTTGTTTAAATCTATGGTTTTCTTACTGATTATTTGCCTGGATGACCTCATTGTTGAGAGTGGGATATTAAATTCTCAACTATTACTGTATTGCCATTTATTTCTCCTGTCAACTCTGTTAGTTTTACCTTATGTGTTTAGGTGTTTTAATGGCTGCATAAATATTTATAATGACCATGTCTTTTCAATGTATTGATCCCTATGCCATTACATAATGACCTTCATTGTGTCTTTTTCTATTTATATTTTAAAGACTTATTTGTCTGAGATACAGATATAGTTATCCCTGCTTATTACTGGTTACCATTTGCTTTAAATACATTTTTCCACCCCTTCCCTCTCAGTTTGTGTGTCTTTAAGACCGACATGAGTAGGCAGCATAGTTTTGGACTTGTTTTTATGTCTTTTGATAATAGAATATTTTATGTCTAAATAACAGAATATCTAAATTAATTAATAAGTAAGGACTTTTGCCATTTTTATTTTTTTATGGTTGTTTCATAGCTCTATCTTCCCTTGTTTCTTATCATGATATCTTTGTGTGTTTTAGTGTTTTATGGTATTGGTATGCTTTGACTTACCATATTTTTTCCCCTTTTTATCTTAATTTTATTTTTAGAGTATCATTTTTTAATTTTATTTATTTATTTATTTACCTTATACCCAGCTGTACAGCGTGGTGACAGGGTTACACATCACAAGTGGTTAGACATAGTTCCCAGTGCTATATAGTAGGATCTCCTTGCTTTTCCAGCCCAGAGGCAACAATCTACAACTATTAACCTCAGACCCCCCTACCATCCCATTCCCTCCCCCACCATTTTGGCAACCGCAAATCTGTTCTCCAAGTCCTTGATTTTCTTTTCTGCATAAAGGTTCATTTGTGCAGTATATTAGATTCCAGTTATTAGTGATATCATATGGTATCTGTTGACTTACTATATTATTTTATGTAATTACCTCAGCATTTCACTTGTGATGACTGAAGCTTACATAAAATATCTTAAAATTATACCATCCTACTTTAAAGAAATAACAATTGAACTAATATACTTCACACTTACACTTTTATGCCTCCTTTTCCTCATATTTGGGTTATTGGTATTATAATTTATAATGTGTAAGTAATAGATTATTGTAGTTGTGGTTATTTTTGCTTCCCTTGTTTACTTCTAGAGTTATAAGTGTATTATGCACCACCATTACCATATTAGAGAATTTAAATTTGA
>PVHT020000521.1:36623393-36729208 GCA_004024745.2 Catagonus wagneri | reverse complement strand
AAATAACAATTGAACTAATATACTTCACACTTACACTTTTATGCCTCCTTTTCCTCATATTTGGGTTATTGGTATTATAATTTATAATGTGTAAGTAATAGATTATTGTAGTTGTGGTTATTTTTGCTTCCCTTGTTTACTTCTAGAGTTATAAGTGTATTATGCACCACCATTACCATATTAGAGAATTTAAATTTGATTATATATTTGCAATTGCCAGTATTTTTCCCACTACTTTTTTTTTCTTTTTCTGCCTTTTCTAGGACCGCACTCGTGGCATATGGATGTTCCCAGGCTAGGGGGTCTAATCACAGCTGTAGCCACTGGCCTACGCCACAGCCACAGCAATGCGGGATCCAAGCCATGTCTGTAGCCTACACCACAGCTCACACAAAACCGGATCCTTAATGCACTGAGAAAAGCCAGGGATCGAACACGCAACCTCATGGTTCCTATTTGGATTCATTAACCACTGAGCCACAATAGGAGTCCTTCCCACTACTTTCTTAGGTCATTTATCATCATTTCATATCTGCATAAAGAATTCTCTTTGGCATTTTTTGTAAGGCAGGTCTAATGGTGATGGATTACTCAGTTTTTGTTTGGGTAAATTTTTATCCTTCCTTCATTATTGAAAGGCAGCTTTGTTGGATATAGTACTCTTTTGTTTTTTTCCCCATTACTTAAGGGATTTTGTTACAATTATAGGTGTACAAAAATCATCATGATTTCATAGCATTTCCATCCCAAACCCTCAGTGCATCCCCCTACACCCCAGATTGTCTCATTTGGAAACCATAGGTTTTCCAAAGTCTGTGAGTCATTATCTGTTCTGCAAAGAAGTTCATTATGTCCATTTTTTTTAGTTTCTACATGTAAGTGGTAGCATTTGATGTTGGTGTCTCATTGTTTGACTGGTTTCATTTCACATGATAATTTCTAGGTCCATCCATGTTGCTATAGATGTTATTTCGTTTCTTTTAATGGCTGAGTAATATTCCATTGTGTGTATGTACCAGATCTTCCCTATCCACTCCTCTGTTGATGGGCATTTAGGTTGATTCCATGACTTGGCTACTGTATAGAGTGTTGCAATGAACACTGGAGTACATGTGTCTTTTTGAGTCATGGTCTCCCCTGGATAGATGCCCAGGAGTGGGACTTCTGGATCAAATGGTAATCCTATTTTTAGTTTTCTGAGGAATCTCCATACTGTTTTCCACAGTGGTTGCACTAATTTGCATTCCCACCAACAGTGTAATAGGGATCCTTTTTCTCCACACCCTCTCCATCACTTATTGTTTGTAGGCTTTTTGATGATGACCATTCTGGCTGGCATAAGGTGATACCTCATAGTGGTTTTGATTTGCATTTCTCTAATGAGGAGTGATGTTGAACATCTTTTCATGTGTTTTTTGGCCATCTGTATGTCTTCTTTGGAGCATTATCTATTTAGATCTTCTGCCCATTTTTTGAGGGGGTTGTTTGTTTTTTTTGTTATTGAGTTGTAGGAGGTTTTTCTAAATTTTGGAGATTAATCCCTTGACAGTCGATTCATTTGCAAATATTTTCTCCCATTCTGTGGGTTGTCTTTTCATTTTGTTTAGGGTTTCCTTTGCTGTGCAGAAACTTTGAAGTTTAATTGTCCCATTTGTTTATTTCTCTTTTTATTGTCTTTACTCTGACAGATGTATCTGAGAAGATATTGCTATCATTTATGTCAGAGTGTGTTTGGCTCATGTTTTCCTCTAAGAGTTTTATAGTATTTTGTCTTATATCTAGACCTTTAATCCATTTTGAGTTTATTTTGGTGCATGGTGTTAGGAAGTGCTCTAGTTTCACTTTTTTACATGTAGCTGTCCAGTTTTCCCAGCACCACTTACTGAAGAGGATGTCTTTTCTCCAATGTATGTTCTTGCCTCCTTTGTCATAGATTAGTTGACTATAGGTGTGTGGGCTTAATACTGGGCTTTCTATCCTGTTCCACTGATCTATATTTCTGTCTTTGTGCCAGTACCATATGGTTTTGATGACTGTAGCTTTGTAGTAGAGTCTGAAGTCAGGGAGTCTGATTCCTCCTGCTCCATTTTTCTTTTTCAGGACGTCTGGCTCTTCTGGTTGTTTGGTGCTTCCAAACAAACTTTCAACTATTTTGTTCTAGTTCTGTGAAAAATGTCCTTGGTAATTTGATAACGATTGCATTGAATCTGTAGATTGCCTTGGGTAGTATAGTCATTTTGATAATATTGACTCTTCCAATCCAAGAGCATGGTATGTCTTTCCATCTGTTCATGTCATCCTTGATTTCTTTCATCAGTGCCTTATAATTTTCAGACTACAGGTTTTTTGTCTCTTTAGGTAAGTTTATTCCTAAGTATTTGATTCTTTTTGATGCGATGGTAAATGGGATTGCTTCCCTAATTTCTCTTTCTGATCTTTCATTGTTATTATATAGAAATGCAGTTGATTTCTGTGTATTAATTTTGTATCCTGCAGCTTTGCCAAATTCATTGATGAGCTCTAACAGTTTTCTGGTAGAATTTTTAGGATTCTCTAGGTATAGTATCATGTCATCTGCAAATAGTGATAGTTTTACTTCTTCCTTTCCAATTTGGATTCCATTTATTTTTTTCTTCTCTGATTGCTGTGACTAGGACTTCCAAAACAATGTTGAATAGCAGTGGCCAGAGTGGACATCCCTGTCTTATTCCTGATCTCAGCGGGAATTCTTTCATCTTTTCATCATTGAGTTTGATGTGAGTTCTGGGTTTGTCATAGATGGCCTTTATTATGTTAAGGTAGGTTCCCCCTATGCCCACTTTCTGAATGGTTTTTATCAGAAATGGATGTTGGATTTTGTTGAAGGCTTTTTCTGCATCTATGGAGAGGGTCATATGGTTTTTATTCTTCAGTTTGTTAACATGGTGTATCACACTGATTGATTTGCAGATATTGAAGAATCCTTGTATCCCTGGGATAAATCCCACTTGATAATGATGTGCAATCCTTTTAATGTATTGTTGGATTCGGTTGGCTAGTATTTTGTTGAGAATTTTTGCATCTATGTTCATCAGTGAGATTGGCCTGTAATTTTCTTTTTTTGTGATATCTTTGTCTGGTTTTGGTATCAGGGTGATGGTTGCCTCATAGAATGAGTTTGGGAGTGTCTCTTCCTCTGCAATTTTTTGGAAGAGTTTCAGAAGGATAGGCATTAGCTCTTCTCTAAATGTTTGATAGAATTCACCTGTGAAACCATCTGGTCCTGGACTTTTGTTTGTTGTAAATTTTTTAATCACAGTTTCAATTTCAGAACTAGTGATTGGTCTATTCATATTTTGTATTTCATCTTGGTTTAGTCTTGAAAGATTGTACTCTTTGAAGAATTTGTCCATTTCTTCTAGGTTTTCCATTATATTGCCATATAGTTGCATATAGTAGTCTCTT
The DNA here is from genome assembly GCA_004024745.2 of Catagonus wagneri. Classification (NCBI taxonomy): domain Eukaryota; kingdom Metazoa; phylum Chordata; class Mammalia; order Artiodactyla; family Tayassuidae; genus Catagonus; species Catagonus wagneri. The sequence goes on along the minus strand of PVHT020000521.1, from coordinate 36,725,764 downwards.
ATGATCCTTTGTATTTCTGTGATGTCTGTTGTTACTTCTCCTTTTTCATTTCTAATTTTATTGATTTGTGTCCTCTCTCTTTTTTTCTTCATAAGTCTGGCTAAGGGTTTATTGATTTTGTTGATCTTTTGAAAGAACCAGCTTTTAGTTTCATTGATCTTTTCTATGGTTTTCTTCATTTCTATTTCCTTGATTTCTGCTCTGATCTTGATAATTTCTTTTCATCTACTAACTTTGGGTCTTGTCAGTTCTTCCCTCTCTAGCTGCTTTAGATGTAAAGTTAGGTTGTTTATTTGAGCTTTTTCTTGTTTCCTGAGGTAAGCTTGTATTGCTATAAACTTTCCTCTTAGAACTGCTTTTGCTGCATCCCAGAGGTTTTGGGGTGTCGTGTCTTTGTTGTCATTTGCTTCTAGGTATTTTTTAATTTCGTCTTTGATTTCTTCAGTGATCCACTGGTTGTTTAGTAGCAGGTTGTTTAGTCTCCACATGTTTGTATTTTGGGCCATGTTTTTTCTTATTGTTGATTTCCAGTTGTATAGCATTTTGGTCAGAAAAGATGCTTGATATGATTTCAATTTTCTTAAAGTTATCGAGGCTTGATTTGTAGCCCAGGATGTGATTAATCTTAGAGAATGTTCCGTGAGCAATTGAGAAGCATGTGTATTCTGTTGCTTTTGTATGGAATGTCCTATAAATATCTATTAAGTCCATCTGATCTAATGCTTCATTCAGGGCCTGTGTTTCTTTATTGATTTTCTGTCTGGATGACCTGTCCATTGCTGTAAGTGGGGTGTTAAAGTCCCCCACTACAATTGTGTTATTGTTGATTTCTTCTTTTAAAGCTGTTAGCAGTTGTTGTGGTGATCCTAAATTGGATGCATAGATATTTAAAATTGTTATATCTTCTCCTGGATTGATCCTTTGATCATTATCTAGTGCCCTTCCCTGTCTCTTAAAATGTTCTTCATTTTAAAGTATTTTGTCTGATAAGAGTATTGCTACTCCAGTTTTCTTTTGATGCCTGTTTGCATGGAATATTATCTTCCATCCTCTCACTTTCAATTTGTATGTGTCTCTAGAAGTGAAGTGGGGTCTCTTGAAGACAGCACATATATGGGTCTTGTTTCTGTATCCATTCGGCTAGTCTATGTCTTTTGGTTGGGGCATTCAGTCTATTAACATTTAAGGTAATTATTGATATGTATGTTCTTATTGCCATTGTATTAACTGTTTCAGGTTTTTGTTGCTCTTTTTTCTTCCCTTATTCTCTTTGTTGTCTCCTCTTACAAGATGACTGTCTTTAATGTTGTATTTGAGTTGATTTTTCTTATTTGTTTTGTGTATCAATTGTAGATTTTTGGTTTGCAGTTACCCTGAAGTTTTGATGTAGGAGTCTATATATAAATGAGATTGTATTAAGTTGTTGGTTTCTTAATTGCACGTGCATCTCCAGTGTCTCACATTTGTGTGCTCTCTTCTCATGATTTCTGATTTTGGTAGCATATTTGTGCATGGATGATTAAGTATCTTTACTGTATGTATGCCTTTACTTGTGAGCCTTGTCAGTTGTGGTGTTTTTGTTTCTGGTTATGGCCTTTTCTTTTCTTCCTGGAGAAGTTCCTTTAGGATTTGTTGTAAAGCTGGTTTAGTGTTACAGAAATCTCTTAGCTTTTGCTTTATCTGTAAAGGTTTTGATCTCTCCTTCAGATCTGAATGAGAGCCTTGCTGGATAAAATAATCTTGGTTGGAAGTTTTTTCCTTTTGTTACATTAAGTATATCATGCCACTCCCTTCTGGCCTGCAGAGTTTCAGCCGGTAAATCTGATAACCTTATTGGGGTTCCCTTGTATGTCATTTGTTTCTTTTCCCTAGCTGCTTTCAAAATTTTCTCTTTGTTTTTAATTTTGGTCATTTTGATTAATATGTGTCTTGGGGTGTTCCTCCTTGGGTTTATTTTATATGGTACTCGTTGTGCTTCCTGGATTTGAGTGAGTGGTTCATTTCCCATATTAGGGATGTTTTTGGCTATTATCCCTTTGAATGTTTTTTCTGTCCCTTCTTTCTCTCTTCTCCCTCTGGCACCCCTATAATACGGATATTGGTGCATTTAACGTTATCTAGGGTTCTCTGAGACTCTGCTCATTTCTTTTCAATCTTTTATCTCTTTTCTCTTCTGCATTAGTGATTTCCACTAATATGTCCTCCACCTTACTGATTCGTTCTTCTGCCTCCTGTATTCTACTGTTGGCTGCTTCTAATGAATTTTTTATTTCAGTTATTGTATTTTGCATCTCTTCTTGTTTAATTTTTACAGCTTGTATTTCCTTGCTCAGTGTTTCCTGTACATTATTAATCTTTGCCTCCAGTTTATTTCCAATGCTTTGCATCATCTTCAGCATCAACAGTCTAAAGTCTCTTTCTGAGAGGCTGATAATCTCCTCCTCACTGAGCTGTTTTTCTGGGCTTTTCTCTTTCTCCCTTATCTGAGTTAGAGTTTTCTGTCTTTTCATTTTTATAGGTTTTTGGTGTGGTGACCTTTTTGCCAACAATAGAGTTGTAGCCTCTCTTAGTTCTGGCGTTTGCCTCCCCTGTGGCTAAAGTTGGTATGGGTGGGGGGCTTGCTCTAGGCTTTCCGATGGGAGGGAGTGATGCCTGTTCACTGGTAGGTGGGGTTGATTCCTCTCCTTCTGATGGGTGAAGCTTTGTCTCTGGATGAGATTAGAGGCTGGCTGTGTGCCTGAGGGGTCTTTAGGCAGCCTGTTTACTGATGGGTGGGGCTGAGATCCCACCTGATTTGTTGTTTGCCTTGGGGCTTCTCAGAGCTGATGGGAGGGACCAGATTTTCCCAGAAATGGCCACCTCCAGAGAAATGCAGGCTGCCGAATGTCCCCAAGAGCTTCACCTCCAATGCCCTTCCCCCACTACAAGCCACAGTCACCCCTGTTTTCCCAGGAGATCCTCCTGGAATTGCAGTCAGGTTCTACCCAGATTCCTATGGGGACTTTGCTTTGCCCTGGGATCCAGTGCATGTGAAAGTCTGTGTGTGCCTTCCAAGGACAGGGTCTCTGTTTCCCCCAGTCCTGTGGAGCTTCTGCACACAAGCCCCACTGGCCTTCAATGCCTGATACTCCTGGGGCTCTTTCTCCCTGTGCCAGATCCCCAGGCATGTGGATTTGATGTGGGGCTCAGAACTCTCAATCCTGTGGCTGAGTCTCTGTGATACAGTTTCTTTCCAGTCTGTGGGGCTTCCCACCCAGGAGGTATGTGGTTGCTTCTATTGTGTAATCGCCCCTCCTACCTCTTGATGTGGTCTCCTCTTTGTCTTCTGGAGCAGAATATCTTTTTTGGAAGTTTACAGTCCATTTGGTTGAAGGCTGCTCGGCATTTGGTTGTAGTTTTGCTGTTTTTTGGGAGAGAAGTTGAGCTCCAGTCCTTCTATTCCGCCATCTTAATCCAATCTCCTGATTCTTAAGTTTTTTCACTCTTATCTCAAAGCAGCTTATTAGTCACCTGTGCCTCTGCACCTGCCAGATCTGTCCGTGAGACTCCTGGGCTCTGGGCTTGGGATTCTCGGCTCCCAGCTCCAGGTCCCGGCTGAGAGCTCGCCTGCTGGGGGCCAGCATTGGTGCGCCCGTACTATGCCTCTTCCCCAATATTTTAGAAGGCAAAAACTTAACCATTATCTGTTTTCTTGCATTCTTCCTAAATAAAGCCTATTCTCCTCAGTACTATTCCCTCTAAGTATCTAAAGGAAAGGTTATTGTCAGGAAATAATGACAGGAACATAGAAATGTTTAGGATCAGTTTTTTTGTCACTGTGTGGGCAATTAAATCACTACTTATGTGAAATAAAATAGCAAATTATTAATGGCTTTAAATATAAACAGAAGGAGAAATAAGCTTGCTATTTATTTTTACTGGTATTTATCAACCTGCTTTGATATTCTACACAAAATAGAACTATACACTCTGTAAAATAGGGCTATTTCATGGAGAAGCAAATATTAACTTTAGTTTCATGATTTGGATCTAATTGTTTTTTCCTTTCTAGGGCCTCACCTGAACATGTGGAGGTTCCAAGGCTAGGGGTCAGATCAGAGCTGCAGCTACTGGCTTATACCACAGTCACAGCAATGCCAGATCAATAGGATTCTCTTATTGTAAGGAATTGGCTCATGTGCTGTTGGAGGCTGGGCAGCCTTGAGATCACAGTAGGCAGGTTGGAGGCCCAGGGGAGCCGATGGTGCAAGTTCGTTTGAGAGCTGACAGGCTTGAGATCAGAGAAGAGACGATGTTTCACTGGGAGTCCAAAACCAGGAAAAGATGGATGTCTCAGCTGAAGGCAGTCAGGTAGGACTTAGTAAGGAGGTTCAGGATTTTTGGTCTAGTCAGGCCTTCAACTGATCAGATGGGGCCCACCCACAGTGTGGAGGGCAACCTGCTTACTCAGCCCAGCCATTCAAATGTTCCTGTCACCCAGAGACATCCTTACAGACACAACTGGGGTAATGCTGGCCCACATATCTGGGCATCACTTGAGCGAGTCAGGTTGATACATGACGATCACACTAGTGCATTGCACATGCATTTTTACTCTTTTCAAGGGGTGAACAGTTAAACTTGGGACCTACACCATAGCCACTGCAACACCAGATCCAAGCTACATCTGCAAACTATACTGCAGCTCCAGCAATGCTGGATCCTTAATCAACTGAGCAGGGCCAGGGATTGAACCCACATCTCATTGATACTAGTTGGGTTTGTTACCACTGATCCACAACAGGAACTCGTGTTGTTTGTATCTTTTTAAACCCCTTGGGTGATTCTAATGTCCTAACAGAGTTAAGTCACTACCTTAGGCCTTTTTAAAGAAATACCTCGACAGGAACTTTACAACATATTTATAACATATTGCTAGAAACAGTAACTTGGTTTAAAAATATATTAAAATCTATAAATAATTAATTCCTGCACAGAACTAAATAGTATGTAAATTTATAATAGCCAGGTATTCCAAATTTTCAGTTTTTACAAAGGCAGCATTTCAGGTCCCACCCAAATCTACTGAATTAGGATATACTTTTTAACAATATCCTCAGATGGTTCAAATTCACGCTAAAAGTCCTGGTATAGAAACTTCCTTAAATTCTCAGTCAGAATTTTCTCATATAGTTTTCAAACATAATTACAAAATGGTGTAATCGTAAATAACTATCTAGAAATTAATCCCTTAAGTCCCTAAATGGCACTTCTAAAAACATGAGATGATAATTGTATGTATGTATTTATTGTCTTTTTAGGGCCGCATCTGCAGCATATGGAAGTTCCCAGGCTAGGGATTGAATTGGAGTTGCAGCTGCCAGCCTACACTACAGCCACAGCAACACAGTATCTGAGCCATGTCTGCAACCTACACCACAGCTCATGGCAACGCCGGGTCCCTGACCCACTGAGCAAGACCAGGGATCGAACATGTACCCTTAAGGATGCTAGTCAGATTCGTTTCTGCTGAGCCACGAATGAAATTCCAAATGTAACACATGGTAAAAAATGTTCTATTGAAAAATATGGCACCGGGTGTACAAAATATTGGTAGTGGCTTGTATAACATGAAGCAGCTTTAATTGATGACATTGACTGAAATATCATTTGTGATTTGTCTTTTCAGTGTGCTGCGTTTGCTTTTCAAAGCAGTTTGTGAGCTTGAGTGCAGGTACTCTTATGCTGAGACAGTTTCAGTTTGGGCCATCTTGGGTGCAAAGAGAGACCCCATTGTGGGTGAGAAGTTCTGATTTTAGATTATTTTCATAGACTTACTGCTTATTAGTTGAATGATGAAGGGTTGGCTTCTTTGTCAGTGAAGTGGAAGACTGGGCCTGTTGAGTGGCTCTGAGACTGGCCCTGTGTATCCACAGAAACACTGAGCAGATGCCCCGTGGGAAGAAGGAAAGGGTGTTCAAGCAGGACCTGGAGCACCCTTTCCCTCCCCAGTCTTCTTTTTTTTTTTTGTCTTTTTGGTTTTTAGGGCCACACCCTGGCATATGGAGGTTCCCAGGCTATGGGTTGAATTCAGAGCTACAGCTGCCAGCCTACGCCACAGCAACACCAGATCCGAGCCATGTCTGTGACCTATAGCACAGCTCATGGCAACGCCGGATCTTTAACCCACTGAGCGAGGCCAGGGATAGAACCTGCAACCTCATGGTTCCTAGTTGGATTCGTTGCTGCTGTGCCACGATGGGAACGCCTCCCTCCCCAATCTGTAATCAGGGCCTTTCTGTTGTCGTCTGTCTTACCTCTTGCAACTTTGATACAACCTCACTTAAACAGAGGATTTTGCTATTTCACAAAGGCCGAAAACAACTGTTAGTTAAGGTTTCTTGGAAATACTTTTGATTCTGAGTTTAAGGACCATGTGCTTATAGGAGGATAGTGACCCGCAGGTGGTGGGCACTCAGTAAACATTTAGAAATCGATCGTTTCCAGAGCATGGCACCTTCTCAGAACTGCACTGCTAAGCCTTCTTGGAAGAGACGTTAGGCTCCAGGTACCTCCCAGGTTGCTGGGCGTTGTGTGCTGTGCGCATCACTGTACCTGCCACAGGTGGGTCCTGTGCGTACATGATGCTGATGGGAGTTAAGAGAGCAGAGATTGTTGGGGATAATATGTGGGGAGGAAATGGGGCGGTACAGAGCCTTGGACACACTGCAGATGGGAACTGGAGTTCCGGAGCCACGGCACCTGCTAGGGACGTCCTGCAGAAGCAGAATTGCTGGTTCCTGATCTCCGCTGGCCTGGTCCTGGCCTGGGGTCTGACTGCCCAGGAAGAGCATGGCCTTGGCTTGGAAGCTGAGGTGGATCTTTAAGGTGCTAATGGCTGGAGGCTGTCACCTACTGGATTCATTCCAGCTGATTAGAAGATTTTTTCTTAAAGTGGGATCTGAGAGGTACAGCTCCAAGGCTGCCACATAGCCTTTTTTTTTTTTAAAGGAGCTTTATTGATATATAATTTATGCACAATAAAATTTACTGTTCAATGATTTCAGTAAATGTATACAGTGGTATGACTAAAATCACAATTGCGTTTTAGAATATTCCCATCATCCCAAAATGTTTGCTGTGTATTCCCATTCCTATCCGCAGTTGCAGGAAACCCTTATCTGTTTTCTGCCTTTATAATTTTTGTCTTCCATACAAATTTTTCATGAACTCATATAATATATAGTCTTTCGGGTTTGGCTTCTTTGACTTATCATGTCTTTGAACATGATCATGTTGTTGCCTGTATCAGCAATTTGCTTTTCTATCACCGAGTAGCAATCCGTGGTATGGATATAGCACATTTTGTTTATTGGTTAATGGAATTGCTTCTAGTTTTTGGCTGGTGTGAATGACGTTGCTATGAACATTTATGCAGAAGTATTTACACAGATATACACACGTTCATTTCTCTTGGGTACATATCTAGGAGTGAAGTTGCTGGGTCATATGGCAAGTGTATGTTCAGTTTTTAAATGAAGTCTCAAAATAATACAGCTACACCAGCAATGAATGAGGGTCCTAATTTCATGATATGCTGGTCAGTTTTGTTGTCAGAATTGTTGGTTATGGCCATTCCAGAGGGCACACAGGCATCTCATTGTGCTTTTACTTTGCATTTTTCTAATGAATAATAACATTAAGCATCTTTTCAAGTGCTTATTAATCATTTCTATATGTTCTTATGTAAAATATCTTTTGCTCATTCTTTGTTTATCATCCTGTTAATGAATAGAAGTTCTTTACAGTACTGGATACAATTCCTTCAACGTATGTTTACAAATATTTTTCCTCATTTGTGGCTTGTCTTTTCATTTTCTTAATGGTTTCTTTGGAACAGCAAAACCTGAGTCCAACTTATTCTTTTATGAATTGTGCCTTTAATATTATATCTAAGAAATATTTGCCTAAACTTTCAGAAAGATTTCCTGTTTTCTTCTAGACAGTTTATAATTTTAGTTCTTACAAAAGGTCATTTGTTCTCACCTGGGAACAGTTTTGCTCCCAGAAGACATCAGGGAATATGTGAAGACAGTCTGGATTGTCACAGCTGGGGGGGGGGTGCTAATGGGATCTAGTGGAAGGTCAGTGATGGTGCTAAAAATACCACAGTGTGCAGGACAGCCCCCACAGCACAGAATTATTTGGTCCAAAATGTCATCAGTGTTGAAGCTGAGAAACTGTGAGTTAGGTTTCTGGCCCATTTTGATTTTTTTATGGTGTAAGGTAGGGATCTACATGTATTTTTTTTTCTTTTTGCAATGTGAAGTAGGGATATAAGTGAATTTAAATTTTTTCCCCAAGTCTATTAAAGAACATCCTACTGCACTGAATTGCTGTGGCATCTTTGTTGAAACCAACTGTCCATAAATGTGAAGACTTCTATCTAGAAATCTGTTTTCTTCCCTTGATCTATATTCTACCTTTAAGCCAGTTATGTTTTCAAATCAGGTAGCGTAAGTCTCCAAACTTTGCTTTTTTTTAAAAAAACTGATTTTTCTACTAGGAGTTCTCTGCATTTTCATATAAATTTTAGCATCAGCTTTTCAAATTCTATAAAAAAGCCATCTGGGGGAGTTCCCATTGTGGCTCAGCAGTAATGAACCTGGACTGGTATCCATGAGGCCTTGTTCAGTGGGTTAAGGATTAGTGTTGCTGTGAGTTGTGATGTAGGTCGCAGACTTGGCTTAAATCCCGTGTTTGCTGTGGTGTAGGCTGGTGGCTGCAGCTCTGATTCAACCCCTAGCCTGGGAGCTTCCATATGCCACAGGTGCAGCCCTAAAAATAAAAAAACAAACAAAAAAATCCACCTGGTATTTTGATGATTACATTGACTCTCTACATTAATTTGAGGAAAACAGCCATCTTACCCATCTTACCAATATTGAGTCTTCTTATCCATGAACTTGGTATATTTCTCCATTATTTATATCTTTAATAATTTTTCTCAGCAGTGTTTAGTAGATTTTAGTATACAGACCTTATTCTTCTCTTGTTACATTTATTCCTATTTAACTTTTAGGTAATACTGTAAATGAAACTGTTAATTCCATTTTGAATTTTTTATTGATAGCATATAGAAATACAATCTAGTTAGATTTGTACATAGATTTTTGTATTTTGTAATCTTGCTAAACATGCTTAATCTATATTTTCTTTGAATCCCCATAATTTTTTTATTATAGTATCATGTGATCTGAGAATAGTTTTACTTCTTCATTTCTACCTGTATGCCTTTAAGTCATTTTCTGGCCTTTTCTTGGTAGAATCTTTAACACAATGTCATATAGAAGTCATGAGAGCAATATACCTTTCAAAGTTAAAAAAAAAATCAGAATTCTGAGACACTTATGACCCCTATATGTTTTGGTAAGGGCTTGTAAACCTATAGTAACTAATTTACAATTATTGGGAGGGTAAATGAGGTACCACACAGAAAATGCTTAGTGTAAAGCCTGGCAAAAATCCTTATAAAATATTAGCTTTTAGAGAATCATGACTGGCAGGCCAGGATCAGGAGTAAGGACTTGGCTCTGAGGATGCAGACCTGGGGGCACACAGGGCCTGGGTGGCACTCTGTGGCCCATGTGGTCTGGTGATGTAAGTTCTTTGTGGCCTGTCCCTGTGGGAGTCCACACAATTTGTGTCAGCTGCCTTGGGAATTTTTGGTGTTAGGGAAGCTCTGCCAAAGTACTTGAGCTTCAAAGTAGCCAAGCCCAGGAAGCAGCGGATATAAACAGGGTTCATAAGGTGGAAGGAATGACTCAGGCCTGCTGAGCTAAGGCTCAACCGCTGGCAGGTATGTGTATTATGAGGGGTTTTGGGGGCGATTTGTTATACTACCACCAAGGGAAAACCCTTCACTACTTCTGTGTGTGTCATTAACTACTTTCCTAAGAGGTTTACTCCAAAAGTTGATCCCTTGTATTTGCGGAGGGACTTGGCATTTATTTGAGGTAGAAGTAGCAGTTGAGTTGAGTAATAAAAAACAACACAAGAGGGGACAGTGTCACGAGAAAGTCTTAGTGGCACCTTCAACCTTGCTGGGATTAGCATTTCTTGCCTTTAGGAGCTGATGAGCCAGAGTGTGTATGACTTGGCCCAAATGTCATTTCCTCCAGGGCATGGCGAACCCCAAGGTGGCCAACAGAGGCCCCAGTCACCTAGCGATGCCCTCCTCACCGGAAACTAAGCTTCGAGAAGCAGGGCTACTTCAGTAGCACCATCATCCCTAACTGTGGCTCCTCACCCCTGTCCCCATTAATTTCTTTGAGAAGAATCTCAAGTACATAAAGAGTAACCCTGATAACTGTCCAACATCCTTCATACTTAGTAGATGCTATGGCAATAAAGATCTTATGGTTTAACAAAGAAACTTAGGAGGTTCTTTGTTCTCAGTAAAACAGTATAATTTCTACCCTTTCTTTAATAGTATGGTGCTCCAATGACAAAGGTTCTAGGACCTCTTAATTATGATCATCACTAAGACACACAGACTGGCATAATATAGAAAAGGCCCATCAGGGCTGGTCAGTGCTTCTCTGAGACACACACTTGGGCATCAGAAAGCCCACACAAAGGAGCGTCTTCATATAAAAACCACAGCACACGAGGCAAATGTGACGATATAAAAGGCACCCTTTCTACGTCCGCCTCTCTCCTCACAGCTGCCTTTCCCACTGGACTGTCCAGGGACTGCTGGGCGGACTGTGTGCAGAAGCCATGGTTGAGTGTTGCCTCCATCACGCCTGCACGTAGTTCTCAGAGTCACAGATCCTGTGCTGAGTGACTGAATCTAGAGGAAGAGAGCAGCGTTAGCATTGATAATGACCAGCACACAACCGCCTTTTCATACGTGCACAGAATCACTTTTAAAACCTTAAATGATCCAGAGCTACATTGGCCATAGGCCCACATGTCCATATAGCACACGTGCCTATTTAAAGTGAAATAAAGAATTCAGTTCCTCGGTCACATCCGCCACATTTCAAATGCTCAACAGCCTATTAGATGAAGAGCAGGCCCTTCACGGTAGAATGTTTTAGTAGAGTGGAAAGGCAGCCAATCCACAACATGGGAGATCTGAATTCTAATCGCAGTTAGCTTCTAATTGTAGTTTGCTTCCTTTTCTGGCCTGGTATGAGGCAGATACTCTGGTATGAGACACGGTAGCAATAACACATAAGTAGGTTTCAGCTATGATACTAGGCGTCCCAGCCATGCCACGCCATCCACCCAGCCGAGTTCTGTACACAGAGTGGAGGGTTAGTAGGCACACTTGTTAAAACTCAGGTCTTCATATATCCGTTGAAGAAGCTGGACTAACAAGCTTTAAAGTCCTGTCAGACTGAAACTATTATTTTATGAAAATCACAAGAAGTGAACTGGTCCAGGATAAGCCACAGGTGCAGAGGAAGAGGCCAGCCCATGTGTGCACCACAGCTGGCTCAAGGCAGTCCCTTTATTCTTAATACTGGACAGTTTACTGATCCCAACCTTTCTTCTGCTATTAGAATGAAAGAGGAATTCAATGCATTGCCAGTGCTCACTGAATGAAAATTAAACTTATTGATTACTATTACTATCCAGAGGATGAACAATGATATCTGAAGGACCTTAAGAATTCAGGGTGACGAACAGCAGAATATGGAAAGCTGTGATGGCATTGAGATATAAAGAAAAAATAGGTTTATTCTATGAGTAGAAGGGAAAAGAAAAAATGGCTTATCTTAGTTGTAGCTCAAGATAGACTCCCAGAATTTAATTACAGCCTTTCCAATACAAATACACTTCGACACAGGAGGTCTGGGCTGGGGAGGTGAATCCCAGAAGGGAGGAACATTAATGTTTGTTATATACATTATATAATAATAATTATAATTATTATTGATACCAATTCTACAACACAATGAAGTGTTGTTATGGTTTACATTTTAAGATGAGTCCTTTATTGAGAGTTCCCATTGTGGCTCAGCTGATTAAGAACCTGACTAGTACCCATGAGGATGCAGGTTCCATCCCTGGCCTGGCTCAGTGGCTTAAGGATCCTGCGCTGCTGCAAGCTGCGGTGTATGTTGCACATGCGGATCAGATCCCGTGTTGCTATGGCTGTAGTGTAGGTTGGCAGCTGCAGCTCTGATTCAACCCTTAGCCTGGGAACCTCCACATGCTGCAGATGCAACCCTAAAAAGGAAAAAAAAATTACTCCTTTATTCCTAATATGATTTAAATATATTTTCTCTCTGTTGCTTGCCTTTTGACTTTTTAAAAAAATTGTTTATATATTTTGGTATACATATTCAAGAGTTTAGGGTGTATATGTAGGAGTTATAATTGCTTGTAATGTAGAAAATTTCTTCAATTTTGTCAGACAATGAAAAACCAGTTCCTAAATTGACTGTTCCGATGTACAATACCATTAGCACATGGCTTCACATTAGAACTTGCCATTGCAACCCTTTCATTGCTGCCAAATTGGTGGATGTGAAATATCATCTCATTGTGTTTTTAATTGCACAAACCCAAGTCCCTCATAAGATATGAAATCTAATGGGAGGATTTCTCCCCTGAGCGAAAACCCCACACTGAGATATATCCTTTTTGCCTAGTGCATTGTATAGTAAGTTACACAAGTGGCTAGGTTAGACATTCTTGCCTTGCTCCCTATTTAGGGGGAAAGAAGTTATCTTTTTGCTATTAAGTAAGATGCAGCTGTGGTTTTTTTGTTTGGTTCACTTGGTTTTGATTTTTCTTAGATGCCTTTATCAGGTTGCAGTCGTTTCCTAGGATTCCTAAATTGATCTGAATTTTTTTTTTATTATGAATGAGTATTGGAAATTGTTAAATGCTTGCTTTGTATTTTTTGAAAGAATCATGTGATTTTTGTTCTCTAATCTATTAACATAGTCTATTCCATTAATTTTTACGTATTAAAACAATCTTGCGTTCCCGGGATGAACCACAGTGTTTAATTCTTTTTATTTGTTAATAGGTTTAATTTGCTAGTGTTTTGTTAAGGGTAATTAATTACATCTATGTTCATAAAGCATATTGGTATTGGTTTATAGTTTTTGTCCTGTTGTTTTCCTGTATTGTCTTGTTTTGTTACTAGCGCATGACTGGCCTCATAGAATGAGGTGAAAAATGTTCTCCTCCTCTATTTTCGGAGATGGTCTGTAAAGGAATGGTGTTATTTCATCAAGTATTTCCTAGAATTCACTACTGATGTCAACTGGGTCTAGGCTTTCTTTGTGGGGAAAATTGAAATTTCAATTTTTAAGTCCATTCAGATTTTCCATTTTTCTTGAGTAAATTTTGACAATTTGCCTCTTTCTAGGAATTTTTCCATTTTACCTGAGAGGTCTAATTTGTTGACTTAAAACTGTTCCCTTGTGATCCTTTTCATTTCAGTAGGGGGTGGTAGTAACGTTTCTTCTTTCATCTTTAATTTGGTAATCTGTGGCTTCTTTTTTTGTTAGTATGATTAAAAGTTTGTCAATATTAATCTTTCCAAAGAACTCATAGTTTCATTGGTTTTCTGTTTTCCCTTTCATTTATTTTTTCTCTAATCATTACTCTTTCTTTCCTCCTTGGATTTTGTTTTCTTTTTTTTCTTTTTAAATTTCATTGGACTACAGTTGACTTACAATGTTGTATTATTTTCAGATGTACAGCAAAGTGAATCAGTTATAGTCATTCTTTTTTTCCCCCATAGAGGTTATTTGAGATTTCCCTGTGCTATGCAGTAGGTCCTTGTTAGTTATCCATTTTATGTACAGTTGCGTGTATATGTTAAACTCATCCTCCTTATTTATCCTCCCCCACACTGTTTCCCCTTTGGTAATCATAAGTTTGGTTTTGAAATCTGTTTTATAAACAAGGTCTTTTGTATCATTTTTCAAATTAGACTGCACATATTTGTGTTTCTGTGTCTGACTTACTTTGCTTAGTATGATAATTTCTAGGTTTATCCACATTGCTGAAAATGGCATTTTCTTTTTTATAGCTGAGTAATATTCCATTGTTTATACATATAGCATCTTTATTCATTCCTATGTCGATGGGCATTTAAGTTGCTTCTATGTCTTGACAATTGTAAATGGTTATGCAATGAACACTGGGGTGCATGTACCTTTTTGAATTATAGTTTTCTCTGGACATATGCCCAAGAGTGGGATTGCTGAATCATAGGGTAGTTCTATATTTAGTTTTTTAAGGAAACTTCATACTGTTTTCCATAGCAGCTGCACCAATTTACATTCCTACCAACGGGGTAGGAGGGTTTCCTTTTCTCCACACCCTCTCCAGCATTTATTGTTTTGTAGACTTTTTGATGATGGTCATTATTTATTTTTTTTAATGTCTAGAAGAGCTTTATTTTTTTAATGTTTAGAAGAGCTTTATTTAGAATGCCAAAGCTAGAAGCAACCAAGATGTCCCTTAATACGTAAGTGAATAAACAAACAGTGGTATATTATTCAGGAATACTCTATACAGTGGAATATTATTCAGGAACAATCAGAAAATCTCCCAAGCTACAAAAAGATACAGAGGAACCTCAAATACATATTGCTAAGTGAAAAAAGTCAATCTGAAAAGTCAAAACTATACAAATATGAAAGTGATCAGTGGTTGCTAGGGGTTCAAGAAAATGGAGGGTAGAGGAAAGGGTGAGTAAGTAAAGCACAGGAAACCTTTACATGCTGTTTATTTTTATTTATATTTTTGCCTTTTTTAGGGCTCCACCCACGGTATGTGGGGTTTCCCAGGCTAGGGGTCAAATCTGAACCACAGCCACTGGCCTATGCTACAGCCACAGCAATGCCAGATCCAAGCTGTATTGCAACCTATGTTGCAGCTCACGGCAACACTGGATACTTAACCCACTGAGCGAGGCCAGGGATCAAACCCGCATCCTCATGTATACTAGTTGGGTTCTTAACCCCCTAGGCTACAACAGGAATGCCTACATGCTGTTTATTATGCTGAAATTTTGTATAATTCTGTGATGGTGGGTACATAACATGATGCATTTGCTGAAATTCAAAGAATCGTCTGACACTAAGAGTGAACTCTGATGTAAACGATCGGCTTCAGTTACTAATAGTGTATCAGTGTTGTGTGTTGTAAGCTGTGGTAAAGCGAAACGAATCTGACTAGTATCCATGAGGAAGTGGGTTCAATCCCTGGCTTTGCTCAGGGTCGGGGATCTGGCATTACCATGAGCTGTGGTGTAAGCTGCAGACAGGGCTCAGATCCTGTGCTGTTGTCACCATGCCGTAGGCCAGCAGCTGTAGCTCTGATTCGACCCCCTAGCCTAGGAACTTCTATATGCTGCAGATGTGGCCCTAAAAAAAAAAAAGAAGTATCAATGTTAGTTCACAAGTGCAAGCTGTTAATGAAGGTGAAACTGAATAGGGAGCAGGGATATGTAGGAACTCACTGTATTATCTGCTCAACTTTTCTGTTTCATTTTTTTGCTTTTTAGGGCCGCACCCAAGGCACATGGAAGTTTCCAGGCTAGGGGTCTAATCAGAGCTGCAGCTCTCAGCCTACACCACAGCCACAGCAACGCGGGATCTGAACTAAGTCTGCAAGCTACACCACAGCTTGTGGCAATACCGGGTCTTAACCCATTGAGCGAGGTCAGGGATCAAACCCGCATCCTCACAGACACTAGCTGTATTTGTTTCTTCTGTGCCACAATGGGAACTCCTTATTAATGTTTTAAGAGAGGTATTATAGTATACTTATTATCCTCAAACGGTTTACAGTCTGGTTGAGAAAAATATCAGAGATCGGGATGGCCATTCTGACTGGCATGAGGTGGTACCTTGTAGTTTTAATTTGCATTTCTCTAATAATTAGTGATGCTGAACATCTTTTCATGAGATTTTTGGCCATCTGTTGTCTTTGGAGAAATATCTGTTTAGATTTTCTGACCATTTTTTGATTGGGATGTTTGGTTTTTTTTTTATATAAAACTCCATGAGATGTTTGCGTATTTTGGTGATTAATCCCTTGTTAGTCACTTCGTTAGCAAAGACTTTCTCCCAGTCTGTGGGTTGTCTTTTCATTTTGTTTATGGTTTCCTTTGCTGTACAAAAGCTTTTAAGGTTACTAAGGTCCCATTTGTTTATTTTTGTTTGTATCTGCATTACTCTAGGAGGTGGATCAATAAAGATAGTGCTGCGATTGATTTACTTCAAAGAATGTTCTGCCCATGTTTTCTTCAAGTCTTTTATAGTATCTGACCTTATGTTTAAGCCTTTAATCCATTTTGAGTTTATTTTTGTGTATGGTGTTAGAGAATGTTCTAATTTCATTCTTTTACATGAAGCTGCCCAGTTTTCCCAGCACCACTTACGAAGAGTCTCCCTTTTCTCCTATATATATTCTTACCTCCTTTGTCATAGATTAATTGACCATAGGTGTGTGGGTTTATCTCTGGGCTCTCTATCCTGTTCTACTGATCTATGTTTGTTTTTGTTGCAATACTATACTGTTTTGTTTTTTTTTTTTTTGCTTTTTAGGGCTGCACCTGCGGCATGTGGAGGTTCCCAGGCTAGGGGTTGAAACAGAACTACAGCTGCCAGCCTATGCCACAGCAAAGACAGATCCGAGCCATGTCTGTGACCTATACCACAGCTCACGGCAATGCCAGATCTTAACTCACTGAGTGAGGCCAGGGATTGAACCCGCAACCTCATGGTTCCTAGTTGGATTCATTTTTGCTGTTCCACGATGGGAACTCCAGCATACTGTTTTGATGACTGTAGCTTTGTAGTATAGTCTGAAGTCAGGGACCCTGATTCCTCCAGCTCTGTTGGCTTTTTGGGGTCTTTGCAGCAATATGGATGGACCTAGAGATTTTCATACTAATTGAAGTGAGTCAGAGAAAGACAAAAAATATATGATATCACTTATATGTGGAATCTGAAAAAAAGAATGACACAATGAATTTATTTACCAAGACTCACAGACTTTGAAAACAAACTTATGGTTCAAAGGGGAAATGAGGGAGGGAGAAGGGATAAATTGTGAGTTGGGGATTCATATATACACTCTACCATATATAGGATAATCAATAGTGACCTACTGTATAGCTCAGGAAACTCTACTCAATATTCTATAATAACCTATATGGGAAAATAATATGAAAGAAAATGCATATATGTATAACTGAATCATTTTGCTGTATACCTGAAACTAACACAATATTGTAAATCAACTAAACTCCAATATAAAATTAAAATAAAACACACAAAAAATTGACATGCTTATTCTGAAGTTAATGTGAAGGGGGGAGACACATGGGAAGACAATTTTGAAAAAAGGGAGAATGAGAGAGAAATGAACATACTAGATACCAAAGCATACTATAAAATTATGGGTAACACAGTATGTAATTATCAAGGAATCAATAAATAGATCCATGGAAGAGAACAAATGGCAGAAACCCACCTGTGCACCCAAGAGATGATTCCAGGGGGCAGTTAAAATGAGCAGAACACAGATAAGCTGTTAAAGAGATGGCATGACCCCTCATGATCCACAATAGTACATTACAGGTGGATTAATGCTCTAAGCATCAAGAAACTATGAAAATACTGAGAAATAGAGTAGTTTCAAAGCTCAGGGGGTAGGGAAACCTTCGTAAGTGAAACTTCAGTTTAGTGCTGTGGAGGAATAGAGGCATTTGATTCCACAAGGTATAATAATTAAAAATTAAAACCTGCAAAAACCATCATATATAGATAGATTCCGAGGATGTTATAGTTATCAAAAAATATTAGACTCCATATTATACAAGTATTGCTGTAAAACAATGTGGAAAAGAGGAAAAGCCCAATGTGAAAACAGGTGAGGGATAAGGATGCACAGTTGACCAACTATAAATATACATCCCCTCTTGCTTATTAGAAGCTCAATAATTGGAGACCTCCTTGTTTTAATTCATCCGATCACCAAATATTGAAAATATGGGTAACAGCTAATACTGGTGAGGGTGCAGAGAAATGGGAATATCCAGGAACCGTTTGTTAGTGTAAGCTGGTGCAGCCGTGAGGATCAAGGTTTAAATTACACATGCCGTAGGGCCCAACTCGTCCCCTCCTGCCACTCTATTTTACAGAGATACTCCTGCCTGCGATGGGGCTCAAGACAGTCTCTTAAAATTGAATTCAGATCATTCCAACTAGAACACACACACACATGTTCTAACAGCAGAAATAGTGGAGATAACTCCAAATATCTAATCATAAGGAGCATGTAAATTAATCACAACAACTCCAATGGTTAAAAAGGATGAAATAATAACTGTTTGTGTGTCAAATGGAAGGACTTTCTAGAGAGAGTTGGATTAAAAACTCAGGAACAGGAGTTCCCTTCGTGGCTCAGTGGTTAATGAATCCGACTAAGAACCATGAGGTTGCGGGTTCGATCCCTAGCCTTGCTCAGTGGGTTAAGGATCCGGCGTTGCCGTGAGCTGTGGTGTAGGTTGCAGACGCGGCTCGGATCCCGCGTTGCTGTGGCTGTGGCGAAGTCCGGTGGCTACAGCTCCTGTTAGACCCCTAGCCTGGGAACCTCCATATGCCGCGGGTGCGGCCCTAGATAAGGCAAAAAGACAAAAAACAAACAAACAAACAAACAAAAAACTCAGGAACAATATATGATCCTCCACTTACAGAAAACAAAACTTCAATGTATATGTTTATATACATTTGTTTCTACATAAATGTGTTAAAAAATCTGAAACACAGTTCTGCCTTTACTGTGGTTACTTTAAGGAAGAGTAGTAAGATTTTGGGACTCTATGTATTTTTGTATTGTTTGAATTCTTTGACTAAGACATCAAGCATCACTCTGCATATCCATCCGTCTGTCCATCCACCCCTCCATCCATCCATCCATCGAGGCCAGAAAAATGTTGACTGGAGAAGGAACCAGTTTTCAATTCATATAAAACAGAAGCCGCAACAAAGCCTGTGGCTGGTCCTTTACCCTCTATGATGGTGCTGTCCGAGGACTCAAGCACTGGGCCTCTGAGAAATGGACCGAGGTGCACAGTAGGTGCACGTGGAGTTAGCAGGAGAGCCCCTGGGTGCTGAGCGCTGGCTCAGAGCCAGGAAGGCAGTGTCCTGGGAGCCCCTCACAGCTCCAAGTTCCCAACTGTAAACACACACACGGAGAAGGATTTCTGTCCAAGTTCATTTGGCATCTGAAGAGAGCCACAGCCCCAAATTCCAATGTCACGTCAGATGAGCGATTCTCAGACACCCCATAAAACGTGACCACAAGGCAGATATTAGAGCAATGCCAGTCCCAGCCAGGGGAAAAGGGAAAAACAGTGCACACGCTGCTCCCATGAAATTTAAATTGAAAAAAAAAAAAAAAGCTACAAACCCAGGTTTTTTTTTGGACAAAGTTATTCAGTAGATCTTGGCATACATTGTTACCTGCATGTGCCACCTACGCACATGAATGTTAGCTGGCCCTGCTTCTGTGTGGTCGGACGGTTGGGATGTGTCATCAACATGCTGCCAAGGCTTTTTTTTTTTTTAAAGTAGTGGGATGGTCAAGTCACTTTATTGAACTAAGGCTCTAACTGCCAACAGCCAGATGTGGTTAACGGTCCCGTGTGCAGAGTTCAGGGACCGCAGGCCCTCCTGGGATTTTTTTATCTTGGCTTATCAAAATGAGCTAAGACTTTGAGGGCTGGGAAACCTTGGTGGCCATGTAGCCAAATACCCATTCAACGATGGGGTGGTCTCTGCGGCCCTGCAGAGTCGGACCCCAAGGTGGCGCCAAGTGGTCCCCAAGTCCTTTCTGATGCAGGGCCCTCACAGGAGGTATTTCTCTGGAACCACAAGGAGCAAATCTTTCTCTTTTGCAGGTTTATTCCTCTTCTGATTAAACCAGTCCCTTCACTGCTTCTGCACAGGCCTGATTTCCACACTTTCCTTTCTTCCTGGGTGCTTGAACCTAAGTCTAGGGCTCGTCCCTGACCCTTCTCTTTCCTAACACGGCACAACTCCAATCTGTTGGCAAGTGCCATCAGCTCTAGAATTTTCATTTAAAATCTGACACCATCACACTGCCTCCATCCATAAGACTCTGGTCCCGACCATCAACGTTTTTATCACCTGACCAGTGAAAGAGCCAGAAATTGCTCTCTGCTTCCATTTAAAAATATCCCTCAGCCCATTCCTGTGACTTCCACATCTTCTGAGAGCGGAACCCACACCTCTGACCACTGTCCCCGAGGCCTTGTGTCCAGGCTCTGCTGCTTCCTCCCACCACTCTGCCCCCACTACCTGGTTTCAGCCACTCACAACTTGCTGCCTCTCCCCCTGGACCCTGATGGTTCCCGTAGGTCCACTCAAGCCCACCCTTCGGGTCACTGTTTGGAGCTCAGCTCAAACATGGCTCCTCGGCAAGGTACCCACTCACTGTCTCTCTCAACACACACACCCAGTTTTCTTCACTGCATTTAGTACCATTGGGATTTAAAAAAAAAATGCTGTCTGTCTTTTTAAAATGTCTAAGTCCCACGGGGCAAAGGCTGTTAGTGCCTTGTCACCTGCTATTCCAGTAGTGCCTAGACCATGCTTGGCATATAATAGATGCTCAATAAATACAGATTAAGTAAATGAATGAATGACCCGATGCCACGTGAGGATGTAAAGGAAACAGCTGTGTCTAAACAGTTCTCAACACTTTTTTTTTCTTCTTCCCTGATATTGATCTGGAGACATTCACATACCTGATGCTGATACTTTCCCAAGGATATGCCACGAATCTGCACCATGTTTCAGACAAGACCATCTGTATTCTTAGAATGCCAACTCTTCCTTCCCACCCAAGAAACATGAGTGTAATGGTATTACTAGGCCAGCCTTGAGTTGACTCTTTTTCTATTACATTTTGTTTATTACTGGGCATGGGAAAACTAAAGATTTAGGTAAAGAGATCTTATAGAGACCAGTCTTGCTGAATTTGTTATAGCTATTTCTTGATTTGCTTAGATTCTTCTAGGTGCACAAGTATATCATATGCAAATAAAATTTGTCGCTTCCTTTATAATTCTGATCCTTAGTTTGTATTTCTTTTCTTTTTTGCTTTTTCTTTTTTCTTTCTTTTCTTTTCTCTCTCTCTCTCTCTTGTTTTTTTGTTTGTTTGTTTGTTTGTTTGTTTTTTAGGGCTGCACCTGAGGCATATGGAAGTTCCCAGGCTAGTGGTCGAATCGGAGCTGCAGCTGCTGGCCTACACCACAGCCATAGCAATCCCAGATCAGAGCTGCATCTGCGACATACACCATAGTTTATGGCAATGCTGGATCCTTAACCTACTAAGAGAGGCCAGGGATCGAACATGCATCCTCATGGATACTAGTTGGATTAGCTTCCGCTGAGCCACGACGGGAACTCCAGGTTTCTGCTTCTCATTTCACCCTCCCTGACTAGGAACTCTAGAACACTGTTGAAATAGAAGAGTAACAGCTGCCATATGTATTTTGTTCCTGACTTAAACCTTAAACTAAGAGTTTTCACTGTTAAATACATGCTGTAGGTTTTAATTTTTTAAATTGAAAATATTTTAAAAAGTTTTATCATAGTTGATTTACAGTGTTGTGATAATTTCTGCTGTGCAGCAAAGTGATTCAGTTATACATGAACACATAGCCATTTTCTTTCAGGATCTTTTCCCACATAAATTATCACAGAATACTGGGTAAAGTTCCCCGTAGGTTTTTAAAAAACTGAAGTATAGTTGATTTACAATGTTAGTTTCTGGTGTACAGCAAAGTGATTCAGATACATATATATTCTTTCATATTCTTTCCCATTATAGTTTATTACGGGATATTGAATATAGTACCCTGTGCTATACAATAGGACTTTATTGCTTATCTACTTTATATACAGTAGTTTGTATCTGCTTAGTTTGTATCTGCTAACTCCAAACACCTAATTTATCCCTTCTCTACACCCTTGTTTTATGAGTCCGTTTTGTTTTGTAAATAAGCTCATTCGTCATAGTTTAGATTCCATATATAAGTGATATCACATGATATTTGCCCTTCTCTTCCTGAATTCCTTCACTTAGTATGTGAATCTCTTAAGTCCATCCATGTTGGTGCAAATGGCATGATTTCATTCTTGTTATGGCTGTGTAGTATTGCCCTGTATATATGTACCACATCTTCTGCATGCACTCCTCAGCTCACGAACAGTGAGGTTGTGTCCCTGTCTTGGCTACTGTACACATCGCTGCAGTGAACACTGGGGTGCATGTACCTTTTCAAATTATAGTTTTGTCTGGATAGATGCTTGAAGTGGGACTGCTGGATCATATGGTAGTTCTATTTTTAGTTTTTATAAGGAATCTCCATACTGTTTTCTATAGTGGCGTACAAATTTACACTCCCACCAACAGTATAGGAGCGTTTCCTTTTCTCTGGCACTGTAGGTGTTTTATAGATAGCCTTTATCATGTTAAGAAAGTTGTCTTATTCTCAGTTTATAATTTCTAAACATCGTCTGAGAAAAAACAGTGGATTAGAAAAAAAGATTTAAGGGAGCTCCCGTCATGGCTCAGTGGTAACACACCCGACCAGTAACCATGAGGATGCAGGTTCCATCCCTGCCCTCACTCGGTGGGTTAAGGATCCAGGGTTGCCATGAGCTGTGGTGTAGGTTAGCAGCTATAGCTCTGATTCGACCCCCAGCATGGGAACTTCCATATGCCGTGTGGGTGTGGCTTTAAAAAAAAGAGAAAAAAGATTTAATAACACTTATTTCTACATTCTTCAGTTAAACCCTACCTCACTATGCTTCCTAACATACTGCTAAATTTAAATTGCAAATACTTCATTTCTGGATTTCTATATCCATATTCACAAATGAGATCCTTGACTTCCATATGCTGTGGATGAAGCCAAATACATAAATAAAATCATCTGCCTTTGTCACACTCTCCCCTGTTTAAAAAAAAGGTGAATAACTTATTTGCTTTTCTCTGCAGTAATGTGTAATATTTGGTAAAACTTACTGCTAAGACTATCTGGGGGTTCTTAAAAACAATTTTTTTGTGGTATAAGAGACATATAATCTAAAATTGACCATTTAAACCATTTGAAGTACACAATTCAATGGCATTAAGTAAAATCACAGTGCTGTAAACTGTTACCACTACCCATTTCCAGACCTTTCTCACGTTCCTAAGGACAACCTCTGTACCATTAATCATTAATTCTCCACTCCCACTCCCCTTCCTCCCAGATGCTGTTAACTTACAATTTCTGTCTCTGTGAAGTTGCCTAAATACATCTGTGCTTTTGCGACTGGCTTATTTCACCTAATGTGATATTTTCACGGCGCATTCTTGTTGTGGCAGGTTTCAGAATAGCCTTTTTAGGACTGAATGATATTTTACTGTATGTGTAGATCGCATTTTGTCATTGATTCATTTGTTGATGACACTTGGTTGCTTCTAGTGCCTGTTGTGAGAAATGCTATGGTGAACCTGGGTGTACAGATATCTGAGTCCTTGCTTTCAAATATTTTGGACATGTACAGACTTGGGATTGCTAGATCACACGGTAGTTCTACTCTTTTTATTTTTTTAAGACCTGCCATACTGTTTTGCACAGTGGTTGCACCATTTTACATCCCCATCAGCCTTGTACAGGATTCCAGCCTCTCCATGCCCTTGCCAGCATTTGCTGTTTGTTTTGATAGTAGCCATTACAATGGGCTTAAGGTGGTATCATTGTGATTTTGATATGCTTTTCTCCAGTGCTTAGTGATGATGAACATCTTTTCATATGCTTATATGTTGTCACTGGAGAAATGTCTAAAGTTCTTTGCCTATTTTTTTTTTCCTTTCTTTTTTGGGGACCGTACCCACAGCATGTGGAAGTTCCCAGGCTGAGGGGTTGAACTGGAGCTGCAGCTGCCGGCCTATGCCACAGCCAGAGCAATGCAGGATTCCCAACTGAGTGAGTGCAGGGATCGAACCTACATCCTCGTGGATACTAGTTGGATTTGTTTCTGCTGCACCACAGTGAACTCCCCTTTGCCTATTTTTAAAAAACTGTTAAGTTATATGAGTTCTTTATATTTTTTAGATATTAACTGCTATTTTTTGCAAGTATTTTTTTTCCATTTCATAGGCTGCCTTTTCACTTGGTTGATTATATCCTTTGATGCAGGAAAGTTTAAAATTCTGCTGTGGTCCAGTTCATCTATTTTTACTCTTGTTGCCTACCTCATAGCTTTTAAGATCGGTAGGCACCTTTTTTCCCCTGGTAGATTTTATGGTTTGGAGAACAACTCAAAACAAAACAAAAAAATTCATCTTGTGCTCTGAAATTGCATCTTCACATTCTGCAGTCACTTTCTGAGCGGTTGCCAAGCTCTGGGTCTCCGAAGAGGGGAGCAGGCTGGAGGCAGACCTGCTTCCGCTCTTATCTTTTCTTTCTGTTCCCGCCTCTCTGGGGCCTGTCCCTTACCTGCATGGTGGAGATGTGGCTTCAGAGATGACCCTAGGAGCTCTGCCACTATCTGCGTGGTCAGGAAACCCTGTGGTCCGAGGCCCCCGGGTGGCCTCTCCGTAACAAAATGCCGCGTACAGAGCATGTGTTTTTTGGGGCCAGTCTTTGGTCAGCCCTCAGGGGAAACAGCGACCCTAGCCAGCACGCACCAGGCCCACACGCTATCAGTGATCTTTTTCCTGAAAAAGCTGACAAGTGAGGCTTTCAAATCAAAAGCTTTTTTAAAAATAAGTTACAGGGAAATCATGCCAGGGCTAGACTTTCTTTTTTGGCAAGGCTGTTGAGACTGTTATATTACGTTCCCACAATAGCATAAAATGTATGTTTTATCACTTGAATGTAACCCAGACAATAAAGGGGCACCAGAGACTGGAAATACGTCTTATGAGAAAGTCCAAACCAACCTTTAGTGATAACACCAACGGGGGATAGAAAGAATGAAAAACGGTTCCAGCTCCAGTCGCTGACCCAAGATGGTCACGCTGTGGGCCTGGGGCTCCCACCCTACTCAGAACCTCTGACGCTAGCAGGTTACTCAGACCCCATTTTGCATATCTTAGCTTCTTAATATGCAAAATGGGAATTGTATTTTGTGGGCGTGCCAGAGGGAAACAAAACTACTGGAAAATGCTGCAAAATATAATATGTATTACTAGTATCAAGTAAAGGTAACATTTTGCTTCCTGGTGCCAGGAGTCTGATGTTTGTTTTCCTGTTTATTTTCATACCTAGTCAAGTGCCCAGAAGTGTGTTCTCTCTCAAAAATCCCCATTCCTCCTTCTGGTTGAATGATTCATCAAGAATCTTGGCCTAAATCTGCTGCTGTTTCAGGGAACATGGACTCTGGGGAATGGACTGGGAACAGCCGTGACCGCCCTGGCGGCCTCGGGGTAAGGCCGCTCTGCCTGTGTGAGCCTCTCCTCGGAGCACGTGGGTGAGTCGTGGCTTGAATTTCCCAAGTGCAGCCCAGGGTGGGGGTTTCGTAGGTCCTCACAGTTCTGTGCCAGCAACACCAGGCAGCAGCCAGGAGGCCAGATGGGTGAATGCTCAGCAGTCACCTCGAGAAAGGGCTTGGGGATTAGAAGAAATTCCTACAACCAGAGTGATCATTGCACTGTTTTTAAAAAAATATTCTGAAACACTGGGTCATTGTTTTCAAGATAATGTAAAGGGATAAAAGGCTTATGTGATGGATTACAGTCCCAGGATGTCAGAGGTCCTGGGGAGAGTGTCTACCTTTCCCCAGCCAAGGGGGCGTTTCTTTCTTTCTTTTTTTTGGCCATGGTGCACAGCGGCTGGATGTGGGATTTCAGTTTGTGTGGATCAGGGATTGAACCTGGGTGAGGAAATTCAACGGTGAAAGTGCTGAGTCCTAACCACTAGACCACCAGGGAGCTCCCAGGGGGCAGTTTCTAATGGCCAAAAAATCTCCTGCTTGTACATCCTCCTGGGACGCTATGAGATCTGCAGAAACAGAGACCCCATAAAATATAGGAATAAATATGAAGGGACTAAAAAAAAATCCCAGAATCTTTATCTTGGAAGGTAAGTTACAGATCTGAAAGTAGGCCAACCAAGCTACTTTTGAGATTTTAAAAGTCGTTTGTATCAAACAGTCAAGTCTTGGGGATTCTGCCTCACTTAGCAGCTGACAGTCCAGCTGGGGCACATTAGGTTGGTAAATTCTGCGTGCTGCTTTTCAGGTTGATCACAAAATAACTTCTTCTGTTAAACGGTTTTAACGTGGTTTTAATTTTAATTTAAAAGTGGTTTTGTTGCTAATTTTAATTTCACAACATTTTGAGAATATTCTCTGGAAGTGTTTACGTTGGAAGCTGAGCGGAAAGAGAAGTCTTCAAAAGAGAAACTGTTGCTTTGCCGAAGGGTCAGGAATGGCTTTAGTACGGGCTGGGGGTCCTGCTGCCCAGGGACTCTGGATGCCACCCCCTGCAGGAGCCAGAGCTGCACTCCTGCCTCCTCTGGTCACCTTGTGGAGTAAGCGGGGCTACTGCTCTGTCCTGCACATGAAGTAAGTCCCTCAGGTCCAGAGAGAACCACGTGACTTGTGTGGTCAGAGAACAAGCTCGTGGCGGAAAGGCAGTGCAGGAGACGGTCCGTTTTGTAGGTCCGTGCACAAGTACCAGGTCATGAAAATGAAATCTTTGCACAAGACTGGAGCTTCTGTGTTGTAACTCAACTTAGAAACAGATGCACATAATCTCATAGCCCAAGTACTTTGCAAGTATTTAACACTCACAGGCCGAGGCCACGGAGGACCCGATGCTGACGGGGCCGTGGGACTGATATTATGGGTGAGGATTTCACCACGCCGAAAGCCAAGGATTCCAGAACACACAATACCCGGATGTTGCCAAGGGCACAGGCAGATGGTGTAATCAATGACAAATCAGAAACAGGACATGAATTATGGGGGAGGAAAGAAACAGAAACCTGGGTCCACAGCTCCAGCTCTGAAACTCAAAAGAATTCCAAAGGGTCCTGTGAAAATTTAACCCTGGGGTTCGAGCAGATAGACATTCACCTCCTGAAAAACCCACCAGCAGGGGGGCCGGGTGCAGCATCCCCAGGGGAAGCGGGAAGGCAGCTGACTTGTGAATGGTCTGTGCACAGAAGCGCTGGAGCGCCATGAAGGAGCCGGCCGGGTTCCCCAACCTGGAAATAACAGGAGTGCAGACCCAGGCTGCAGCCCCCTGCACAGTCCCTGAGCTTCAGACTGTGGAGAGGTTAGCTGTTGATGGGAACTGTTGCTATCAATCACATGCACAGTTCCGTTAGCAGAATGGGACTCTTTTTAATGCACAGTTCTTGCCTCCAGTTGGTGTCATTTTGACCCATGCACTTTTCTAAAAAACAAAACAAGAACCTCTTTTTGAAAACATAGGGTGTTTTGAAGGTTATACTCTTGGCATTTAGAAAACGGCTTCTGGATGGTAGCTGCAACCATAAGTATTTTGAAATTTGTTTCCTAGGCCAAAGATGAATTACTCTGCACGACAGGGTAAAAAATTACTTTTGCTTGTCAAACTTAAAAAAATCTATCAAAGGATGACCATCAGTCATTTAAAAGGCATTCGTAAAATGTCTGTGGTTATTACATATGAATGCAACCTGGACAAACATGGTATCTGCTGATCTGTTCAAGGATAATGTCTAGGAAGAGGTGAGAAAAGACAGATGTTTGGGATTTAGAGACAAGGACAGACAAATGGGAGGAAGACCGAGCAAGAAACCCAGTGGGGGAGGAAGAAGGAGAGCGCATACTTGAGAAGCAACGTAAGGATCTTGGCCAAAGGTGCGAAATGGGTCATTCATTGTGGTGGGTTCAACTGTGTCCCCCACAGTCCACAGGCTGAAGCCCCAACTCCCAGGACCTCAGAGTGGGGCTGTGTTTGGAAACGGGGCCTTTACCGAGGTAATTTAATTAAAGTGAGGTCATGAGGTTATGTCCTAATCTGCCTACAGGTGTCCTTAGAAGAGGAGATGGGGACAAAGGGAGAAGAGGACGCCCTGCAGGCAGGAGAGGAGCCTCCGAGAAACCAGCCCCACCCATACTTTCAACTCAGACATCCAGCCTCCAGGACTGCAAATTCCCTCTGTCCAAGCCCCCTGGTCTGGGGTACTTTGTTATGGCAGCCGAAGCCGACCAATACATTCATCCAAATCCTGCGGGGTAAGGAGGTAAGTTTAACCCAAAGTGGAGCCCCAAGTGAATCCCACCACATTCAACCATATTGCCAACGCTGCCCGTCTCTGCCTGCACTGCATCCACCCCCACGTAGCCCCCAGAGCTGGGAAAACAGATGAACCCCTTACTCCCCCACCCCATTTTTTTTTTTGGCTGCCCTCCAGGCATATGGAGTTCCTGGGTTAGGGATCAGATCTGAACTGCAGTTGCCACCTATGCCACAGCTGCCAAAATGCCGAATCCTTAACCCACAATGCTGGCCGGGGATTGAACCTGCATCCCAGGGCTCCAGAGACACCGCTGATCTTGTCGGACCACAACAGAAACTCCAGACAAAGCCCCCTTGTCACCAGTGTTGGCCTCCAGCCTCCCAGTTATTAGGCTCCTCTGGCACCACCCCTCCCCTGAGAACCAAGGGAGGCGTTTGGCACCATGTAGCTGAACCGATGCTGAATACACATATCACCTTCACACCTTCTGCACTGAGTACCACTTTGAGCACGTGGACAGAGGCGTACAGGAGAGATGCCCCCAGAGGGAGGGACAGGGGTGTGTCCTGGCAGCCGGGTGCTGGCCCTGACCCTGGGAGCAGAGCAAGGCAGGTCCTGGGGGTGGTGGGGGGTAGGACCTGGATGCTGAGGTAGACAGACCAGTGCTGAGGCCTCACAGCTGGGCAGGTAGCCTGGGGTCTAATGGATCTTTCACACAAGCTGGGACGTGAAGGGACAAAAGTCTACTAGGACTTTTCTTTGTCCCTGAGAACTACTCTTGAGCTGACAGTAAAAAGCAGGAAAGTCTAGGTGGGTTTGCACCAGCTGATAATCACAGGACTCTGTTAAGGCAGACGGATGGACGCTGAGAGGTCCACCAGAGCCCCCAGGCTGGTGGAAGGGGTGTGAGTGTGATCCACCCCGCCACCGCCCGCCCAGGACACCTGTTCCAGTCACTAGGGCCACAGAAGCCCTGAAAGGGATGCACAGCAGCTAATGCAATTGCAAGGTGTCTCCCTGTCCCCCCAGCCCTCCACTCCCGGACCCAGGGTTGTCCTGGGTGCGAATTCCCACCTAAGATCCAGGTTTCTGACAGGTACTTGACTGTTGCCTTCTTCTTTCCTGGGAAGGGTCCGATGAAGATGCTTGCCTGGAGAGGCGCTCGCGTGACCCGGCCCCCACACAGCAGGACCAGCTCCCACAGCTTGGTTCTGGGTGGGTTGCTGGCCGGGCTGATGAACATGGTCGGCTGCTCAGCAAACAGCGTTCCCTGGTACTGCCCAGTGGACGAGAGGCGCTCCTGGCGGCAGAGCTGTCCGGCAGACACAGAAGAGTTACCAAGGCAGCGAACCACCTCCTTGCTCAGAACAGGCCGACTGCAGGGCCTGTCCTTTTCCAGAAAAAGAACTGAAGGTAAGGTTGCAGTTCTTGAACTCTGAGGACCAGGAGAGATGACAGATGAGAAGCTGATAACGTCTTTTGTTTGGCCGTGCTCATAGCGTACGGACGTTCTCAGGTCAGGGATGGAACTAGTGCCACAGCGGCGACCCAAACCACTGCAGTGACAGTACCAGATCTTTATCCTGATGTGCCACAGGGAACTCCCAGCTGATACCATTTTTTGAAGTGACCTGTAAACAAAATTCTAAGCAAACTTATAGCCCTCCCCCCAAAAAGGTTTAGGCCTTTGAATTATTACAAATCAAATTATTGAAAAGTAATCAACTGTTCAACCGAGCAGAAGGGCCTCTGCATCCCGTGAACCTGGCCAGGTAACCCCGGGTGAGTGTGGACAAGGAGGCAGGACCCTCGCCAGACACGGGCACCCACCACCTGGGACAGGACGATGGCCTCAGTCCTGGGGATCCAGGCTTCTGGAAGCAAGTGACGTGGCTGCCTGAACCCTCTAACCCAGCCCCTCGGTGTACGCAGTGTACAGGTGAAGCACAAAGCAGAAGGTTGGTGGGGGAGGGTCGAGTCCTGGTGGAACCGGCTGAGAGTGTGCAGACCCTGGAGACGCGCAGAGACGGGCTTTCCGCCGCCTTCCTCTCTGCTCTGATAAAGGCACGGCCGTCCGCCTGGCCTGAGGGACCATTCTAAACACACATTTCACCAACTATAGGCTAATAAAGACTGGACAGTGCAGATGCCCTCTGGGAGATGCTGAGGGTTATCTGCGGTCCACATTTTGAGTATTTCCCTGAGGACAGATCTCAACAGTTGAGGTCAGTGGCTCAGAGAAATTAAGTGTTTTGACGGGAGGTCTGTGGGAAAAGAGATGGAGGGGTGCTTCTCAGGGGAGGGGAGTTGGGTGGGGTGGGTGCAGGCAGGACACCCATCCCCGGAGGGCAGTGGACAGCCAGCATGGGAGGGGCTGAGGCTGAGGTGGGGTGACAGCAAAGAGCAGCTTCCTCAGGCTGCCTCCTGGACAAAATCCGAGAAAGCAGAATTGTCCCCAGTAGGTTTTCATACTACTTTCATTTTAAAGAAAAGAGAATCATACTGTTAAAAAAAAAATACCCAATTCAATGGAACTGACACAATAAACTTAGACAAGGCTGTAGATTCCTTCTGTTTTCTCACCCCAGCTTTGAAATTTGCCATCAGCTTTAATGTAAATCGTCACATTTCAGAGCTTCCCTTTGACTTGGGTACCATCAGGACAAACGACAGTTCTGTCTGCGCGGTACCATCGTTCATTTGTCAGTTACTTGCAGCATCTCTGAGAGGCAGGGAGGGCAAAGGGCTCTTCCTTTAATTTTGCAGATGCAGACAATGAGGCAGAGGAGATCTGCTTCTATTAAATGAGCTGAGCTGGAAGAGAGAACTCAGGATCCACAAACACCGTGAATCACTGGGCCACACTGCCCTGAAACGGGATCAAGAATCTTGCTAAAGTTGGTGTTGTAACATTTAAAAGTAGTTATAGAAGAAGCTTACAACTGAAACAATACAGAAGGGCATTAAAGTGAAAGGAGTTTTCCTAGGCTAGAGACCGTTGTTTATTCCTAAAATTGCCTTCTGTCTTTTCCTCCTTAACAGCAAAGCACAGCTGTTTTTTGGGTGCTAACCTCTGCAGGGCTGCACGTTCAAGGTGGGAACCCCTTCCCAGCCCAAGGGGAAGACTCGGGTTTGGTCCAAAAGAACTGCAGGGACCGCATTTCCATTATGAAGGACCAGGTCAAGCAGAGGCTGGACCCGATCCTGGCCAGTGGGACCTGAGAGTCTGCTGGAGGCCATTTTCCTCATCAACTCACATGAGCTGATGTGTAAGCAACTCTGTCTCATCAACACAGGACAGCTGAAATTCCTGAAGCTACCTGAAGGCGATGGGACTCGCTGAAAATGGCCATGTGGGAAGATGGGAAGGTCTGGATCTTGGGTAACATTTCTTTTTGTTTGTTTGTTTGTTTGTTTGTTTTTTGTCTTTTAGCCTTATCTAGGGCTGCACCCACGGCATATGGAGGTTCCCAGGCTAGGGGTCTAACAGGAGCTGGAGCCGCCGGCCTTTGCCACAGCCACAGCAACGCGGGATCCGAGCTGCGTCTGCAACCTACACCACAGCTCACGGCAACGCCGGATCCTTAACCCACTGAGTAAGGCCAGGGATCAAACCCGCAACCTCATGGTACTTAGTCGGATTCGTTAACCACTGAGCCACGACGGGAACTCCTTGGGTAACATTTCAAAGTCACTGGACCAACAACCACACCTGGAGTCGTCCTCCTCTTGTCCTTTTAAGGTCTGGAAAAAACCCTTAATTTTGAAGCTATTTTTATTAAGATTTTTGTTTCCAGAAGGCCAAACTTTTGAATGTTACAGTTTGCACGACCCTGCCACTTACTAGAGGTAACCTCCCAAGAGTTTGATGTGTATTCATATACAGAGGATATGGTTTTTCTTAAACTGTATCAAGGATCAAAGATACATCTTGGTATATAGATAAGTGGAAACACAAGCCTATTTTTAATCCTGTAGAAAGGACATACGTGAGCTTGTCTCACATTGAGAATGTTACTTCAGATGCTAATTTGATTCTTCACTCTTCTCCCACTGACATTTTTTTTTAGGGCCACAACTGTGGCATATAGAATCTCCCAGGCTAGGGGTTGAACTGGAGCTGTAGCTGCCGGCCTACACCACAGCAACACGGGATCCGGGCCGTGTCTGTGACCTACTCCACAGCTCACAGCAACAGCGGATCCCTGACCGACTGAGCAGGCCAGGGATTGAACTCGTCCTCATGGATACTGGTCGGGTTTGTTACTGCTGAGCCACAACAGGAACTCCCTCCCACATTTATTGAATGCTTGCTGTGTACTAGACACATGCAAGGTGCCAGGAAGCAAAGCTAATTAAGACACAGTTCCTGACCTCAGTTTAAAGCATGTAATGCAAAAATCAATAAGTGAAAATGTTTCCCTTTATTTATTTATTCAGCTTGAAATCAGAGGAAGCAGAGAATTACAAGGATCTGATTCTTCACTCAAACTAAATGTGGCTGAGTGCACGCTGACTTTCCGATCCTAAGTAAAATAATTCCTGGGGAAGTTTAATCAAGATTTAGGTTTTAATCAAGATTTGAGATTAAAAATTAATTTGGGAATTTCTCCTCCAGGTACACTCCCTGATGTCTATAAGAACGTGCATGTATAGGAGTTCATCACCACAGAGACGGAGCTGATTGGCAAGTTATATTTCTATTATAAATATAACAGGACACGTGATTCTGCTTATTGCTGAGCTCCACTTAACTCATTTCAGTAGGTGCAAGATTTCAAGAATGTGATGCTTCCCCAGTGGTCCTGCTGTTATCCCTCTGGGCCCCCAGCTCTCGCTTAGTGGGTTCTCAGGACCAGTGGGCCTCAGATGCACCCAAGCAGCCTTACCTGGAACCCACAGGTCATGAAACTGCTTTGCCACTGCCTGTGACACTGCCTTAAGGGCTCTGACCGAGGCAGTCAACTATGTCCCACGGTACACTGTAAACCAGCAGCTGAGCACTGCAAGGCTGCCAGCAGCGCGGGAGGTTAACAGGGCAGCTGAGAAGCTGTGCGTGCCCTGACTGCGCCACGACGGGGCCTTACCTTGCGGGGCCTGCTTCTGCTTGAAGACATCCCTTTGTTGGGGAGGTGACGCGGCAGACAGTATGGAGGGGCTGAGAGCAAAGACTCTAAGGAAAGGACAGCAGTGATTTCAGCAAGAAATGAAGTAGGGCAGGCACGGGGAGTGGATTCAAGATGGAATGAGGGCACAGTGCCAAGCGTGTCCTCTCCTGGGCTCCCTGGTCTAGGGAGGGTTCAGGGGGCCATGCACGGCTTTGTAGGGAAGCTCAGCTTGAGGTTTTAAAGCTTTCAATACATAATGTCTCTCCCTCAGGTTCATACCAGCTGGGAGCCAGAGATGTCAACAAAGGAGAGCAAAATTCCTTTGATTCATAAAGCTGACTGCACGCCTGGTTGTAGAGTGTGGTCCCGTGAGTCTTAGTACCGCCCTGATGATTGAAAAGGATGCACCCACAAAGTTACAGCTGGCACTGGACCATGGCAGGGCCAAATTGAGAGCAGGAGCAAAGGAAAGCTCTCTGTGGGCAGGGGAGGTCTGAAATGGGCCTGAGTGAGCAGAGCTGTGGGGAAGCCCAGCTCCTTCCTGCACACCCTCCTGTTTTACAAGCTGGGGGCCCCTCCTGGCGGAGGGGGTGCTCCCCAGCCGCTGCTGTTCTCTGAGTCTCTGTGTTCTTCCTCACTCCCCACACCCGGTGCAGGCCTCAGGCCCTTTTCTCTTCCCATCTCTCGGGGACTCAAGTAGCCACTGTGAGGATGGCGCCCCCACTCTCTCTCCAGACTCCAGGTCCAGCTGCCTCTGGACGGGGCACTCACACGTCTCAGATCTCATCCTGGTCTCCCCTTACCCCCCCCTCGACCTGCTCTACCCACACCTTCTCGGGCTCAGTTCTGACCCTTCCATCCTTCCTGGTGCCCAGGCCAGAGGGACTGAGGTCACCTTGACTCCTCACACCTCCCGCCTATCAGGAAACCTTCGAATACACGCAGGCAGGACGTTCTCAGGCTGTGCTCACTGCTCTGAGCCAGGCCCACGTCCCTCACCTGTGGAACTGGTCTCCCTGCTTCTAATCAGACTCGCTTACAGACTCTTCTCAACAGGTGAGAATTTTAAAAATACAGGCCATGTCACTCGTCTGTTCAAGATGCTGGCACCTAGTTTCACTCAGAATAAAAGCCCAAGCCCTTGGGATGGGCAAAAAGACAAATGCTTATCTGTTCCTCTTAGCACATTTCCCCTAGCTCACTCTTTTCCCTGGCCTCCCTGCTGTTCCTGGACCCCACAGGAGTACTTTTGTCTTGGAGCCTTTGCACCAACTGTCCTTTCTGCCTGGATCTTTTTCCTTTAGGCATCCACGTGGCCAATTCTCTCACCTCCTCCAAAACTTTACTCAGTTGTTAGCATTTCAGTGAGGTTGACCGTTAGTAATCTCCACCCCTTCATCTGGTCTATTTTTCTTCTCGTCACACAACACGTGATTTATTCTTCACCCTTTATGTTTCTCATGTCAGAATCCAAGGGCAGGAATCATTTTTGTTCAGTGATAACATTCCTGGCACCCGGGACAGCGCTCTGCACATCGTAGGTGATCAGCTGTATCTGTTGATCAGTGGATTTACCACGTGATTAGGGAGTATTGTGCTTGGGAGGCTGAAAAGATGATAGAGTCTGATTTCAGGAAAGCTTCTAGTGCAGTTAGGGAAGCCAGACTTACAGGGCAGCAGGGACAAGACAAGGATTCCAGAAAAAGGGCAGAGAGGAGGGTGGGTGGAGCCCGAGAGCAAGTCCCCCAGGGCAGCTGGCCTTGAGCCAGCCCCAAGGAGCAGGAAAGCGCTGAGAGGAGACAGAGCATCTCAGGTCAGGGGGCGGGGACACAGTGGGAGCAGCGGCGCGACACTAGGACAGAGGGCAGGGGCTGCAGATCCTCACGCGGGGGTTCAGCAGGGTCTGGGAATACAGAGTGGAAGTTGCAGAGGATGCGTCTGAAGGGAAAGTTCTGGTGCCGGACACGCGGGAGGGTGGCGGTGGGAGGAGGGAATATCTGGAAGCTGGACAAGCAGGTCACAGAGGGAGTGGAGGAGGCAGTAGCTCTGTAACAGGGAAGAACAAGTCTGACTCCATATTAGCTCTGTTCCTTTAACCTTTGTCCTCTGTCACTTGTGCTTAGCCATTTTGCCTCTGTACCTTTTGTAAAAGGATGCTGCTATAGCCTGGAATATACAGGGCAGCCTATTCTCAGACTGTAACCCCCCTACTGCTTTTTGTTTTTGCTTTTTTTTTTTTTTTTTGCTTTTTAGGACTTACATCACAGTCACAGCAACGCAGGATCTGAGCTGCATCTGCGATCTATATACCATAGCTCATGACAACGGCGGATCCTTAACCCACTGAGCGGGGTCAAGGATCGAAACTCTTCCTCTTGGATACCAGAGGGGTTCATTACCAGAGGCACAACATAAACTCCCAGTGACTTTTTAAGAGCACTGCATTTTTACATAAAAAGTTGCAGAATAGAGGATAACATGTATCTTGTTAGAGATTCACAGAAACATCATAACCTGACCTGACTGAAGAGCTGCAAGAACAAAGGATTTATTTCTGCACCAAAAAGATTACAACTACTAACAGCAAAGCAGGATCCGAGCCACATCTATGACCTACACCGCGACTCATGGCAACGCCAGATCCTTAGCCCACTGAGCGAGGCCAGGGATGGAAACCGCAACCTCATGGTTCCTAGTCAGATTCATTACCACTGTACCATGACAGGCACTCCTCCCTGTGCCCTTTCTTGTATGAAAGAAGCCTGCATTCTGACTGAGGGGTAATGGTTCTTTGAGACACTTGTCTGCCATCCTCTCAGTCTGCTGGTTTTTCACCATTCCTGCCCCAACAACTCATCTCCTGATTTATTGGCCTGTCATGTGGCAAGAGAATGAGCTTGGACCTCGCAACGACTCGAAGGTAGATCTTAGTAGACAAGAACTCTGGATCCACAGCACGTAGAGGATGAGGAAGTTGAAGCTTCAGAATAATTCTCTAGTCGGGGGGCCCTAAGGGCAGGGATTCCACTGGGAAATTCTGCCCGGTGAGGTGGGGGGGGGGTGCAGGCGCTATTCCAGACAAGTGGAATCGGATGGGGCAGCCCGCCACCATCCGGCAGCGTGACGTTCTGGAGGGTGGCTCACGGCTGGAGGCCAGGCCCAGGAGCCACCTGCAGTCAGGTAACAGCTAAAGCCACGAGGGGGAGGATTCATTTCCTACTTTAGTCCAAAGTTCCAGGTTTGGACATTGTAATTTGAAACACTGTTAGTGAAACACTTTTTGAAGGAGCTAGAAAGGGGATCTTGTAAGAAAACCCTTCAGTCTCCTGTTCCTAGTTTTGGGGAAATGGGCTACGAGATACCTTAAATGACCTCAGGAATGTAAGATGGGTTAATCAAGCCCTGACCTGGGAGGCCCATGGGCTGTGGCGAAGCTGTGTGACAGTGAACTGTGAAAGTCCTTCTTGGAAGGCTGTGCTTTCTAAGCAGATGATATTATAGATTTTCGTTGTGAGGAAAGAAGAAAGTCTTAATCCAGGGTGCTGGGAAGAAAGAAGGTAGAAACTTTCCTTCCTCTGGGAATTCTAACATCACTGAGAGAAAACCGACTTGACGAAGATGAATTATGGCTTTGACCAAAGGCTGCAGTAGACCGTGAACCTTGACCCTGAACTCTGGCAGTGCTGGAACACAGGAGCAAAATTAACGGTAGGTGGTAAAAGGGTATTCTGGCCAGTAATGGAGAACATGGTCCGAAAGGGTTAAGAAAAGATCCAAAATCATGAATAAAGACACTAATTGTTCCGAACAGTTTCTCTGTGGCTCTGTTCCCCACGCCCTCTCAGGGGCTCCGACGGCAGAGCCCAAAGCAGCCCGTCAGAGTAAATTTCCTGTAAGGTCTCATATTATCACTATTCCGCCCTGTCATGTATCTGCCTGTTTTACCATTAATATGTTTTAAATTACTTCTCAATAAGTAAACATAACAAACTCGGGAACAGTGGGGCACACAGCTTGGTGTAAGAAGCACAGCTGCAGTCACATTGAAAAGCAGTCTGTTTTTAAAAGCTGCTGACGTTTAGAATGAAATACGTCAGCACGACCAGGATGATCCAAGCCTAGCTTTTCCATTTTACCAGTAAGCAGAGCAAGGCCTAGGAAGTTAGGTGCCCAAGGCCACACTCGAGTAAGACGAAGGGACCTGGACCCCCGTATTCCCCAGTGCCTAGTGGGGTCACGCTGGATGGGTGGAGGGTGACGGTGATAAAACAAGGATGCTCCCTCGGTCACATCCTTCTTTGTCACTGTGGTGGAAGTGTTAGTTCGTGCCACCTGGGAGATTCCAGACTGGCCAGGGGCGGGGTGGGGGCTGGGACAGGGGCACAGGGCAGTGTGCTTCGGGTGCTCAGAACAGTGTCTGGCAGTAGACCCTCACCCTGGCTGAATTCTCAGCAGCTACCGACACTGTTGACATGTCCCCTCCCCTCTTTGAACATGATATCCCCTTGGTCCTGGGACTCGTCACCTCTGGTCTTGCCCTCAATCCCTCCTGTCTCCCCACGGGGCCACTAGACCCCAACGCTGTCTCCCAGCCCTCCCTCCTCATGTGCGAGCTCACAGCCCAGGCCCTTGGAGCCCTCCTGGCAACAGATGACCAGCGAGTCACCTGTTTTCACCTCCCCGAGCTCTGGGGCCAGCCACCCCTGCCGGCTGCCCACCCACCCAACTCTCTTTTTGGATGATTTACACTCAACACGTCTACAACTTAGCTCGTCATTCCCAAGCCTGGTCCCACTGGGTTATAGCTAACAGTTACCCAGAGCCCACTGCACGCAGCCCTTCTAAGCACCGGATGGGAACGAGCTCGCTGAATCCTTGGAATGACCATATAGAAGAGAGGCTGTCACTATTTGGAGTTCACATATGGAAATAAGGCAGTGAGGGCACAAGGCCACATAACTGGGAAGTGACAGCTCGGTAGATTCTAACCCAGGCCGGCGATGCTCTGATAATGACATCATGCTGCTTTCAGAACCTCAGAACTGGAACCAGCCATCAATGAGGGACCATCCCTGACTTTGCATCCTTTCACCTTCTGCCTCCAGTTCATCACTGAGTCTTGTGGGTGCAGGTGCCTCCCAAATACCATTCCCAGTCCATGCACTCATCTTCAGTACCACCCCCAGCATCCTGCCAAGCTGCAGTCATTTCTTTCCTGGGTGACTGAACGGCTCACCAGGTGGGTCGGCCACACACCCTGTGTCATCCTCACCCTCATATTTTCCTTTTTTAAAATTTGAAGTGTTTTAAGTACATAAAGTACACATCTTAGTCACAGCCTGAGACTTTATACATGCATCCACCTGGGGAACCCCACCATCAAGGTGGTGCAGGTCTCCAGTCTCAAGAGGGCTCCCCCAACCACCTGCCTCCGACATCACCCTGCTCTGAGCTGTCATCACCGCCACCTCCTACGGGTGACTCAACCACAACAGAAGCATGTGGCAAGACTCCTGTTTCTGGCTGCTTCTGCACGCACATACCCTTAAAACCCTCCAACAGCTTCCCCTTACTGAGCAAAACCCCAACTTCCTAAATGCTTGACAAGACCTTCCATGGATGGGCACCTCGTTCACCTGCAGCTAAATCTGCATCCCCCTCCCCCTCTTGAGTTCCCCAACATCAGTCTCCCTCCAGCTGCCTCCTGCCACGGGGCCTTTCAACACCCTCCCTCTGCTCAATGGTGAGTCAGTCCCTTCCCAGCCAGGACGACGACAACTTGTCATCCGGATTTTGGCTCAGCTGTCAAGTCTTCAGGGAAGCTCTCCTGTCCCCCAGCTCATTCACCCCTGCATTTTCCTTTCAGTTAATAATTACTGAGCGCTTCCCAGGTGCCAGTCTCTGCTCTAAATGTTTTATAAATATTAACTTTAAGC
The DNA here is from genome assembly GCA_004024745.2 of Catagonus wagneri. Classification (NCBI taxonomy): domain Eukaryota; kingdom Metazoa; phylum Chordata; class Mammalia; order Artiodactyla; family Tayassuidae; genus Catagonus; species Catagonus wagneri. Next base: position 36,686,429 of record PVHT020000521.1, on the reverse strand, counting down.
CCCGCTAAAAACTAGGGGGCAGGCCTGTTGTTATTCCTCCTTTTATGATATGGGAAACTGAAGACATGGAAAGGAAGTAAGTTGCCTGAGGTCACAAAGCCAAGGGGTGCCTGGCTGGTCTGGGAGCCCCTGTCCCTACCTGGGTTCACTGCCAGCCACCGGGGTGGCTCCAGGCCCAGATGAAGCTCTTGTTCAACGACCACATGAACGGTGTCAGCTTTTTAGAAGACACATCCCAAGTACCTTATGTATAGTACCTAGTACCGAGTACCTAGTGGCTATGCACATGTTTGTGCATGCATACATGTGTACGTATATATCTACATATTTGCTATGTTGCAAGGACATTTTTTTTTTTTTTTTGGTCACTTGAAAGCTGAATCTATAAAACTGGCCATGAGGCAAGAGCTCTGTTACCAACTCCATTCTATTCAACTCATCCCCAGTCTCTGCAGAATGGGTCCAAGGACTATTAATGCATCTACGGTATCTGTCACCCTCTGTCCACTCTTGTTTCTCTTACCACCTGAGTCTCTTCATCTTGAAATTTCAGGAACACCTTGGTCTTTCTTTCTACCTTGCTGCTCTGCAGGCCCATTAGCCAAATTCTGTAACAACATCTGTGTCACCTCCCTGCACAGTTCCTCTCCCCGGAGACTGAGGGCCATGCTGGAGCCAGTGCAGGCTGGGCCCCAGGAGAAACTTGGGTTTAAGCGTTGGCTGTCACTGAGTCACCAAGTGGTCCCACACAAGCCTTCAAATCTCTGAAGTCTCAGCTTCTATAAGTGTAAACGATCATCATGTCTCCCCAGCAGAAATGCTGGGAGCTAAAGTGAAAGGACACACCAGCACCACACTCCAGGGAGCTGCCAGTAAATGAACCAGCTGTCACATTATGACCTTGGCTGAGACACTGTCTCCTCCCATGTGCCAGGCCCCAGGACTGTGGTCCCCAAGCACAGAGCTTCTCAGTGGGCATGACTGGCGACCAGTGGTCCTATCCGTGGAGATTATGGAGGTGGCAGTTGTTAGAACTAACAACTGAGATTTAAATAATAATTAACATTTTCCGAGCATCTGCATACAGCACATTGGCTAAACTATTCCAGGTCTATTCCATGAAACATCCTATTTTAATTGCTATAAGAAGCCTGTAAGGCAGAGACCATCGTTATCCACGTTTCAGGTGGTAAACTGGGGTTCCAGGCAACGCGGCCAAGGAGCGGAACTGGTACGCGGAGCGATGGGCATCAAGCCAGACACATGGTAACACAGCCAGGGCCTGCTCCCTTCAGTGCTCCACCTGAACCCTAAACGACCCATGTGCACCACCCAGCGAGGACCAGCAGCCTCTGAAGCCCAGAATGGAACTGTAGCTTTATACTCAGTCCCTGTGAGAGTAATTCTCTGAGGACTCTCAGGTATTCTAGAACCACATTTCCCTGCCACATAGGTCCGAATTCATGAAATTCTCCCAGTCCAACCTGGAGCTTGACTTTCTCGCTAATGTGGGGTTGGGGTTACAACGACTGCAAGTGGAGTCCTGGCTCCTCTGTCCCATGGCTACGTGACACCTGTCGCCTTGCCCTTCCTGTCGTCACACACAAGCCTAACCAGCACCGTTGAAGTCGCACCAGCGCCTTGTTCCTGACGGACCTGCACACAATATGAGGGCCGGCACGGGGCTGGATGAGGTGTGCGAGGGAGGCAGCAGTGACCAGGGCACAGAGCCTGCTCTCGGATAACATTATAGCGCCCCGGGGAGTTAAAAAAAGATCCACGTCCTTTAAAAATCCTATAGTGCCTGATGTGAGCAGCAACTGAAGGAGAATGTAGCTGAGAGGGTCGACAGCTGCCACTGCGGGCACCTGACTGCCAGGTCTGACTCTGGGGTGGGGGTGCCCACTGATGGCGTGACATTCTAGTGGCACTGGCAAGCCACCCCCACATCTGCACTGATTTAGGAGAAGGGGAAGCGGGTGGCTTTGCAACCTGATGAAGGGGACACCAGAGCTCGAACAAGCAAGGAGATGCAGAAGACCCATAAAAATGGTGCTGACTCCAGGAATCCTTGCGGTTCTTGGCAGAAAGAGCCTCAGGCCTGGAGTACGGTTTTTATAAATCTGCACTGTCTTTTTTAAGTTTTTAAATTATTTTCTATTCTTTTCCAGATTTATTGAGATATAATTGGTATGTAATCAGCATTTTTTGGTCTGTTTTTGCCTTTTCTAGGGCCGCACCCATGGCATATGTGGGTTCCCAGGCTAGGGGTCTAATCAGAGTTGTAGCCGCTGGCCTACGCCACAGCCACAGCAACACGGGATCCGAGCCGCATCTGCAACCTACACCACAGCTCATGGCAATGCCGGATCCTTAACCCACTGAGTGAGGCCAGGGATCAAACCTGCAAAGTCAGGTTCCTAGTCGGATTCGTTACCCACTGAGCCACTATGGGAACTCCCAGCATTGGTTTTAAAGCTACATTTTTAAAAGGTTTCAGAAGTGAAAGTTGAGAGAAATTCCAAAAAATTTATCCCCCCGCAAAAAAAAGAGCTAAGAGTAGAGGAGCGACAGGGAAGGCAAAACACAGAGCATCTCTTGATAATGAAACTCCCAGGAAGCATAAGACCTGACAGGCTGAAAGGAAAGGCACATCCACTGTGAAGGGTCCACTTCCTTAATGCTTTTTCCTCAAATTCTCATTTTATGCAGACAGTGAAATAAAGAACACAAGGAGAACAACCCCGTTTGGCTCCCCCGAAAGCTACACACAAGTAGGTCTTTCTGTCTGCTCCCTACAAAAAAACCATACTTTAGCAAAAGCAGGATGCATTTCCCCCTTGCTTTTGTTGAATTGAGACGACCGACATTGCAGCTCAGCGTGTGCCAAACTTGGATTTTTTCAAAGCGTCATTTGAGTTTTAAAAGCTACATAAGTGATGGGAACATAATCGTCTAGGGAATCCACAAATAACTCTTTAAAAAGTCATAAATCTGGATTTCATGCCTCATAGTTTTCAACAGCTGCAAGAAATAGGTCAAAGCTTGAACATGGTGGGTTCCCTCCCTCCCGCGTCTAAGGGCTGCCGCCCTGGGCCTTCTCCACACGCTTTAGTGGGAACCACGTCGGCTTTTGAGCCGTACTTGGTCCCGAATTGATTTTGGTTGCTTCTAATGCTCATTTTCCCCCTTAAAAATCATGATAAAATACACACGGAAATAACTTCCTGGTTTTCTAGAACTTTTAAATTCAATCCTTTAAGAATCATCAGGTAGTTGGCAAAAAAATTTGCAAACTTATAAAAACACTAGAGCAAGCCCACAGTGTAATTTAAAGTTGGGGGTTCTGAGCAAAATTTTGAAAGGGCTGAAAAAGCCAACCACGGGGCTCCATAGGTCTTGATTTTCCAGAGCAGTCTTACTCTGGCTATGAGGGCCTCCCCGCAACTGGCAAAGAGGCCAGAACACCTGGGGTGGGGGGGGGGCGCGGAGGTCTTGGCCTCGGGAAGTTTCAAAGCTCCCAAGGTGACTCCAGTGGGCTGATGTGCTGAGAAAGGATTATAACCCTGAATCTTAAACTGGACTGCATCCCCCCCACTTGGGGAATTTTAAAAATACCAGTGCCTGGTCCCCATCCAGACATCCTGATGTAATTAAAGGAGTGTGGCCTGGGTGCAGGAGTTAAAAATAAAGAATCCCCCGGGTGATTCTAGAGTGAGAATCACTGATGATAAGCCAAGAGACTCTCGGGAGCAGGAGGGTCACCCTGGACAGGCCCACGGGCCCTGGGCTGCGAAACACCTGCAGTGAGTGCTCAGCAAGGGGCACGAGCTGCCCTGCACTGGTCTATCACCCCCAGGATGAAGCGGTCCATGGGAGAGGAGGAGACTCATGACACTGAACCAGTTCCGCTAATGCAATTCCAATTCCACAGCAAATCCACCTCCCTATTCAGGGCTGTGTGTTCTAGCTCCGCCCACAGGCCCAGGAGCTCAGCAGCAGGACTGGTCTGGGCCCAGTCAGTCGGGGGTCCCACCCTGGCAGGTAGCATCTCTGCTGGTCCTCGCTTCTGGGGGCTGCCTGGCTGGGGCCAGTTTCCCACCTGGCTGGCCTCCCTCACCCAGAGCCTGGCCCAGCCCAGCCTCCCAGTCTCCACTAACTTCTCACGGGTGCCCCGGCTGCCCTCCTGCCAAGCACAGCCTGGACAGGACCCAGCTTTAGGACATGGGCCTCCTGGTTTCCCAGGGTTGCCAACCCCTTTTTGGGGTCTGTTTTGGCCTCTGCTTCTTCTCACGTGCACCTTCCTCCACTGGCCTTAGCTCCGTCTGTGCTACCGCTGGGTGTACGGGAGGAAGAGGCCCCCTGGGCTGACAATCACCATCATGTGAGCGAGGGGAGGCCCCCTAACTGGTGCACTGAACGTGTACTCACAGAAAACGACCATGATGCCTACCCCGGGTTAGGTGTTTTAATGAAGCTTTTACTCAGAGCCATGCTTTGGACTGAGATTTATAAACAGCCTCTGGCGAATTTTATTTTTAGATCAATTTATAGCCTATTATTCATTTTAGGTCACTTTATAATCCAGGTTTTTCTTTCTTTCTTTCTTTCTTTCTTTCTTTCTTTCTTTCTTTCTTTCTTTCTTTCTTTCGGGCCATACCTAAGGCATATGGAAGTTCCCAGGCTAGGGGTAGAATCAGAACTACAGCTGCCGGTCTACACCACAGCCACAGCAATGCAGGATCCAAGCTGCATCTGCGACCTACACAACAGCTCACGGCAATGCCAGATCCTTAACCCACTGAGCGGGGCCAGGGATCAAGTCTGCATCCTCATGGTGTCCCGCTAAGCCATGATGGGAACTCCCTAATCCACTGTTTTGAGTTTTCAAGTCTGAGTTGAGACAGATTATGTTTGCTTTCTCAAAAGTTCCCCCATCCCATGCGCCCTGGCCTCTTCTTGGAGGGTAGCTAAATGTTTTAGATATTTTATTCTATAACCAGTAAGTGAAACAACTTTATCATTTACAGGTTTCAAAAAGTTAACCTTTCCTTATAGAATTGGGCATATTCTTCAAAGTCGGAGGAAAAAAAGCACTCCCCAGAGTCCTGTTGTGTTTTTGGATTTAGCAGTTTGTGTGCTGCCTACAGGCACTATTGAACTTACGAAATGTTTAAAAACATATTTACACATTTTTTCTATTAAAATAAAACTTACAAATCTGGCTTTATTTTTTTTTTACAAAGCATAGTAACTTTTTTTTTTTTTTAATGAAAACAACTTCTCTAATACCTAGCGCTTAAAAAATGAAACACGATTTCTCTTCAGCTACGTGGACTGAAGGCACAGGCCAGTGGCCACAGACCCTGTCCCTTCCAAGGCTCAGCCTGGAGGGCCAGTGTCTCCTTAAGAGCCCAGCACATGTGGTCCAGCCGCTCAAAGCACAAGAGGAATGTTTCAGAAGATACCAGCGGTTTGCAGCGTGACGTCTGGCTTTAGGCATCGTTCACATCTACGATTTATTTGCTGCCGAGTCTTTGATCAGAAATGCAACTCGGGCGGTAACATCGTCCTGATGATCTGCCTTGTAGTTCGGTTTCTGGAGCAAGTCACAGTGAAAGGCCAGGGACCCCCTGATCCTGGTTCCAAAACAACCATCCCTGGGGAAGACAAGTTCCTCTCCAATAAATGAGAAGCCCCGAGGGAGTAGGGGCCGGGGAGGAAGACGGGGAATTGACAGACTCAGGAAGGACAGAAGCCCCCCAGATGTCAACAACTGGAAAAAGGATAAAAACTGTCTCCAACGTGAATGATGTCTACATTTTGGGAGCCTTGGAAGAGCAGGGGGCTGGTCATAGTCACTGACACTTCACCCACCCCCATGCTCCTTAGAGGGGAGGTGTAAGCATGGAAAGCGGTGAATGGTTCTCCAGGAAATGACAGAGGGGTTGCTGTTGATGTAATGTAACTTCTCCAGGCTGAGTTCCTACCTATAAGGGCAAGGACGGCGCGGGATAACTTCCTAGTTCTCTTGCCCTGAGGCCCCTTTTTTTTTTTTTTTTTTGCCAGCTGCAGCATATGGAAGTTCCCAGGCTAGGAATAGAATTGGAGCTGTAGCTACTGACCTACATCACAGCTTACAGCAATGCCGGATCCCTGACCCACCGAGCGAGGCCAGGGATCGAACCCACATCCTCATAGATATTAGTCGGATTCGTTTCCGCTGCGCCACAATGGGAACTCCTCCCTGTGGACATTTTTGATTCGATGGTTCCTGCTGGCCGACTTCTCTGCTGCTCCCCCTTTGTACTTAGCCACTCAATTCCACCCCCACCCCTGCAGCTAATTTCAAAAGCTTCTATTGCACTTAACATTTATAATTCTAAGAAACTTTGTCCATATTACAAAAACATGCTGGGGAATTCAGATGTTTGCTGGAACATTCCATAGCATTTGACTCAAACACATCACTCTGGAAGTTTATTAGGGAATTTCTTATTTGCTTAAACTTATCGTTAGGGTACTGGGGTCCTAACACAGACCAGATTTGCCTGGTCCAGTTTCTGGTCCTCTTTCAAAGGCTTTTCTTCTGGATAAAACGTGGCAGGCTAGCAAGTGAGCACGCCCGCTGGCCTTGAGGAAGAGCTGTCCCTGGCGAGGCAGAGCTCAGTAGCCAGGCGACACCTGGAAAGCCACGGACCAACTTGATCACTATGAAAAGCCCACTGACTTTAGTGGAGATGGAACATGCACATGAATATTTCCTAGATCTGCTTTTTAACATAGAGTCAAATCATTGCCTACAGAACATGGACTTTCGGTGAAGTTCAGGAACGAGAGTGACTAGTGATGCCTTCAGAGTTACTGACCTCTCCCTATAACCTTGCATGGACTACTTCCCATGTGCGTGTTTGATACACAGGTCAGACCCCAAAAAGGGTTGGCAACCATGGGAAACCAGGAAGCCCATGTCCTAAAGCTGGCTCCTGTCCAGGCTGTGCTTGTCCTAAGACTGGGAGGAAACTCGAGACTGGGAGGACTGGATGGAGACTGGGAGGCTGGGCTGGGCCAGGCTCTGGGTGAGGGAGGCCAGCCAGGTGGGAAACTGGCCCCAGCCAGGCAGCCCCCGGATGCGAGGACCAGCAGAGTTGCTACCTGCCAGGGTGGGACTCCCGACTGACTGGGCCCAGACCAGTCCTGCTGCTGAAGGTCCTGGGCCTGTGGGGAGCAGTGGGAGAGGGAGGACGGACAGCAGGCCGAGGAGGACCAGAGAGAACCTGCGGCCAGGGCTGGAGCACACAGCCCTGAATAGGGATTTGCTGTGGAATTGGAATTCCATTAGCGGAACTGGTTCAGTGTCATGAGTCTCCTCCTCCTCTTCCATGGACTGTGTTTCATCCTGGGAGCGATGGACCAGTGCAGGGCAGCTCGTGCCCCTTGCTGAGCACTCACTGTAGGTGCTTCCCAGCCCAGGGCCCCTGGGCTGTCCAGGCCTGTCCAGGGTGACCCTCCTGCTCCCGAGAGCCTCTTGGCTTATCATCAGTGGTTCTCACTCTGGAATCACCTGGGGGATTCTTCATTTTTAACTCCTGTACCCAGGTCACACTCCTTTAATTACCTCAAGATGTCTGGATGGGGACAAGGCCAGCTTTACAAATAAGTAGGGTCTATGCAACTCAACTGAAGGTGGGAAGTGCTTCCTTGCCTGACCCCCACTTCAGACCTGCTTGCCTGTGTCTCTAACATCAGTTACATCTTATAATGCAAATACCCCTTGGGGAGGGCACACCCTGGCTCAAGTTCATGGAAACCCATAGACAAACAACAATCTCATTTTCTGGCAATGTGTATGTGCCTAATTTATTCTTTTGTGATTGACTTTTAAAAAGAAGCACTGACAAATCAAAACTACCATGAGATATCACCTCACATCAGTCAGAATGGCCATCATTAATAACTCCACAAACAACAAATGCTGGAGAGGGTGAGGAGAAAATGCTGGAGGGTTGGTGGGAATGTAAGCTGGTACAACCACTATGGAAAACAGTATGGAGGTACCTTAGAAAACTATATATAGAACTACCATATAACCCAGCAATCCCACTCTTGGGCATATATCCAGACAAATCTTTCCTTGAAAAAGACACTTGCACACACATGCTCATTGCAGCACTATTCACAATAGCCAAGCCATGGAAACAACCAAATGTCCATTGACAGAGGATTGGATTAGGAAGATGTGGTATATATACACAACGGAATACTACTCAACCATAAAAAAGAATAAAATAATGCCATCTGCAGCAACATGGATGGAATTAGAGACCCTCATACTGAGTGAAGTAAATCAGAAAGAGAAAGACAAATACCATATGATACCACTTATATCTGGAATCTAATATACTGCACAAATGAACCTTTCTACAGAAAAGAAAATCACAGACTTGGAGAACAGACTTGTGGTTGCCAAGAGGGTGGGGGAAGGAGTGGAATGGAATGGGAGTCTGGGGTTAATTGATGTAGACTATTGCTTTTGGGATGGAAGAGCAAGGAGATCCTGCTGTATAGCACCAGGAACTATGCCTAATCACTTGTGATGAATCCATATATGTATGTGTAACCGGGTCACCCCGCTGTACAGTTGGAAAATTGACAGAAAACTGTAAACCAGCTATAATGGAAAAAAAATAAAAGGGAGCATTGAGATATCATTTACCAACAATAAAATATTCCCAGGAGCTCCTGTTGTGGCCCTATGGGCTCAGTGGCATCTTGGGAGCTCTGGGATGCAGGTTCGATCCCCGGCCTGGCACAGTGGGTTAAGGACCCAGCTGCTTAGGTTGCAACTGTGGCTCAGATCTGATCCCTGGCCAGGAACTCCTTATGCCATGGATGCCAAAAAAGAAGAAGAAAAGAATAGAATGTTCCAATTTTAAATGCACAAAGTTTGATGATTTTTTTTTGTCTTTTTGCCTTATCTAGAGCCGCACCCGCGGCATATGGAGGTTCCCAGGCTAGGGGTCTAACAGGAGCTGTAGCCGCCGGCCTTCGCCACAGCCACAGCAACGCGGGATCCGAGCCGCGTCTGCAATCTACACCACAGCTCACGGCAACGCCGGATCCTTAACCCACTGAGCAAGGCCAGGGATCGAACCCGCAACCTCATGGTTCTTAGTCGGGTTCGTTAACCACTGAGCCACGAAGGGAAATCCATGTTTGATGATTTTGACAAACATAATATGCACCCATGCAGCCACACCTTGATCCGATCAGGATCAGCATGTTTCCATCGTCCCCCAAGTGCCCCTGTATCCTTTCCCGTTCAGGGCTGCCCCTACATCTCTCACCCCCCATGGACCAGTAGGCTAGTGTAGCCTGTCCCTGAAGTTCACATCAAAGGAAGGACAGGGCAGACGCGCTGTGTCCGTGATATGTCTGAGGTTCAGCTATGCTGCTATATACAGGCAGTCTGTTCCTTTTTACGCCCGTATTTATTGTTGCCCGACTGGATGAACATCCCAGTTTTCATCTGCTCACCTGTGGATGGACATCTGGGTTTTTCCAGCTGTTAGATATTCTGTATAAGGCTGCAATCTTTTCGTTGTCAGATACTTTCCTCTCTCTCGGGTAAATACCTAGAAGTCAAGTTCCTGGGTCGTCTGGTAAATATACATTGAACTTTAGTAGGAAGTTGCCAATTCTCTACGGTGTTTGTGCCGTTTTATACTCCTGTTGGCAGAGTATGAGCTCTAGTTGCTCTCTATCTTTGCCATAACTTGGCGTTTTAATTTTGGCGTTAATTTGGCCATGGAGGCTGAGTATAGCCATAGCTCACTGTGGTTTTAATCTGCATTTCCCAGATGACTAATAATGTTTAGCATCTTTCCATGTGCTTCTTTGTCATCAACATAACTTCTTGTGTGAGGTCTTGTTCTTACATCCTGCCCATTTTTTAAGGAACTTAGATAGGGTTTAAGAATTCTTTAAATATTCTGAATACAAGTTCCTTTTCAAATACGTGGAATATGGATATTTCCTCCCTGTCTGGGGCTTGCCTTTTCATTTTCTTTTCTTTCTTTCTTTTTTTTTTGTCTTTTTGCCTTTTCTAGGGCTGCACTCAGGGCAATGGAGGTTCCCAGGCTAGGGGTCTAAAAGGAGCTGTAGCTGCTGGCCTACACCACAGCCACAGCAACGTGGGATCTGAGCCATGTCTGTAACCTACACCACAGCTCACGGCAATGCCGGATCCTTAACCCACTGAGCAAGGCCAGGGATCGACCCACAACCTCATGGTTCCTAGTCGGATTTGTTAACCACTGAGCCACAACGGGAACTCTGCCTTTTCATTTTCTTAAGGGTGTCTTTCAAAGAACAGAACTTCACGAGGTTCAACTTGTCAATTTTCCTTTTATGCTTGGTGCTTGTTGCCTGGGTTCGTGTCCAAAGAAAATCTTCCCACTCCAATGGTCATGAAGGTTTTCTCCTAGAAGTGTTTTCAAGCAGTATTTCTGGGCAAAGTGTAAACTGTGGAAAGCTCGCTAGAGACCAGGTACAGAATAGGGAAGAGGAGGGAAAAATGAAGAAGGAAAAGGTTGAGAAAATGGAAGATAACACAGAGCTGGCCTTCTTGATAAGCATACATATCAATGGGATCAGGAAAATAAGCCCAGTGCTATAAACCCCAAGACCTCACAGAATCAGATGTATCTTAAAGGAGAGGCAGAAAATAGGCACTTACCACTTTCTGATTTTTCATCCCTTTAAAAAAAGAGAGAGTGGATTCATTCCTGGGGAGGCTGGGAGACCTCAGGCTACAGACCAACGCTTGGGGCTCATAATACTCACTATACACACACAAATATATATGCATGAAATCTGTCATTCCTACTGCAAGACCATACTTGCTAGGCCTTATTTAGTTTACTGCAGCTCTTAAAATAATCCAAACAGAATAAAATGCAAAAGCACAAACAAGTATCCTTCAGAGACTGGCAGAGGTCAGGCCCAGGGGCAGAGTTTAAAAGAGTAAAATATGCAGAGTTGGGCCAAGAGGTGACTAAGAGGGAAGGAGATAAGATCTGTCTACAAATACCTGCAGGCTGTAAACAACAGGAGAGTGACAAACCAAACCAGCCCACAACAAAGGCTGACCAGGAATTTGCTGCATTCAGGAAAGGAAGTGGACAGGCGAGGAAGCCTTCCCACTGGCCTGCCGGCTGTGCTGGGCCTCCCTCCTCCCGCTCCGCCAGCCGCCCTGCCTGGCCCTGCAGGCTGCCTCCGCCTTCCCGGGCTGGCCACTGTCCAGATCAGGGTTCGCGGACAAGACACGACATGGGGCTGGCAGGCCACCTCCAGAGAGGGCTCTAGATCTCACTTCATCTGCCTTTACTTCACTGCCCAGAAATCTTCACAAAACTGGGAGACCACGCCTCTCTCTGGCCCCAAATGCTGCAGATAAAAGTATGAACTTGGTTTGGTCCTAAGGTCTCTACCATGTGGCCTCTTCCATCCTTCCTGGCAAGCACCCCTCCTGCATCTTTGTGCCCAAGGAAACTGGCCTCGCAGACCTTGACCCGTCCAGCAGTTACTGCCTTGTCACTTCCTTTCAGTCAAATTCAGTCCTAACCCAGATATTAGGTGTTAGCAGTGTCTTCAATGGATGATGCAGGTATGAAAAGAAAAAAAAAAAAAAAATGGAGACCTTGCCTTTAAGCAGCTCATAATCTAACAGAAGAGACATACAGAAACAATTTTTTTTAATTTTTAATTTTTTGGCCATATCTGCAGCATATGGAAGTTCCCGGCCAGGGACTGAATCTGAGCTTCAGCTGCCACCTATGTCATGGCAATGCTGGATCCTTAACACACTGTGCCACAGTGGGAATTCCCATAAACAGTGAATTAAACTAAGTTATATGAATTATACTTTTTACACCATAGTATTTATACAGGTGGTATGAAAACAATACTGTAAAACCATAATAGAGGGTAAAACTAATTTTTCCTGGAAGGTCTGGGGAGTGCTTCCCAGAAAAGCTTGTGCCCAGGATAATTAGGAAAAAGATATGTGTGTGTGTGTGTGTGTGTGTACACACCGGGTGATGGGAAGGCAGGGTAAACTAGGGATCACGATGCTGAGGCCTGCCAGAGGAGACACTGACACAGCAGCCTGGGTTCAGGCTGGGTAAGTGATCCTGTGTAAACAGCTGGCATTAGGGGCAGGAAGGCAATGGAGCTGGCAGGAAGGTGGGTTTGGAGGAAGATCCTGAATGCCTCGTTACAGGCTCTGAACTTGATCTCGCAGGCAAAGAGAAGTCACCAGAAATTTAAAAGCAGATTGCAATATGATGAGATCTGTGTTTTCCAATGACACACTTATAAGGAGAATTGAAAGCAGTGACAGTGGAAGTGGTGAGAAGAAACATCTGAAAAAACAGCTGATGTGCACTGTGCCTGACAGTGGTGAGTGCTAAAATGATTTAGGGATTGCAGTGTGTGGGGCTGCAAGGTTGGCTAAGTTTCCAGGAGCTCAGATAAAGCTTCACTCCCTCCTTTCTGGGGGCCTCAAGCCCACGTTTCCTCCTTCTTATCCCTCAACATCTGTTTTACCTGTGTCTGTGTGTGCTCACTCTGCATTTATCAACTGAACTCTCTGCTTTTCTCTCACCTTAAGATTTGCTCATCAAACTGTGTTACCAGGCACCATGTTACACTTTTTCCAGGAAACGTTTCGATTCAGTCAGGATGGAGATGAAGTCTTATCAACCCCACCACCTCTAATTGCGGGTATCTGTAGCTGTGAAAGCCATCACGGGGGGTGAGGGCTTCCAGACCTTCTGCAATGTCTCATAGCATTTCTTGAATTATCTTGTGCATCTCTAGCGTTGTTTATCAATTCAAACAATGTTAAAAAAAATTGTATTTATACAAACTCACAGGGGCTTGTTTCTTTCACTTCACAGTAATATTGTTTCATTCAGTGTTATTTAATCAATGAAAAAAAAACCTAAATAAAATCTTTCAACAAAGAGCCATAATGTTTCTGCCTTGTCACATTTATTGTCTGGGATGAGTCTAAAGCCTGGAGGTGTGACACTGAAAGCATAGACCTGCTAGATGGGAGTGTGTTGGAGGTCCTGCTCAGGGTGAGTGCTGCAGGGGCCCGTGAGTGAGCCGAGGTGAGGATGGTGGTGAGGGGCAACGGCTGGGACAGCTCAGGGAGCAGGACTTGTCCCTCCAGTTTATGTTCACAACACCAGGGTATCATACATGTGCTGAAAGTGGTAGCTTGCCAACTTCAAGAGGAGTGCTGCCGGGATTAGAAAATGGGTCAAAGACCTCAACAGACACCTAATCAAAGATGATTCACAGATGGCTAATGGGTACATGAAAAGACGTCTCATACAATATGTCATCAGGAAAATGCAAACTAAATCAACAGTGAGATACTAATGCACACACATTCGAATGACCAAAATCCAGATGTTGATATCACCAAATGCTGACAAGGATGTGGAGCAACAGGAACTCCCATTCACTGCTGGTGGGAATGTGAAATGGTGCAGCCACCGTGAAAGATACTTTTGCTGGTTTCTTATGAAGCTAAACACACTTGCATCATACAGTCCAGCAATCACACTCCTTCGAATCAAAAACTTAAGTCCACAGAAAAACCTGCAAATAAGTGCTTACAGCAGCTGTGTTCATAACTGCCAAGACCTGGAAGCCATTGATATCTTTCAGTGGTGAATGGATAAATGAACTGGGGGACTTTCAGACAATGGAATATTGTTCAGCACTAAAAATAAATGATCTACCAAGCCATGAAAAGACATGGAAGAACCTTAAATGCTTACTTCTGTATGAAGGAAGCCAATCTGAAAAGGCTAGCTAATGTATGATTACATCTCTGTGACATTCTAAAAAATGCAAAACTATGGGGACAGTGAAAAGATCAGTGGTTTCCATGTGTTGTTAGGGGAATGAACAGACAGAACACAGAGGGTTTTAGGGCAGGGAAACTATTCTGTATGCTACTACAATGATGGATACATATCACGATACATGTGTCCAAGCCCACAGAATGTCCAATACCAAGACTGAATGCTAATGTAAACCATGGACTCTGGGTGATGGTGACATGTCCATGCAGGTTCATTAACTGTAACAAATGCACCATCTGGTGGGGCTCTTGATAGTGAGGGAGGCTGAGTATGTGTAGAGGCAGGGAGTAGAAGGGAAATCTCTATACCTTCCCTCAATTTTGCTCTGAACCTAAAACTGCTCTTAAACAAAGCCTTAGTTTAAAAAAAAAAAAAACAAAAGAAAGAAAAGGCACAGCTGCTCCTGGGAGGGACAGCATTTGGTTTGCACCTGCCGCCTCTTGAAAGCCTTCTGCCCTATTGTATCTGCGTCTTTCTGATGCGTCTTTGAATGGACAGCGCATTAGTAACTGTCCTAATCCAGCAGAGCGGTAAGGCCCAGGCACACAAGTCAGAGGAGCACTGCGAATCTCTGGCAGGGACCCTGACTCCTTGCAAAGCTTTCCTAGAAGCAGCAATGGGCTTCTTAGTGCCCTGTGGAGTTTTCACAATGCTGAGCTCCTCCCAGGCTGGCTGCAGTTTTTCCATGTTTGAAAGCACCATCCCAGCCTAGTTTTTCAGAAAAGGCTGGGGAATGAAACCTAAAGATTTCTGTGTCAACACAAGCTCAGCTCAAGTCATTCCTGTGAGACTTTAATACCAGGCATCAAATTGTTAATCTACCTTCTGCTATTAAACTTTTACTAAACAGCAAGTAGAATATGAATCCCAATGCTTTTCTTCTTTTTTAATCTTAAATCCATTTCTGTGACTGACAGTTGCTTTTGAAATAATGACAGCACTGAAGCAAATGATTGTTTCATTTTATTTTCCCTTCTTTTGTATATAGGAACTACAAAAAATGCAAACGTACATATATGTGTAAAGAGAGGATTTCCCCCTGCTTCATTTACTTAATCTTAAGAGTGGATAGTTTTTAAAAAATGTACACAATCTCAAATTGAATCTCTATGCAATTTCCTATAACCATCCACTCCCACTGCTTAAAAAAAAATACCAAAATGAAGATAAAAAGTAAATCCAGGGGAAAACTACCAGGAGACTATTTCCAACAACAGATGACTCAACTAGCACCTGAGAATTTGTTGTACTTGTGTGTGCCGAGGTTTTGAACTTCCTGTTTCAATAAAATACCAAACAAGTTGTGTTTCCTTTACAAATAAGCTATTACATCAAGCGCTGTTCCTATAATTTCAGGTTTTTGTCTCCATTCCAACATTTTCTTTGGCAAATGTAGAAACATTCTAATTAAAGTGGAGAGGAAAACAAGCCTCATTCATCACGATAAGAATAATGCACAAAGAACATCCTCATTTGTTCATTCTTTCGCAAAGTTATGCTCCACTTTAAACAGTTTGGGGACAGGCGTCATGCAGTCCCAGACTAGTTCCCAGGTAATGACTTAAAGCAAGCCTGAGTCACTGGAGAACAGAATTCCAAAGGTATCAATAATTCCTGTCACAAGCTTAACATTCTCTTAAAAATATCCTTCCGGGCCCAAGAGGAAGGCATTCCTTTAGGTAATCACGTAACAACATCAAGGTTTCTTTTTAAGATTCTGGGACTAGAAGAGCCTTTCCTATTTATAACCAGCCAAGCCAGAGTTGAAAGGAATATTCTCACTTCCTAGGAGTCTTTAAATGTTCACGTTTATCAAAACTCTTTAAAGGCCACACAGTTGCTCTAAGAAGTACCAGCCAAATAGGTGTAATGCTTTTCAAAACCGGTGGTTGAATCACAACCAATCAGGATCTTGTCACTGCTTGCCAGCTCCTTCCCAGTTAAGTGGGATGTGTGTGTGTGTGAGTACCTATGTACACACGTATGCATGTATGAGTGTATTTTATGCAGATAAGAGCCAAAGCTCCTTTTCTTGTAATTTAAAAGCATTCTATTTTGGAAAGTCAAAATCTGAACTGCACCCAAGGGAAAAGCTGTAGTTCCAACGTGACTGCGATAAGAAATGATCGGATCTGGAAAGTTCGAAGCTTTTCCAGTCCTGCCTGTGGCCAGCTCTTTCCAGGTTCCAGTTTGCTGTTCTTTGGTTACAGAGGCCAAAGGAAGCCCACTTGCTCATCTGCACCCGCTCTGCACTCTCCTTCCCTAGGGATGCATCATGGCAGCAACACACAAGATACAGGGCTCCCTCTGACTCTGCCTGCAGACACACAGCTCACACATGGGGCAGACGTGTGCATGGAGCCAGAAAAGCAGCAGAGACAGGGTCCCGTGGGGTAACCGGCACCAGCCACCTTTCCAAAAAGCTTCTTGATCGTTAGGGAAGGATGCTCTGCTCTGAAGCAGTGAGAGCACCGACCTTTGCAGGCGGCCTTTTGCGGGCACTGCTTTACCATCCTCCACTTTCTCTGCCTGGATACTTGCTTGACCAGCGTGCACAGGAGGGGCCTGTTGACAGCAATCACCAGGGACCTTCTCTAGGTGGGGAGCCTGGCCTCCATGCCTCTCTCTGCTCTTCAGGCCGAGCTGTCTCCCGCGTTGGGAGCTTCTGCTTTGCTCGTTCTGTCTCGACCCCTCCATTCCCCACCTGCGCTCTGCCCCTGACGGGAGGTTCCCAAAGGCTGGTCCCTGCTTACAGGTGAGCCCAGCCCAGCTCGGGCACCCGCCACCTCTCTGGGTGCAGAGTCTTCTGGGAGGGACCCAGATCCCACCTCTGCGTCCCCTCCTCCCTGCCCCTCTGCGACTTCTCTCCAGGGACACTCTGGTTGTGGGGGACTTAGGGGCAAAACAGGCACGCCTTGGAGACACTGTGGGTTCAGTTTCAGACAAGCTCAGGACAGAGCCACACGGGTATTTAGGTTTCCCAGTGCACATGAAAGTTATGTTCACACTACAATGTACTTGAATGTGCAACAGCAATTATGTCTTAAAAAACCAAACCAATGAATATACCTTAATTAAAAAATACTCAGTATTCTGCAATAACATATGTGGGAAAATAATCTGAAAAAGAATGGAGATATCTATATATCTATATCTATATCTATATATAGATAGATAACTGAATCACTTTGCTGTATACTTGAAACACAAGTTAGTAAATCAACTATACTCCAATTAAAAAATAAAAATAAAAAAATTAAGAGGTGGATGAAAAATGCTTTATTGCTAATAACTAACTGAAAAGTAACTTTTACAGATTGTATAAAAAAGAGAAAAAAATTCTGCAAATGAAAAAATAAATGAATAATAAAAAGATCCCCCCACTGGGAAAAAATACTTTATTGCTAAAAAATGCTAACCATATCGGAGCCTTCAGCAAGTCGTAATCTTTTTGGAACTGTAATATCAAAGATCACTGATCACCACAAAAAATATAATGGAAAGTTTGAAATGCTGCGAGACGCACCAAAATGTAGCACAGAGACATGAAGTGAGCAAATGCTGAGGGATGCATGGTTGCCACAGACCAGCTTGTAAGAAATGCTATATCCAGAGTTCCTGTCGTGGCTCAGTTGTTAACGAACCTGATTAGTATCCATGAGGATGCGGGTTTGATCCCTGGCCTTGCTCAGCGGGTTAAGAACCTGGTGTTGCCATGAGCTATAGTGTAGGTCGCAGACACGGCTCGGATCCCACGTTGCTGTGGCTATGGCGTAGGCTGGCAGCTGCAGCTCTGATTTGACCCCTATCCTGGGAACTCCCATATTCTGAGGATGCAGCCCTAAATAGACAAAAGAAGAAAGAAAGAATGAAAGTAAAAAAGAAAGAAAGGAAGGAAGGAAGGAGGGAGGGAGGGAAGGAAGGGAGAAAGAAAGAGAGAAAGAGAAAGAAAGGAAGGAAGGAAGAAAGGAAGAAAGAGAGAGAGAAAGAAAGAAATGCCGTATTTGTGAAGGGCAATAAAACAAGGTTTGCCTGTCTCCACGTGCAGACGTGCTGAGTGTGTGGGCTGGAAATGGTGATGGCACCTGGAAATGTGACTATTCAGGCTGCACTGCCCAGCATTTACTCCATGTGAGGCTCTATGCATGTGCTCGGGGCAGAAAGATCAAAAGCAGGGGACCTGGCCTTCAGGAGCCCACGATTCTGCTAAAGGGACAGAGAGATGCAGGGTGAGCATCTGCCTAGGGTGGTGATGGGGGCTCCCAAAGGAAAGTGCGGTGCAGGTGGGCAAGCAGAGGAGAGGGTGAGCGAGGGCACCAACTGTCCTGAAGGACGCACAGAGGGAACAGACAATTTGGGAAGAGCAGGGAGCTCCTCCTCCATCACGACCCCTATCCAGGCACCCAGGGAGACCCTGGCTGGACAGGTGAGCCCCGGTCAACCCTGGGCCAAGGGGCACCTGCCACCAGCATGCAAAGTCCATCTGACATGTCTGGTTTGTCACCTGTGAACAAGCGACTGAGCCCTGCTCTGGAGTCTATGTTCCAGACTGGACTTGAAGGTGGCCTTCCAGGTGTGTGACGTCCCCTGAGGCCCAGGAAGACAGAAGGAAAGTTGGAGCTTTGCCCTTGTCCTTCCCTCTGTATCCTCTCCATGCTGACAGCAAGGACGGTCAAGGTGGCTTTGCCACCCACCCAGCACAGCTGCTGGTCCCCTGAATTCTCACTAAGGTGTGATCACAGACTCCCGGACACGCAGAAAGTAATGGGAAGCACTGAGCCACCCGGGAACTAAGAGGACTGTGTCCAGTCATGTGGACCCACCCTGTGCTCCCTTCCTGCCCTCCAGGGGGGTCCTCTGATGATCCAGTTTACCCATGGGACCATGGTGGCTAAATCTTACCATGTCATTTACCTTCATTCTTTACTTAGGCTCCCCCAGCTTTCCTGAGGAGTAACTGACAGAAACTGGGCATGTTGAGCCCATACAACTCGATGTTTTGATGCATGCACACAATGAGGGGACAACCACTAGGAAGCTGATACTTCCATCTGCTCACACTGGAGGGCCTTTGTGTGGGTGATGGGAACACTCTGGGCCTCCCGCTTGCTTGTCACCTTTTGTCCTCCTATGCTGCTGCAGGGGGCCCTGGGCCGTTTCTTGGCTGACACTGGTTATCCTCCATAGCCCTGTGTCCTCCTTCCAGGGGACGCTGGGTTCCAGCCCCCGAGGGACTTATCTGGCCTTCATCTAGTTGGGTCATTTCAATTCTAGTTGGCACCTGCTGTGTTCCAGGCTCCGTGCTGGTCCCCAGGAACACATGTCAAAAGCCCCAGTCCTGTTTCCAGGGAATCCCCCTGTGCAGCCCGTCCCCAGCAGGCATTCCTGCCCCTTGGGCTGGGCCCAAACACCTGGCTCCTTACCTGCCTGTCCTGTCACGGGTCATGACTGCTCTAAAGCCTGCACCTCCTTGTCTGTCATTAGCAGCAGCACCAACCGTCCTGAACGTGGGGTTACTTCCCTTACCAGACAGATGCTTTAAACCCTTTTACAGTTATAACCCGGGAGGATGCAGTGAGGGGGCCCCTGAGGTTGTTCTGAGACCTGAGCTACAGCAGCAGAGGCCCTGCACCCCCTCCTCTACCTACCAGGTGCCTGAGAGTTGGTGAAGGACCTGGTCAAAGACACAGTCCCAGTGAGGGGCAGGGCTAAGGTCCAAGTGCCATGAGACCACCAAATACCTCCCAGTCTCCCCTCATTTAGATGAAAATGTCACTCGTGGCTGACCCTCTACAGTATAACACTGCAGAAGTGGTACTCCAGGAACATAGGCCAACAGCACGTGAAAAACTGTCTTAAAGGACACACACAAGATTTTTTTGTAAGAAAGGAAAAAGAAACTTTTTCATTTGACCACTGTTTCAAAATCAAATGGGCATGAACAGTGGCTCTTGTTTCTTCATAAGGCCCTAGGAGTTCCACGGAGGGGCCACGAGCGAGTCTTGGAAATTTGCATTATCTTTGGGAATAGGGTCCTCTCTTGGGGATGGATTGCAATGAAAGGGTAAAATGCTCTATCTGTGACGGCATCATAGTGAGGTGTTCTAGGTATAACACTGGCCAGGTATCATCACCAGGTTCTCAGCGCTCTGCTGATGCGCTTTGATTAATTTTTTAAAGACAAACAATCCTTTAGGGTAAACCCTCTCCAGGATCCTGTTCAGGCGGGGAGCCTGTGGGGGCAGGCAGGCACTGGGCATCCCTGCATGTGGCCTCACGCCAGCCCTCCTCACCTCCTGCCCAGCTCAGCAGCCTCCCAGCCTGAACACTGCCTGTCACAGCACCCAGGGGTGGGGATGAGGAGCCCCTAAGCCGGCGGAGGCCTACCGCTCTTCTTTGCAAAGCGGCTGTTTGCCTGCAGACCAGCGGCAGAGCCCGCAAGGGGCTCAGGACAAGCAGCCACGTTTCGCAGAGGAAGAAAGCAACACACAGAGTCTGTTTTATCAAATGACTTCAATCTTAGCAGAGAAAACCCTTCGCAGGGGGAGGTGAGCTCTGCTGGAGAAGCACTGGGCAGCAATTCCCCCAAGTTTCCCAGGCTCCCTAAACACGTGCCGCTGGCACTTCCACCTGGGTTCATAAAGGTGCCCGAGACCTCCGCTCACTCTGGGCAAGGATGGCAACCCCCAGGAAAAACAGCCTGAACCGCAGCCTCGAGGCAGCAATTTGAGAACAGAGCTCTTACAGAGAGACAGAGAGAAACAAGGGTCCAGATCAGTTTAAAGATAAATAAGCACAGCCTAAACGTTAGACTGACTTCAATTTTAAAAAGAGGAAAGAGAGAAACCGACTACTGCAGGGAAACCATTCATTATGTGTGTGAGTTAAAATCAAATGTGATGAAAGCGGATCTCTCCCCCCCACGGAAAGGAGCCCCATGTAACTAGAGCAGGATCGGGGGTGGGGGGCTCAGTGTTGGGGTTCAGTTTCAGAGCTCAGGGAAGGAGTCACTGCCCGTCCCCTTGGGCCACCGTCCAAGGTCTGAGACCAAGCCCCTCACTCTTCCAGGACTCAGTGTCCTTGTCTGCAAACTGAAAGTGCGGTTCACGGACTCTCGACACTGAGGTCCCTGAGGATCTGCGAGCCAGGAGTCACAGTCCTGTGCTATGTCCTCCAGAAATGACTCTGAATGTCTGAGGCTTGGACATCCCACCACTTACCAGGTGCTCAGCCTCCCCCGGGAGCCACACAAACACTTTCAAAGTCTCCAATCCTCACACCAGCCCTGGGAGGTGGGGTTATTATTATACCCATTTAACAGATGGAGAAACTGAGGCAGCTCCGAAGAACCTCATTTATTTTCTAGGCAGTGCTGACATCTCTCCTCCCCAGCTATAGCAGACTCCAAGCCAGCACCCTTGCTCCTGTGCATGAAACTGCCTTGTTTGAAAATCACAGCAAATTCAGGATTGCTGTTACCTTGAGGGAGGGAGGAGAATGGAATGTGGGGGATATAAAGGGAGACTTAACTTTGTAATATTCTGTAAAATTTGCAATATTTTGTTTATGAAAAGCCAACCAAAAATGGAAGCAACAATGAGAAAATATTTAAGATTTGCTCAAGCTGAATCATGGGTATATTTATATTCTATTTTATTTCTATGTGCTTGAAACATTTAATCAAATGTATATACAGGAAAAAATTATTAACGATACTCTGACAGAGGCTCACAGAGTTTTCTGTTCTCAGTTTGCTTCACAGAAATTTTTCCCCACTTCTGCCCCACAGGCTTTGCCTGGTATTTTTTTTTTTTTTTACAAACATCCAGGGAAGATGGGAGAATTTAACTTCCCTGGATGTTTGTAAAAAATACAATTTACCTACTATCTAGATACATACATAAAATTAATTTCCTCTGTTTTGCCTTTTTTTTTTTTTTTTTTTTTTTGCTTGTTAGGGTCACACTCTCAGCATATGGAGGTTCCCAAGCTAGGGGTCAAATTGGAGCTGTTGCTGCCGATCTACGCAGTCACAGCAATGCCAGATCTGAATCGCGTCTGCAACCTACACCACAGCTCACAACAACGCCAGATCCTTAACCCATTGAGCGATGCCAGGGATCGAACCTGTAACCTCATGGTTCCTAGTCGGATTTGTTAACCACTGAGCCATGACAGGAACTCCTGTTTTGCATTTTAATGAACATAAGAGTTTGCCATGGATTACAATGAGGCGCTCTATAGGTTTTAGACAATTTGCCCCTCAGGAAATGTGAACATGCCCTTCTATTCAAACCCAAAGCAGAAGCTAAGTCTCTTGGTATTACTTCTGAGAAAGTCAACTGTCAAACTTCGCCAGTGATGCTGAAGCAGGAGGTGGCAGAATTATTAGCTTCTCAAAGGGCCGTATGCCCTGGAATACAGTGTTCCCAGCTTGTTACCCGGCTGACAAAGCATGCTAGAAGAAGACCCCAAAGATACTTCTAAAGGGCTCTTAAAATATGGTCGTGTTTAAGGACATGTAAAGAGTTGTTAAAGCCTAGAGGCTGGGAGAGAAAAAAGCCTGTTGGTCTAACCATTCGTCACCCACAGGGGTGATTTCAGTGGGGAATTGCCATTATTGATGCAAATACTGACTTCATGAGCCAGGAGTGAGGAATCACTGTTATCAGGGTCTAATACTCGACCTCCGATGATCCGTAAACCCCACGGGAGATGAGGACCCCGGTGCACAGCAGCCCAGAGCTCACCACGGTGTGGCGCAGCTGGCAAAGGCAGGCACTGGACAGTGGGTCACTGCACTGAGCCAGGTGGCCATGGGGTCGGAAGGCCCCAGCCGGTCTCCACTGCCGGGCGGGGTGGGAGTGACTGGATGCAGCCTTGGTTTCCTCCCCCACGAGTCAGAGATCATGCGAACATCCCTCACGGAGGTGCTGCAGGACTGAGTCAGTGAACAACAGGAATGAACTCCAGGAACGTGTACCTGCTCTTCGAATGCCTGAGGCATTCAGAAGTTCCTGGGCCAGGGATCAAACCCACATCACGGCAGTGACAATATGGGATCCTTAACTGCTAGGCCACCAGGGAACTCCTGAAGCTTTTATTTTTAAAATCTTTTCTTTTCCCGACGGTCTTTGTTTATCTGAAGGATGAATGGGCAGCCTTTCGCACAGGATACGTTGTGAGGGACCTTTGCATCAGTGCCTCTAGGAGCTCATGGCCTGCTGGTTGGAATGCCACAGTTCCAGCACCAAATCCTCTCCTCACACGCCTTTGGTTCTCTTTGTCATGTTTCTGTGATAAGTTATTGCTTGTGACAACGTCTTGACACAGACTAGCGTTCAAAGTGCCACACTAGATAGGCTGGTTTGGGAGCCACATTCTAGGTTAAGCTCCTTGTCAACTGACACCCAGAAACTACGAGACTCTCTGGTGGCCCAGGGCCGACGGGCCTGGAGTCTGAGGAGGAACCAGGCTCTGCCACCGCCCACCCAGGGTGCCTTGCTCTTGGCGCTCATGCTTTGTCGCTACTACGCTGGCTTATGAAAGATTTCAGAAAACGTAAACCGAATGTGCCCCGTCTGTTCCGGCCGAAATGACTGCAGGCTGGTGCCTGTTTCAGACAATGTAACCTCCTCCCCTACTTGCTCCGTCAGGCCCACTTTACGTTTTATTCTTGCGTCTGTGTAGAAGGATGATGACACCCTGGAAACCATTAAGTTTTCTCACTTTCTGTTAGAACACATTCCCACACTACTGAAAACCTTTTGTAAAGATAATTTTTCAAACTCTGCACAATTTACAGACATTCTCCTGATACTCAACGCTTATGCCTCGCTGCCTGACTTTTTGCTCTCCTAAAGAACTCTCTAATCAAAAAGTTCTAAAGTGAGGGTAGAGTTTGTGATGTCATAGAACAAGATAATTCATGGGGACTGATGTGTCATTTTTGTATGTCCTTTACATGTTTTAAAGTAAAACTCCTCATGAACGGAAACTTACTTGAATTATCTTCAATAACTACATCTATATATAGCTAAATCTGCATTATGTTGCATCACCACATCTTGATTTTATGACAAGTAAGATATAAAAGCATTCACACTCTGTACACTGACTTAAAAATTAGTAAATCCTTGATAGGTTACACATTTCTTTTCCAGTTTTTATAATGATTTTTATTTTTTCCATTATAGCTGGTTTACAGTGTTCTGTCAATTTTCTACTGTACAGCAAAGTGATCCAGTCACACATACATACATACATTCTTTTTCTCACATTATCATGCTGCATCATGTGACTGGATATAGTTCCCAGTGCTATACAGCAGGATCTCAATGCTTATCCATTCCAAAGGCAATAGTTTGCATCTACTAACCCAAATTCCCAGTCAATCGTACTCCCTCCCCCTCGACAACCACAAGTCTGTTCTTCCAGTCCATGAATTTCTTTTTTGTAGAAAGGTTCATTTGTGCCGTATATTAAATTCCCGATATAAGTGGTATCATATGGTATTTATCTTTCTCTATCTGACTTATTTCACTCAGTATGAGAGTCTCTAGTTCCATCCATGCACAACATTTGTTTAGTTACCACAAATATGATAGCAGCATTTGAAACATCACTGAAGAAAACTGGGTACGTTCTGCCTGACCGGGTTTTGATCTGTTCTCAGCGCACCTTAGCGGAGCATCATAGCCAGACGGCGGGCGAAGCGCACTGCACACGGTATGTACTCCATGAAGTTTCCTTTCCTTTCCCTCCCCCACAAACCTGTCTTCCTGAAAACAACACTTTGTTGTTCAGGATTTCATCATTTCCAGATGCCTGCTCTTCAAATGACACCCAGAGCAACACACACTGATGTCACAAAGCCTGGAATTTCTGGTGGGAAATCAGCAGTAGATGAGCTCACTGGACACGAAGATCCTGTTTCCATGTCAATATCCTTAGTAATAAAATATGAGGAAAGAGAGGAAGTGCAGCATATACAGAAATGTTCCTCGCTCACTACCCCAGCCTCAATTTATACTGAAAAAGAGTCCCAGAAATGGGGTGTCAGTTGCTCAAGAAGGAAAAAAGCTAAAGAAATCCTTAACAAGTGAAAAATCATCATTAAAATATCAGTTCTATAAAATGAGTATATTTCCATGTCACTAGCATTTCTCGAATGTCCATCACTGTAGAACAAACCTGCCTTCCCGAGGAAGGCAAATGTTGGAGGAAAATTTTTGCAAATTTATCTAGGGAGTTTGATGAATTTTTATACTCCAATCTTCGCACACTGATTACCTAAGAAAAATCTGTCTGTAAAAGCGAAAGTATATTCCAAATTTCAATGATTACCTTTTCATTCTTTCAATATTGTAACTTCTGCCCCTTTTATCCTTATGATCATTTTTTTCTGATGTTCCATAAGTAACAGCTCATTACAAACTATGTGACATTTCCCACTGGAGTCTCTTCCACTAGAGTTGGGATCCAGGACGATGCTGACAGGTGGTGCAAGCTCACCTCTGGACTGAAAACAGCTGGGGGAGGGGGAAGTGGCAGAAACAATAATGATGAGGAGCTCCCCCTGAGGCTCAGTGGATTAAGAACCTGACTAGTATCCATGAGGACACGGGCTTGATCCCTGGCCTCACTCAGTGAGTTAAGGACCCAGCATTGCCATGAGCTGTGGTGTAGATTATAAATGCTGCTCAAATTTTGTGTTGCTGCAGCTGTGGCGTAGGCTGGCAGCTGCAGCTCCGATTCGACCTGTAGCCTAGGAATTTCCATATGCTGCGAGTGTGGGCCTAAAAAGACAGAAACACAGAAAGAAAGAGAGAGAGGAAAAGAAAGAAAGAAGGAAGGAAAGAAAGAAAGAAAGGAAGGAAGGAAGGAAGGAAGGAAGAAAGGAAGGAAGAAAGGAAGAAAGGAGAAAGAAAGGAAGAAAGAGAAAGAAAGAAAAAGAAAGAAAAAGAAAGGAAAGGAGAGAGGAAGAAAGGAAGAAGGAAGGAAAGAAAGAAAGGAAGAAAGAGGGAAAGAGAGAAAGAAAAAAGAGAAGAGAAGAAAAGAAAAGAAATAGTAACGTTGAGCCCAAGGCCCCAGAAAGGCCAATACCCAGGAACATCTAAGGCATGTGGAGTAACGTGTGATTCTGGCCACATCTACATGGGGTTCAGATAAGGGCGGGACTCAGTGTCTCTATTTCCCTAAGTGGCCCAGGGCTCGCCCAAACTGATGCCCCACCCCCACCCCCCGTAATGTCACCACGCCTTCCTGGGGAGGAGGTGTCCTCCTGCTCACAAGGAGATGGTCAGATGCTTCCTCCCACCCACCAGGCTGGTTTCCTGAGGGACAGTCTCATGAAGGTAACTTGCTTTTCAGAGCTGTCCTTTTTAAACCCTTTTTCCCTTTTCTTTTGTAAAAAAATATTTTAAGTGAATAACAGTAATTGTTCCAGTAAAGGCTGGCGCCCTTTATAGACCAACAGCGTCGTGTTTGGCCCAGATGCCCTCCTGGCTCCCGAGTACAAGGCTGGCCTGAGAGCTGTGGCCACAGCTGCCTCGTGGACAACCACCCCTGGCAGAGGTCAGTCTGCCCCAGGACGAAGCCTCAGTGGGGTCAACACCCTCCCTTGCTGCCATGTATGAAGCTTCTCCCTCTGTCCCCTCATCAACTCCCTTGGCAAAGTGAAAATTCTTCTCTCACCGCTGTCTCTCCAAAATGGCCAGAATTTGGGGAGCTTAAGACAGAATGGTTCTTAGATGCCTCAGATGGCAGGAGGCCTGAACTCTGCACCTCTGTCCCCAGGGCTTGTCACGTGGGCTTGACACACATCAATCAGAGAACACTCAGGTGCTCAGAGCTCAAACTCAGCACAAAGCACATTGTCAACTTAGGTGAAATGTCCCTGCCACAGGCTTCTGGGAATGGCGAATTTGCGGCCCTCTGGCTCTCCAGATGGGGTCTCCTTTCTCAATTCTTTCGCATTTACCAAAGCTCCTTGCAAGTAAAAATGCATTCTTACAAAGAAGCCCTGGGATGCAGCTCTTTAATGCCACAGTTTACCCCCCAAGTCCCAAGGCCATCATTCTCCTGAGGAATGACCACGTGACACGTAGCCATACAAAAACGTCCGCCAAAATCTGTAACCAGGCTCCTAATGATCCAAACCTGGAAATGACTCAAAAGTCACCAATCACCACATGGGAAACAAAACACTCTGACCTGACCTGGGTGTGGTGGTGGCAGCAGTGCAACTGCTAAAGGCACCCAGTGACATGGGTGGTGAGACGTACAGGGTGGTGAACTGCGTGAGGTGGTGAGCTGTATGGGATGGAAGTCATACTCAATAAAGCTGGGAGGAAAAAAAAAAAAAATCATGAGCTGAAACAAACAACAACCAAAATCTAAACCAGAGGAAATCTCGTGGTAGCAAAGTCTGAGGATGTCCAGCTGGAACCCGACGTGGATGTGTTAAGTCGCTTGGAGGGCTCTTTATCTGCCAGGCTCCAGTGAGTCATTATTCCTTCCAAATGATGTTTTGTAAAAGAAATAGGCATGGTACGGACTTCGGGCCTCTGAATCTGACCACCAGAGATGCTCCAGCCTGCCCACCCAGATCTCCATGCATCGCCGCAACCCAGATCATCAGGGACCTGCCCAGCTGTGAGGAGCACCGGCTGTGCCGCGGGGGCATTGCTGGTGCCTGGCCCCCACCCCAGAGCCCCGACACGGGGACTGCCTCCATCAGACAGGGTCGCCACTGGGGATGTCGAGCCAGGGTGCCCAGGTTGTGGGAGGCTGTGGATAAGAGAGGTGCGTGCGGCAGGCAAAGGCAGCTGTGAGGCTCAGAGGGCTCACTCCTAAACCTGTCACCACTCAGCCTGTCCTGAACAGCATTGCCCGATGAGTTCCTGAAAACCTGCTCACGGGTTTCCCACGTGCCCCGCTGCCCACAGCCGTAAGCGGCTCTAACCATCCTTCTCCAGGCTTGCCACTGTCCCTAGGTGCATACTCATGGTATCCCCACCTTGGACTTTCCTTTCTGTGCACCTTTATTCTGTGTTCTGTCCCAGAAAACAAATAAATTATGTGTGTACTTCTAGACCCATGACTGGCATCGAGCAGACACTCGGTAACTTTGCTCAGAAACTGAAGGTACCTTTTTTTTTTTTTTCATTTGCCCTGCAACACCCCCTGGCATAACCGGGCATAAAATAAAACAGAGTCAGAAGTTTGCAGCCATCAGGCTTCATTTCTGCAAAGGAGAAAACAGCAGTGGCCTGTAATTTCTCTCTCATGGGGAAGTGTACACAGGAGTCCAAGCAGAAGGACGGGGGTGAAAATGACACCTAATGTCACAAATACATTTCAGTAAAAGAGTAAAAACCGTTTACAGTGTTCTCTTGCTTTGTGACATTAAGAAAGGCATCCCTGGGGTTCCCGTTCTGGCTCAGTGGTAACGAACCTGACTAGCATCCATGAGGACAGGGGTTCGATCCCTGGTCTTGCTCAGTGGGTTAAGGATCTGGCGTTGCCATGACTGGTGGTGTAGGTCGCAGACGTGGCTTGGATCCTGTGTTGCTGTGGCTATGGCTTCAATTCGACCCCTAGCCTGGAGCGAACTTCCATATGCCTCAGGTGCGGCTCTGAAAGAAAAGAAAGGCAACCCTGAGGTGGAGGGAAGGGAGAGCTTCCAGAACTTAAGGACTGAGACATCCTGACCATGTGTCCTACTTGCTGGCAGTAACACTGAGGTGGCAACAGCAGTAGACAGAGGCCCGAGCGCTGCCCCAATCAGATGGGCCAGTGTCTGAGGAAGGGCTCTGCGAGCTGTGGTTGCGCCGGGTCACGTTTCCAGCTGTGGGGCCCGCGGTCAGATTAGACTTCCCGTAGCACTCACACCAACTGTCTCACTCGAACAGGAAACTCACAGGACAACTGCAGGCCACCTGGCCCAGGCTGGGCACGGCCTCCCTCCAGGTCAGCACGCACTGCTGAGCCTGGCCCAGCATCTGTGGTTAAGCCCACACCCCTTGCCCCCGGGGAGGCCCAGTCAGGGAGAAGACCCTTCGCTAAGTCATTTATTTGCCAAAGGAAAAATTCAGAACACAGAGACACTGTGTATGGGTTTGAAAATACTAGAAAAATACAGTTTCGACCCTTCCCCCCATCCTTAAAGCTGGACTGCTGGAGGGCGGTTTATATTTATAAAATATCACTCTTTTGTGCTGCCAAGAATGCTGGAAAAGGGGTGGGGTGAGGAGGGGTCATCTGCTGATTCATGTGGCCTGTTAATCAAATTTGCCAATTAGACTCAACAGGAAGCTTTCTATATTTTATTTGGGCTTTTAGACTGTTGGGCACTTCTGAGATAATCTCGTTTTGCTATTTGTTCATCAATTGTGGGGTAATTGTGTCATTGGAGGGCACAGTTTGACCCAACCTGTTCAGCAGAAGAACCGTGTCTGCCTGCAGGCGTTGCCCAAAATAGCCACATCTTGTGAGAACATGACTGTATTTGGAAAATGCAAGCAGGACAGGACCGGTTTATTGTGAAGCCACTACAAACTGCTTTGGATATTGTCAAATTTTGGAAAAGATTAAGTGAAGCTCTTGTCAACACTGAGAAATGCTTCATAAGATAACCTTTAAAGAAAACTTCCTCCCGCAGTTATAACGGTCAGAGTCAGGGCTGGAAGGAACTCTGTCCTAGACGTAAGTTTATTGTAGATTTGGATGGATCAGTACATGCAGGCCAAAAGGACTGGGGCAGGCAGAGATTAAAATAAAAAGGAATCAGTCTGGTAAGAGTTCTTTTAACAACAACCTCCATCTACTATGTCTCCTTTCAAATCAGTTGAAATATTTCTGTGGGTGACTTTGTTTGCACTAACCTCGAACTTTTTATGGTTCACTAAACCCTGGCTTGTGATAGGAACACAAACATTTAGGAAAGGGAGGAATTCACATCTCAGATCAGCTTGAAAGTTCCTTCCCCCCAGAGGTTCCAAATCTGTAGTAGGATTTTAAAGTGCATATTGATTCTGAATTCAATTTGTAATTTTAACGACAAGTTCAACATACAGATCTGAGGGTTTCAATTACAGACAAGCCTGGGAAATGGCGAGAGAAGTGACCACAGCAGGAGGTCGGAAGGGTTTGAAGGTGACAGTGCTCCAGACAGCAAGTCCCGCGGAATAAGCAATGCATCCATCGGGCTGGTGAGAATTTCAAGGTTAAAATGAGTTTATGCAATGAACCCCGAGAGAGCCACGAAAACAAAGTGCACCCACCTCAAGGTAGTAAAAACTCAAAGCTGAGGCCTACAGCAAGTACATACAAAGTGCCAAAGAAAATGATGCTGGAAGCAAGCAAACCATCCAACCCAACAACAACCTAGAGGAAACCCTCTCTCAGTGAGGTTGCAAGCATGCGTCTCTGGGGTCAGGTCAGCCTCTTCCGACGAGGAGCCTGCCCGAGACACCAAGACTGTTTACGTGACGCAGGAATGACCAGTGATTTCTTACCTTCTCACTCATCCCAGCTTCCCCCTGCCAGCTTTCTGCTCCTCCCTCCTCCTTACAAGTCCTGTTCTGAGCACACCCCCCGCCCCAATGCCTCACTCCCCTCCATCACTCAGGTATCTCCCTTGAGAGGCCGTGGTGATCCCACAACACAAACCAGCACCCCCCTTCCTCATTTTCTATTCCTTTCACAACCTTGCCTGCAAGGATTTTCTGCTCTGGACCTTGCACAGATATGGATGCATATTTTATACCTTTACCTCTTCCTTGGCACCAGTGTACCATAACGCCCTGGGACGGAACGGATTTTGTATTTTGTTCACCACTCTGGGGCCACTGCCGTGCTGGTATGTGGACTGTGTTCAGTATATCTATGCGTTTCTGTGTGTCCGTAATGCCTAAGGCCCCTTTCTCTGACAAGGACACCCTTTCAGTTACCATCGACCTCAGTCCTTTCTCCTTGAATCCTGCTCAACACAATCACCGGGCACCTTATCTTCACCAGGCTGTGGTCACTTCTCTTGCCATTTTCCACGCTTGTCTGTGGAGGGTGGGGTGTGCCTGGGTGAAAATGGGTGTCTTCCCATTTAACTCCAGAATCTGACCGTTGTTGGCACAGATGCCTGGCATATGCTAAGAGGGTAACTGCTGACCCTCAGAGAAGGGGGCGATTTCTCTACAAGGATAATGGCCCCCTGGAGAAGCCTTCGTGGAAGAAAAGTAGGGCTGCAAAGGATTGGAAGGCTTTGGAAGCAGAGAAGAAGCTTGCGTAGGCCAAGACCCTGGAAGAAAGGCCAGCAGGAGCAAATGCTGGGGAGATGGAGGGGGGGTGTTTTCCTGGAAACAGTGTCTGTAATGGGAAGAAATCGGGGAGTGAGAGGCGGGAGAGCCACACTAAGGAAGGGCTGGATGTCCTTGACATCCTTGGAGGGTGAAGGCGGGGCTGTGGGGAGCACACAGCACAGGGACCGAGGTGGCCTCTGTGCTGTGGTTCCTGTGCCCGGTGGTGAGTTCACAGTACTCACTACATTAGTAAAAACAAACCCCCCAAAATATGATTCAAGGATAAAAGAAGGCCGCACGTGAAGCAATGAGGTCAAGGACTCTGATTAATCCCAGCACGACCATCGAGGTGAAGTGAGCACATACAAGTTGGTTATTTGCTTAGGAGTTAGACTTGGGTTTGAATTTGGCCATGGGGGGGTCCCTTAACTTCGCTAAGCTTCAGTTTCCTCAGCTACAACATGGGGCTGCCCACCTTGCAGTTACTATGAGGACTGAGAGAGAAAGAATGAGAGTAAAGTGGCCAGTAAACAAGCACAGTAACAGCATATCTGGGGCACTTGGTTACAAACAAGGCACCGCTCCAAGGGCTCTACATACTCAAGAAACCACAGCCGCCACCGATGTTCCGTGGCATGCTGACATTAGCTGTGACGCGGATGTGTCCGAACCCCACTCTTCCCTTCTGCTCAGACCCCCGTCCCAGCAACCACTGAGCTCAGGGATGCAAGCTGCCCAGGGCAAGTGCAATCAGAGCATAGCCAACGCCTACCAGTTCAGGAAAGTTCCAACACAATTTAAGATTTCTCCAGAACCATAGAAAATCAGGTACTGTACATTTAACCATGTAACGAAAGAGCGTTTTCTTCATAAACCTTCTAACTCCCCTGTAAGAATGTCTCGTAAGAACTCTCTGAAGACCTTGTTCTGTTTTCACATGAGATCCTGATGTTTGTTACATGCTAATGATCAAAAAGAAAACCAAGGGAAGAACAATAAAATCCTTTATCCCTAAATTGTGCTCTTTTTGGTTATATTAGTGTATTGGTCTCAATCGCCGTTTTTGGTCCCACAGTTACAAACAGCACAAGGGCAGGAGTTCCCGTGGTGGCTCAGTGGTTAACGAATCTGACTAGGAACCATGAGGTTGAGGGTTTGATCCCTGGCCTTGCTCAGTGGGTTAAGGATCTGGCGTTGCCGTGAGCTGTGGTGTAGGTTGCAGACGCGGCTCAGATCCTGTGTTGCTGTGGCTGTGGCGAAGGCCAGCAGCTACAGCTCCTGTTAGACCCCTAGCCTGGGAACCTCCACATGCCACAGGTGCAGCCCTAAAAAAAAAAAATGACAAAAAGGCAAAAAAGAAAAACAACCAACCAACCAACCAGACAAACAAACAGCACAGGGGTGTTAGATTTCAGGACTATAGGTACATACCAGCCACTCCATCACCTGTTTTAAAATAATGGAGTTATTGACTGAGCAGATAACTATGTTTATATTCAAGGTATAAAAGTATCACCTGCACAGCTGTCTACTCAATGAGTCTGAGTAAATCACTGAGTGGTGTCTTGACCACCGGGAAGTCACTTTGCCTTCCTGCATTGTTGTTTTCTATCTGTGTGAGGGCTCTTCTGAGTCTCTCTCCAACTTGGAGATTGTGTCTCTCTCCAACTTGGAGATTGTTTCGGTTTAACGTGATAAAGGGCCTCAAGCTGAATCACGAAAGTGCTAAAACCTAACACCCATTCATGTCTGAATTACAGTGCAATTAAGGAAGTGAAGTCTTGGTGGGTGATACATAATTTCAGTCAGTTGGGGGGCAAAAGCTGTGGTTGGCTGGCATCTGAGCGCCACTGTTTGCTGGGCTGGCCCCCAGCTCCTGGGTCTCCGTGGGAGGTGGCTGTCTTCCCACCTGGAGTCTGAAAATGCTAGGTACTCACTCTCCCAGTTTACCTGGCTGCTAGGGCCCAGGTGACCACCAGACCACGCCAGGGCTGGAACCTGACACCAGTGGCCCAAAGCAGCAGGGATGGGGTGGTGGTCTCTGTGGGCGGGTGCAGAACAACCCAGCCCAGAGCTGGTAGTGGCCAGCTGAAAATCTGTGACTCTTGCTTGCTTGGTGGCACAGTGACTCCTTCCTAGACCAGTCTGGGTGAGAGGTAACTGGTTTCAGCTACACAGCCTCATTATTATTATGTTTTAGAACAACCCATTATCTTTTAAAAAAATTCCATTTTTACACAGATGAGAGCATCGGTTTCCCTCCCTTACAAATAAGAACCCCTCTGTAACTGCAGGTGACATCTCCTTGGGGGGCAGAGAGAGTTGCTGGATGCCTGTTGCTCTTTGTCTTACTTTGCTAAAACCATCTCATTATCTTATTTTTTCAGTCAGGATACCATGCAAACCCCGTGGCATTAAGTGTTGAATTAAGAGGCTAATTTCATGCCTGCAATAACAAGAAAAACATGAACAAAATGTCCAATATCTACCCATTAATTATATGCACGGCACTTTTCAGGAAGAAACCCAGGAAGAACATTTTACTTACTGGTGGGCAAGACCTGATGATGGGGGGAACTGGCAGTTCAGCTCTGCCGATGTTAGGACGGAGGGCCTCAGCACCTAGAGTTAGATGCCCGGGTGGGCTGACGGCCATCATTTCTCAAGAGGAGGGGTCTAAGGTGTCTCATCTGTTTTAGGGTGACCTTTCTTGGATAATTAGACGGGGATGCACGCAACAGACACTGTGCCTGTGTCTGCCAACTGCACTGAGTTCTACGCAGAACCTTCCGCTTGTCCTCAGGTACAGAGGGAGAGGGTGGCTCCACCGGGTGCAGTCAGTCCCCAGTGTTCCAGCTGGGCCTGGGAATTCGGTCCCAGACCTGTTAGCCACACCACGCCCACTCTGGGGGTGCTGGCCCACTGCTGGGATTTCTGGGCCATTTCTGTATAAAACCCATGGACCTGGCCCTGTGAAGTAGCTCCAGGAATAATCGAGTCTGCAAGCCAGAGAAGTCCAAGTCCACTCTCAACATCTGACTGATCTCAAAGGAGCTAGAATTAGAATTTGCACAGCATGAGGCATCACCTGCCTTTTCTGTTAATCTGCCCGGTTTCCCATGATAGCCGCACATCTGCTCAGGCCCTGAGATGAGCCCAAGTTTGTCACTGAGAACCTTTCCGACGGGTCTGTTTACCCTGAGCTTTCCTCTCTGTGGATGACGGAGATTTTGGAATTACACAGCGTCCTTGGGTCACAATGTCCAAGGTACACATCTTGCAGGCAGAGCTTTGACTGCTGACTGGGTCTAATTCTATTCTTTCTATTTCTCCCAACTATATGGGCATTTGGTAGTAATCAAACAGTCACTTCTGAGAAAGAAGGGGAAAACCCCCAGTTAAGTAGTGAGACTTATGTATGTATGATTGTATTTATTTTTGGCTACGCCCATGGCATGCAGAAGGTCTCTGACTCGGGATCAAACCTGAGCCACAGAAATGACAACACCAGATCCTTAACCTACTGAGCCACGAGGGAAGTCCTAAATGTGAGCTTTAGATTATTTATAAAATAATCTAAAAGTAGTTTTTCTTTTAATCATTAAAGCATTTGGTAGTGTCCAAAAAAAAAAAAAAAAACCCAAAACAGGCCTAGGAAAGTTGGAAAATAGCTCTTATGTTCCGAAAACAGGAATATTTTAAGCCCTAAACAAGCACATTATGGAAAGGGGTTTCCCAAAGTTTTAGGCTCGGAGCCTTATTGTTTTCTCACTTATCTTTTGCCAACTAAAATGTTGTTTAGAACTGATATTGGATAGCGAACAGCTGCAGGTTCTGGCCGAGTGTTTTCCTAGAAATACCAGTTTGGGAAAGAATTTCCCCCGTTTCCTTCTCCCATGAGCCTTCAGAGTGGCCCAAGCGTATTCTTCTTCAGAATCACGGACCAAATGTTTATCGGGACAGTCGAGTGTCTGGGAAGAAACGCCGGCAGTGGTATTTTTAGCTGTTGGTGAAAGGAGAGACCACTTCTGAGGCTCCCAGAAGCACCTCCCCAGCATGGCAGGGAAGCCCTCCTTTCCAGCCCAGAAATACAGGAGATGCTCAGCTGCCCCACCAGGGTGCTTCTCAAGCAAAGGAGACCTTGGGCTCCATGATGCCCAGTCTTGGGCTGGGTTGATTTTTTTTTTTAGAGCTATTTGGCAGCAGGTGGAAGACAAATTCTGTATTAATTAGGCTCTGGATCACTTAGATCCTGTGAATGGAACTAATGAGCGTCATCTTAAGCTCTTTCTAGATTCTAAGATTATTGAGAATTCCTTAATTTGCATTTCTTTTACAACCAACACAGTCTTTCACTTCTGTTGAGCTGAATAAAAGGAAACAACACTGAAAACCAATAGGGTTATAATAACTTTGTGTTTAGTCACCTCCTAAACTGCGATTTTATAGCAGCTGTCGAAAAGAAGGTCTAGAAATGTTTTGAATGGGGGGAGCAGATTAAGTGTATAATAGTTTCAAAAATATTCCTAAAGCACATTTTCTTTTAGATGTTAAGTTATAGTATGTTTATTAGACACTCAGTCATGCTCTGTGCATTCAGAATCTGTCAATTATCTGTATCGGATGCTGTGCACTTGATAACTGAATCCAATTTGACGCTGTATTCTTATATTGTTAGAGGCTTCATTCAAATGCAATGGGCTCCGGAGAAAACAAGATAAGATATTGACCCCATGAAAACACTCGAGCAGGACCCCAGTTGAAAAGAACAGAAGGCTGCAAATAAGGGGGCCCTGGCACAAGCGCACCAGGTGGTCTGAGGACACAGAGCCACCTCCCTGCACCTGAGCCACGTCCACAACAGGAGAGCAAGGCAGCCAGGGCAGAGGGGAGAATTCTGCCTCTCTTCCCAAGTGGGGTCCACTGGGCTGGGTAGGGAAGGGGGCCTGTCACAGCAGGTGGCTGAGACAGAGAATCTGTAGGAGGGGGGCCGTGCATTAGCATCGCTCAGGTTCCATCTTTGAAAGCCGCTCTCTTGGAGCAGGTGTGGCTGGGGTGAAGGCACAGACATCATTTCCAAATAGACAGTAGTGGCCATCTATGGAGGTGTGGCCTTGGGCTTTAACGAGTTCGTGGGCAGTGAAGGTAATGAGCCACTCAGCACTGGGTCAAGAAGCCGCAAGCCACACCAGCGTGGACAGCTGGGGGACATTCACCATTCCTCCTCAGACAGGACATGAGGGAGGCTTCCCAGAGGACGTGCCACCAGAGCTGGGCCCTCAGGGAGAAGGACAGCCTTACACAAGGAAGGGGACAATTAAAGAACCTTAAAATTCCTAGGAACTGGGTGTGCTGTTGCAGAATGAAGCTCTGTGTGGTTATCACATTAAAATATCTGGGCTGCCTGGATTTCCACCCCCCGACCCCAGATTAAATAACAAGCACAACCACTAAATGGTTGCAGTTTCTGTTGGAGGCTGCAAGGCAGTTAACACATTTTAATTCCCTTTCAACAATTTTTTTTTGGGAGGTAGGGCAGCTGCAACTAAGTACCATAAACGGAGTGGCTTAAACAACCAAACTCATTCTGTCACTGTTCTGGAGCCAGGAAGTACAAGATCTAGGGGTCCAGAGGGCTGATTCCCGCTGGTGGCCATGAGAAAATTCTGTTCCAGCCTCTCTCCCATCCGCTGGTGGTAGCTGGCAACCTGTAGGGGTCTTTGGTGTGCAGAAGCACCCACCAGATTTCACCTCCCCGTGGTTCTCCACATGTAAATGTCTGTCTCCAAATTTCCCCTTTTCACAAGGACACCAGTCCTATTAGATCAGGGCCCATCCTGCTCCAGTAGGACCTCATTTTATCTAATTACATTTCCAGTGAACCTATTTCCATATGAAGCCAGACTGAGAGGTACCGGGAGTTAGGATTTCAATATATGATTTTCCAGAGGACACAGTTCAACCATAATGAGGACTCTCAAAGAAATAACAGATTTGCAAAAAGTTACCATGCTACAAATTACATCTTGCAGATTTACTTTATTTCAATCCTTTGCAACATCTCAGTGACACTATGAAGTGACTTTTTTTTTTTTTTTTTTTTTTTTTTTTTTTTTTTTTTTTTTTGCTTTTTAGAACCACATTGGTGGCACATGGAAGTTCCCAGGCTAGGGGGTCAAATCAGAGCTACAGCTTCCGGCCTACACCACAGCCACAGCAATGCCAGATCCTTAACCCAGTGAGTGAGGCCAGAGATGGAACTCGTGTCCTCATGGATACTAGTCGGATTTGTTTCCGCTGAGCCACAATGGGAACTCCTATGAAGTATCTTTTTACTGACAAGACTTTCTTTATTTACTACTATTATCTATCTCTTCCAGAGCAGCAATCTAGAGAATAGGATATGCCAGAATCTGCAGAACTGGCACCAGTGTATCTCCAAAGGTCAAAGTAGATGGAGGTACTATTTAATTTTATTTAGAAAAGCCTACGCTATTAAGATCTATGCAATTTACAAAGCTGTTTTTTCATTATTTTCATATATTACTCAATATGAGTTAAGATTATTTAATGAGTTGTTCTCGTCATGGTTCAGTGGTTAAAGAACCCGACTACTATCCACGAGGATGCAGGTTTGATCCCTGACCTTGTTCAGTGGGTTGGGGATCCGGCATTGTCGTGAGCTGTGGTGTAGGTTGCAGATGCGGCTTGGATCCTGCATTGTTGTGGCTGTGGCACAGGCCAGCGACTACAGCTCTGATTTGACCTCTAGCCTGGGAAACTCCATATGCCTCAGGTATGGCCCTAAAAAAAAAAGACAAAAGACAAAAAAAAAAGGAGAGAGTATTTAATGAAACTGGCACTAATACTGGACATGAAAATAGGACTTGCTGCTTTCAGCCCAGATCACTCTCTTCAGTTCAGACCCACATGCTCAATAGCAAAACTCTACCTGGATGTTATACAACCTGTTACAACTAGAGATGTACAAAGGTATAGTATCCATCACTTCTCATGTGTCACCAGGCTGCCAGCTGCCAGCATCATCCATCTCTTACTCCTTTGTCCAGGCTCATTATTATTCTATTGGTCAGTCACTGGGTTTTGGAACATGTAGTTTTGTGCCTTTCATCATTTAGGGAACATCTTTAGCCACTATCTCTTCAAATACCATCTGTCCTGTTCTCTCTGCTCCTCCTGGAGTTCGGTTAGACCTTCTCACTCCATCCCTCAGGTCCCTCTTCTTCTTTCCTAGTCCCCATCTCCTTGTCACTCTGCTATACTCTCAGGAGACTTCTTCTGACTTACCTTTCAGCTCAGCGAGTCTCTCTTCAGATGTGTCTAATATTCTATTAAACATTATCTTTGAATTATAAATTTCAATCATTGTATTTTTCTATAGGTTTCTTTAAAAATCTACAAGATTTTTCCTAATTTAGTTTTCTGTCTCTTTCAGGTATTTACAAAATTCAATTTTATATCTTTAAGTATGGTGTTATGGGTCGAATTGAGACCCTCACAAAAGATCTAAGTCCTCACCTCCAGCAACTCAGAATGTGACCTTATTTGGAACTAGAACTGTGGCGGAGGTAACTAGTTAAGGTGAGGTCATAACGCAACAGGGTGGGGCCCTAATCCAATCTGACTGGTGTATTTATAGGAAGAAGGTCACGTAAGGACTCAGAGACAGATGCATAGGAGTCTGTCACTGATGAAGTCAGAGAATGGAAAGGTGCAGCTGAAATCTAAAGAATGCTTAAGATTGCCAGCAGACCAGCAGAAGCCAGGCAGAGGCAAGGAAGGACTCCCCTGCCAGGTTTCAGAGGGCACATGGCCCTGCTGACACCCTCATCTCAGATTTCTAACTTCTAGTTCTGTGAAATAATACATTTCTGTTGCTTTAGCTTTCCCAGCTTGTGGACTAATCGGCCCTCCACAGGTTCAACTAACCAGGGATCAAAAATACTCAGGCAACACAAAGTCAAGAAATTTCCCCAAACTTGAATTTGTTGTGTATTGGAAAGGGTTTGTGTAGCATTTACATTGTACTAGGTATTATAAGTAATCCAGAGTTGATTTAAAGTATACAAGAGGCTGCACATAGGTTACATACAAATGCTATGTCATTTTATAGAGAGACTTCAGCATCCAGAGATTTTGGTATCCTCAGGGGGTCATGCAGTCAGTCTCTGTGGATACCAAGGGATGACTGGACTTTGTCAAATACAGTAATGACTGTTGGAGACAAATACAGTAATGACCGTTATTTTATAACACAGTGGACAGCTTCCAATTAGGAAGGTCTTGCCTGTCTGTTATTCTTTCTGCTGAGACTTGCTACTGATACGTTTTCATGTATGCTCACCTAGTCTGTGAGTGGCTCACTTATTCTGGGAGTTGCTCACCTAGTCTGGGAGTTGCTCACCTAGTCTGGGAGTTGCTCATCTTCCTTGGGAAATTATCTCTGAGAATTTGAGACCGCCAATGAAGGTGCATTCTTTCAGAAAGGATTCACATTTGCCATGGAACCGGGGGTGCAGAGGAGTTAATAGAACCAGCCTGGGAACCACTTTAAAAAAAATTCACCAGAGCTGCAGGTTTTTTCCAACCACTTCATTTTCCAACCACTGTAAAACTGAAAGAGTGACCTCGTGGCTACAACCCACAATCTACAATTGTGGCCGTGAACTACAATTGTGGCTACAATCCAAAGTGGGCCGGTTCCCCCACTTTGTTCTGTTAAACCTCAGGCATGTTTTCTTGCATTCTTTGCACAGGTGGGATGGACAGCTTTATTTCTGCTTCCCCGGACACTGAGGCTGGAGTTCTCTGGGGCATCGTGTTCAGGGAAGGTCCCTCAGACTCTCCACCTTGGGCCCCTGGGACTCTGGCTCCTCTTCCCGCCTACTCAGGCCTTGAAGAGGGAGGCTCGGCTTTGCCAGATTCTCAAATGCTGTGTAATATCCCACTTGGTTCCTGCTTCCACTTAAATTTGAGCCTGATATTTCCTTACTATCTTATCATTTTGTTGATGCTTTTAAAGTAACTTTGAAATTACTTTACCCAGCATTTTTAGTTGTTTTAAGTGGAAGAGTTAACCCCAATTCCAAACCATCCTGTTACTGGAATTCACACAGCCCATCAATCTAGTCCTGTTGACTCTCCTTCTTAAACATTCTCAGCCCTGTGCTGATATTCTATTCTAGTTCAGGCACCCGAGTCACCTCGTGGTTTCTCCCACGTGTCCCTCCCCACTCCCTCCCCACAGTGCTCCAGGGCCTTTCAATATCAGGTTCATACACCACCTGCAGAAGACACTCCCTCAGGGTAAAGTTCAAATGCCTAAGCAGACTCTTCAGAGCTTGTTCCCATGGGGTCTCCAGGGTTCCCTCCCACCTTTTCTGGATCTTTGCTGAATTACAGAGTTAATCACTCATCAGTTCCATGCTCTCCTATTTACTGCACAAGTTTTCCACTGCCTGGAATGTGATTTCCTTCATTTCTAGTCTATTTACCTTGAGGGAGGGGCAAGGAGGTTTTTTTTCTTTCTTTTTTTCTGGCTGCACCTATAGAGTATGGAAGTTCCCAGGCTAGATGTCAAATTGGAGCTGCATCTGTGACCTACACCAGAGACACAGCAACACCAGATCTGAGCTACAGCTGCGACCTACATCACAGCTTGCGGCAACGCCAGATTCTTAACCTACCAACTGAGGCCAGGGATGGAACCTGCATCCTCAGGGACAATGTTGGGTTCTTAACCCTCTGAGCCATAGTGGGAACTCCCAGAAGGTTCTTGTTGAATGAGTGAAGCATTTAGGTCTGGATCATCACTGAAGGTATTTCTGGCTGTTCATTCCAGGCACCTTCCCCAGGTAGTACTCCTGCTGTGTGTCACCCAGCATCACCAGGGAGGTGTCACTGCACTCTCCTACCTCATTAGATGCTTTGAACTCACTAAGAGCAGGATAAGGTCTCTACAATCACCCTTTTGGACAGCACGGCACAGCCCTCTACTTTTTCTGCTGTAGCAACAGGACAACTCAACTTGCTTGGGCAGCAATCTGATCACCAGATGAAACAGAAACAGCTTCTGGCTCTGTGTTTGTTAAACAAATGCTTAAAACATGTTTTTCACATGTGTATGTGTGTGTGTATGCGTGCGTGCGGGAGTGCCCACGTGGACACGCAAGAGAGGGAGTGTGCACACAGTAGGTGTTCAATGTCCGGTGTGGTGTTCTTTTGCGCTAAAACTAGGAGGAACACATTCTGGGTTGTGTGTTAGTTGCTACTGATTTTTATGTTCTAAATCACATATCATTCTATTAATGACTCTAAAAGACATGAGCAGTTTTGCCTGTTACCTGTTAAGAGGCCAGCAGAGGGAGCAGGTGAGTATTTAAAGGAGACTGCATTCTCCTGCGGGTATCACCGTCTCTAGCAGATTTTTAATTTTTATTGTAGTCAAACAAGATTTTTCACCTATACATTTAAAAGGTCACTGAAACAAATATCAGGATTTGGGGCAAAGGCAAATAATATATTTTTCCTGTGAATATTCTACAAGAATAGTTTTAGGGCTTCAAAAACTATTGTTGGAATTTTTTTTTCTTGAGGGAAACAGATGCCAGGAACTAGGTATCTTAATATTGCTATAAATGTCCTCTCTTCACAGGCTTTGTACAGCTTACTTCCTTTTGTTTTTTCTTTTGTATCAGTCTCTCTTTGATTCTAGACCCTTTCCTTAAAATGAAACACTTTGGGAAGTAGAGTTCATTACTAATGGAATACCAAAGAAATTGCTCGAGATAGGGTTAAGCAAAAAAGTGGAGCATATACATAGGAGATTATTAGGAAAGACTTAAATCATTGGTAGACACCATACTTAGATTCATGAAGGGACAAGAGGAACAGGGGCTATTTTTAGACATAGATGCAAACAGCACTTTTATGCAAACCATTTATTATACTTATAATTCTTCAAAAACTACATATAATTATTCAAAAGTGACTTTTAGTGCATACGACTCCATAATCAAGCCTAATTTCCCACAGGAAGATTTTTTTTTTATATCACATCGGTTAGACTGACAGGAATACCAAAAGTGGGTCATGTGCTTTTGTTTTATTTTTTTTTTACATCTTTGACACGAGCAATTTTATTTATGTTAACCTATAACCAAGAGAGATAATATATCTTAATGGAAATAACATGCGTGACATTTTTATCTCTTATTTTAAAAGGTTTCTCAATAATTAAGATAAAAATTTTATAAATTTAGATTCAACAAAGATGAATCTAGATGGCCTTAGGCCACTTTCTGGGAGGAATTTAGAGGGTCCTCTAGTAGAATGGTTATAACAAAAACTAGACACGTTTGTCACAAGTAACAGGATCTAAGTTCTCTATCACTGTGCTGACATGAGTTTAGGAACATTTAATATAAAAGTGTAACTCATAAGTCCACTTCAAAATCTCTAATGACTAACACTGCAATGTTAGTCAAAGGAAAGCTCTTCATGACTTTTCATTGGTCATGGGAAAAGCAGTAATCATTGACATCAATCCACCAAAAGAGAATGTTTAGCATTTTTTTTTTCTATGTACGGGCAGAAAACAGGACACAGAATTACTGGCAAAAATATTATCAGGCAAACGCACTCATCTATTGTTTTAGAATTTCATCCACTGCCTTTTTAAAGTTATGATTTGTATTTTGACCTTTTAGGCATTTTTTGATGGAAAGATAAAATATTCCATGAAAATACTGGAGGATGAAAATATTTAAAAATCAAACAGCATTTGAGATAACTTCATGTAACAGGAGAATTATATAAATGAAAATATTCATAAAAATTCAGGGAATTCATGATGAAATATTAGAGAAAAACAGTTACTTGGCTATTTCCCAAGTTTCTAGTAAATAAAAAGCTTTTTCTTTTCAAAGTCCTTAAGGTTACATATTATATACAATGTGGCTTTACAAAATAAACTTTCTTGAACAGATGCTGTGCTGGTTTATGGCAGGACAAACTAAAAGATTCAGGAATCTTTTAAGTTTCCTTAAAAAAAAAAAAAACACTGTCCTCTGGAAATGTCTTTCAGACATAATGTCACAGTAAATAAGTTAGAATGAATGAGTACTTGGTACATTTTAATTGAACTAAATAAGGGTGACAACCAATAACGTAAAGAAGAATGAAAAATAAAGATTTTCTCAGTATTAACTCTGATGGATCCCTCACTACTAACCCCCTAACAAATAGATCCCTACGGCTCCCTGTCAAACAGAAGTTACACAGCTGCGAGAAGGAAGATAACTGCCCCAGATAAGGCCGATGCAATCTAGGCTCTGCCCTTTAATGCCTGGCACTTACTCTATCTGCTCCGAGAATGAAAACACGGGGGCACTGCAGGGGAAATGGCTGTTTCCCAGGAAAGGAAATTGCCTGAAAACACATCTGGCAAAGGCTTTTTCTCCTCTGGCGGGCAGACTCTCATTTTAACAAAATATATGTTTCCTCACCTTCTACGAAGGTGAATTCTATGGAGCCACTGCCCCATTCTAAGAGGATGAAGTTTTTCTGTAGATAGAATGAGCCCACTATTCTATGGCAAATGCTATAATATATTTAATTGCCGCTAGGACAGGAAATTGGGCTAAACTAGGCATCAGACTTCATTTCAGAAACTGTATATTCTCAAGGCACATCATAGTATTCGAGTCATCTACAGTGGATGAAATTAATGAGGCAAAGAAAGGAGAAAAAAAAATTATCAACCCCAGGAAATCAGAAAGTTGGCAAGGATGGAAATAGAAAGTGTAACTGATGCCATCAGACAAGAAGCTGGATTTCTAGAGATGCCATCCTCAGGAAGCACAATTTCATTTTGAATATGTCCTGATGTGTACACTTCTGAGCTGACTTTTTCCACCTACACATACCACTGGTCCAAGATGCCACTGAAGCAGGCACATGGGGGCCCACACGTGACAGGCTGCCCAGGCTCAGGGCGACTGGGCAGGCCCAAGACCAATTCCAGGGGTCTGCTTGATGTGATGGAGAAAGACATCGGTGGATGCAGGGGGGTGACGGGCCTCCGAGTGCACCTGAGGGGCTTCCATGTGTTTTCTGATCATCTATGAGTTTTTCAAAGTGGACCTTGGGCCACCTTGGGCCAGCTGGTCCACTCCCATCCCTTACTTTGTCCCACCATGTAACTGTCCCCTTAGATACTGAGTATTAAGCTGGCTCCCTGGACAAGCACAGAGGTCATGCAGGCCTCCCTGAAGTCCTGTTTGGCTGATCCCTGCTAGGGCCTACCCCGTTTGTGCTGATTTAAAGTTGGCAT
Organism: Catagonus wagneri; assembly: GCA_004024745.2. Taxonomy (NCBI): domain Eukaryota; kingdom Metazoa; phylum Chordata; class Mammalia; order Artiodactyla; family Tayassuidae; genus Catagonus; species Catagonus wagneri. The sequence goes on along the minus strand of PVHT020000521.1, from coordinate 36,641,832 downwards.
CGTATTCTCGTTTCCGGCTTCCAGAGACACCGTCCACACAGCACGAGTGCCTGAAAGCCTCACAGGTTGCTCTGGGTGACTGGTGGCCACTGGAGGTTGGGGTCAAGCAGATCCCACCATCCAAACAGCAGTGGGCCTACACTGACGAGGAGCGTTGTTTCTGGCAGGGCCAGGGAGCCACAGCCAACGGGAGAGTTTTAGGCTTTCCCACACCTCAGGGCTTCTGCCCAACAGCACACTGAAGTGGCCGGGCCTTTGCCACAGTTCTTCAGGATGCTGACCTCTTCGTTTCAGGAAATAGGGACACGTGGTCTTTTTGGTGCATTAAATGAGGAATTATATGAGCAGAACATGAGACGGCTCTACAGTGGATAAATGGGAGCCTCAGAAACTTCAGCTGATGACATACAGTATGGGGGAGAAAACAAACATTATTAAGAAAATAAATAGCACCATGCACAGGTGTTCGGTAGAACTGGTAGGACAAACAAACAAACAAAAAAGTGGTTAGGCAGGGAGGAGGCTTTTGGGAAGGCTGTAGTAATATTTCTCGTTTTATGGCTCCATCTGCCTTTAGTAACGCGGTCAGCAAGTCATTGAAGGAACTCAGGATTGTCTTTGAAAACGAACAGCTCCGAGAGCCACAGGCAAGGCTGGGTAACTGCGACCCCCAGCCCGGGTGGGTGGAAGGAGCCGCCGCATTGTGGGGTGCTTACTAAGCAAGCAACCATAGAGGGTGCGCTATAACCCAGGGCGCAGTCTTCCCGCCTCTTCCTTCGAGCCCCCTCCCAGCTCTGCCCCTTTCTTTGGTCTCCTGCTGGTTCTCCCCTGTTGGCCACAGGGGACTTGTGCATCTTCTCTGCTTCCTCCGTGACCAGCTGTTTGGGCCCAGTGTGCAGCCCTGACTGCAGACGACATGGGCTCCCGTGGGGACCCAGCCCAAGGCTGGCCCTGCACGAGTGGGATGCTTCATGGCCCATGGGGTCCACTCGCCTGGTGCACTGTCCTCATCTTGTATTTCATAACCAGTTTCAAGGGACACTTGCCTCTCGGCCAAAAGTTCCTGTCCCTTTCCCGAGTCCCTTTTCCTTGGCCTGTCTTGCCTCCCAACTCTCTGAGAAGCCCCGTGGTGCTCTGAGGCATGGAGAGTTCCCTGTTTACGCTGGCTATGCGCTGAGAGTGGCCTTGGCGACCACGTCACACCCGCCGGTGACTCCCCTCAGGTCAGCAGACTACAGCTCGTGGTCCCTTCGGAATGGCCAGGGAGCTAAAAGCGGTTTTCACATTTTCAAAAGGTTGAGAAAAAAATCCAGAGCATATTTCATGATGTGAAAGTTATAATAAATGCAGATTTCAGTGTCCAGGAATAAAGCTCTGTGGGAACATGGCCACCTCCCACTGTTTGGGGGTTATCGAAGGCTGCTGTTACACTGGATGGCCAGGGGAGCAGTCGTGACAGAGCCTGTATGGCTTGCAAACCTGAAATATTTACTATCTGATCCTTGACAGGGCAGGTTTGCCAAGCCTGGCCTCACGAGAGCCTCTGCCATCCCTGCGGTAGTAATCCCCACCTAGGCGCCTACAGAGAGCTGCTCGCTGTGCGTGCTGACCTTGCGTGGATGTATAGGGAAGCCTCCACGCCGCCTGTCTGTGGGACCAGCACCCTGGAAGCAGGGCCGTCCTCCCTCTGCATTCCCAGTCACCTCCTCTCCCCACTTTCCACTCGCCTAGGGGTCCCCCAGCACCCTCTGTTCCCTTCTTTATGTCTGACACCCTGTCTAGCTCCCGGGAGCCAGCCGGCGGTACGGGCTTGTGGTACACGCGCTTCCTGTGGTGTCTTTTTAAACCACCATATTTGGCTCAAGGCAGAGGGGCGATTTTAAAAACCACACATGTGATATTAATACCTTATAATATGTGCTTTCAAAAGGGGAAGAAACTTAAAATAAGTGTGACCATTGTGTTCCTGCTTCACATTCAGCCAGCGTGTAACAGTAATAATATCTGATGGCGCAAGAGCTATTTCTCATTCAACGGCAGGGCCAATAAGGAAAGTGATAGTCCTAAATAACATGCATTATTCCATATCATTTAAACTCTAAAAGTGCTACAGAGACAGAGTCATCTCATTTTACAAGTAGGGAAACGGAGACTTAGAGAAGTTACACACTGGCTTCGGACCTCAGTGAATCAGGTTCTAACACAGGCCCTGTCTTCCCTCTACAGTCAGTGGTCTGAATGGGTGTATTTAATTTGCTCCGGTGCTGGAAACCATGTACCAGAATTGAGATATAGCTTTCCTGAGCCATGGAGCCCTTCAGTAGCCAGGCGAAGTCTACGAACCCTTTATTGGAAATGGGCTGTTTTATTCAGACATTAAATAACAGGATCTTGGGGGCAGATTACAGTAAAAATGTGGTGCTGAGTACAGAAACAGCTTGAGTTATCATGACAAAAATATGCGATGCTTACTGGTGGCCAGAGATATGGACCAGTGTTGCTTGTGACCTACTACTCATAGCTAAAAGGAAGGCTACATTTCAGTTAGACTTTGCTGAAAAATGAAGACATCTTTTTCTGTTGAAGCTCACGGTCCCCACGAATTCTGTCTGTGGACCTCAGACAGAGGTCCCTGCTCTGGGGGTAACCTGGGAGCCAGCCCTTGCATGGGAGGGACCTTTGTAAAGGTTTAACTAGGTCTCTTGAAACCAAATTCCCTATACAAATCTCATAGTCATCTAAGAATGAAAACCTTAAAATCTCCTGAAATCTGACCTTGCATGATTGGACCGACCGACACTGGCTTTACGGGCAGATGAGGTTTGTCAGGCCAGGGCTGGACAGGCCTGGAGGCAAATCTCGGGCACTGAGGTGTGAAGAGACCGTGCCAGGCACCATGTCCCCCTGTGCACTCTGGCTGGAGAGTGAGCCAACTGTTAGCCTCTCAAGTGCTAAGTTTTAGCTCCGGAAGGAAGGAACACAGAGGGTTTACGGAGTCACAGAATTGAAACAGAAGAATCTTGGGAGTTAAAGCAACCTGTGAATTTTACAGATGAGGATTCAGAGCTTAATTAAAAAGGAGTAAGAGGGAGGCTGATTTAACTAATCCTGGATAATATGTTCCAAAACGATGGGATCTGAGCAAACCCTGACCTAATAAAGGAGAAGCTTACGTATGCCTCTCTCACCCTCTTATTTAAACTCTGATTTCTCTATGTATTATAAGTTAGTGGGCCATTAATCAGTATATTTTAAGTTTACTTCAAATACTGAAGTGGATATTTTGTTTAAAAGATTAAATGTCAGAGCTCAAAAACTTGATTTTCATAACCCGATTTAATAATGCAAGATGTTTCTATCCAACTGTTGCAAGATGAAAATTTTGCATACTTAAGCTAGTGGTTCAAAAATCAAGTAATACCAAGGAAACTATTTTCCCTATGAAAAAGGCAGAGAGTTTATAAGAGCAAGACTTCTTCCTCTTTGTTGGTAATAACAAAAATAAACCAAAGTCCTGACATATTTGTAGTATTTTTATTCCTAAAGGAAAAAACAGGAACTTTCATTGTACTTTAAAGTTATTGCCCCAGATATTTTACCAGCTTAGCCCTGTGAAATCAGTTTCAGACACAAGAGACCGCCAAGCTCTCTCTAGGAAATACTCAATTAGGGTGGTGCCTCTGAAATACCCAGGGGTCCTGTAACTGATGGGCTTTTCCCAGAGGGCTTCTACAGCCTATAGTCCTGCCTGGACAACACACACCACGCTTGGATTTTTCCTGTTGCCTGGCTAGTGACCCCCTACAGGAAGATAACGGACAAGCCGGGAGGGCGGGGCAGCCAGCTACACATGTCTGGCTCTCTTATCAACTTATCATATAAGGAAAGAAAGTGATTGATTCGGATCCTGACACCGCAGAATCTGGGGGAAGCAAGACAAAGGCGCATTAACGCTGATCTGGAAGGCGAATGCAGCCCTCACAAGGGAGCAGGATTATTCTTCCGACTGCAGTCTGACAGTTTACTGGGGACCAGAGAGGAGAAGGCGGCATCAGAAACTAAAGTTGCTGCAGGGAAAGAGGGAAGCGGGAACTTTCATAGATGGACCCTGAGCCATGGCAGCAGAGCCCCGTGCCTGAGAGGGCAGCTTAGCACCCGGGAGCCTCCCGTGCCTTGCACTTTGCTAAACGGAGGTTGATTCCTGACAGAGGGAAAGAATGTGGCAGCTTGTTTTCTTCACTCTGAGCTGTGAACTCGTCTTGGCCGCAGCCTATAACAACTTTCGGAAGAGCATGGACAGCACGGGGAAGAGGCAGTATCAGGTTCAGCACGGCCCCTGCAGCTACACGTTCCTGCTGCCTGAGACGGACAACTGCCGCTCCCCTTCCAGCTCCTACGTGTCCAACGCGGTGCAGAGGGATGCGCCGCTCGACTATGACGACTCCGTGCAGAGGCTGCAAGTGCTGGAGAACATCATGGAAAACAATACCCAGTGGCTAATGAAGGTAGGAGATCACCTTTCCTGGGCTCCGCTAAGAAGGGCGGGAGGGGGTGGTGATCCGGGCAGCAAGAGAGAGCGAGGCTGATAACTTTGAATGAACTGCCACTTCTTTCATTCTTCCCTGTCCTGTAAAGCAGTCATGGGTGGAAAGGGACAAGGATTACTGGGGGAGGACGCCAGGATCGATGGAGAAAAGTCTCTAAAGTCAGGAATTGTTAGAAACAGAGGAAGCGCACTTCTCTGCACAAGTGTGGGTTGTTTTGTTTGTGTAAGTAGTTTATACTCATAAAACCCATTACCAGGGGTGTTATAAACCGGCCACAGGCACAGGAGGGAAGCTGCAAGCAACAGCAGTGCCGGAGCCAGGAAAAACGTGACAATCATGCTAATTACTGATACATAACGGATGGAGTAAAGTGCTTTACCAATTTCCTGAATTTATTTACTAAAATAGACGGGGACTCTTGATAAACGAGAGGAAATTAAATAAAGCAGGGCTTATACTTCTCAGAATCTCGGGGGCTTTATCCCCAGGGTTTGCCGTTTGCAAGTGGGGGTGAGTTTTCCAGGCGTCTGAGGGGGTTCAGCACTGCAGTCCCCTTCAAGCACCTTTCAGTTTCTCAACCGGCTTTGAAGGCAACGCCACGTTGGGTGGGTTTGCAGGGCGCTTGGCTGCAAGAGTCATGTTCCTGGGGCTCAGGTGATTTCACTGTTTCAGACTTTTTGGAGAGTTTAACTCAAATGTGATACTGAAAGCTCAGGTTTCCTTTCACAAGCCATCACTTTCACATATAAGGCTATTTATATGAGACCCAGAATTACCCTGGAGTTTTTCTTGATAAGTACTACCTATATTCTAAAGGAGTTTTGAACAAATTGCATACATAGATTAGCCATTAACTACTGCAGTGACATCACAGCACAGTGCTTACACAGCAGAGAACAGAACCGTTGAAAGCTGAGCTGTTTTCCCCCATTCAAAACTTTGCCCCAGTCTTTCATTTCACCTTAAACCTTCTCTTAGGACACCTTATCTTAATCTCAGAATAGATCTCGGCTCTAGTCTGTGTTTCTCATTAGCTCTCTTACCTTTGGAGAGGAAACGACCAAGTTATTACTTTGGTCCTGAGCCGAGATGAATGAAAGCCCTCAGCACTGCATTCAGTGTAACAAGAGGGGTTGCTTGAAATCAAAGAACAGAAAACAACAAAAACATATCAAAAAGACTCCGCTCCAGAGTACAAAACCCATTAGTCCTGTCTCTATAAGCATAAGCCCTTCTGGGCAAATTCTCCAATAATTTTCTCTCCTTTCCTAAGAAGGTCCCTGCAGAGCTCTTTAAATCTTCTAAAATTCATAGATGTGCAGATAACAGTGCTAAACTTAAAAAGTACACAGCGACGCAGGTTCAAATATTTGAAAGACAAACTACATCCTAAACATCTGCTCACGCTGCCTTCCCATTTCTAAGTCGTCACGCTCAGGTTGAATAACTTTTCTACCTCTCCCGTGGCACGGGTAACTCCAGGGCCAACAGCCACGGTGAGAGATGAAAGACACGTCATTGTAGTAAACATTCTAACCTGCCGAACTGGTAAATCATCTCTTAGAATAAACAATCAAGAAACATAAAAGAATGCTTTGCCAAATGCAAGACCGCTAAATTGTATTTGCTTAATGAAGCCCACATTAGTTCTACCTGAAAGTCCATATACAAAGCTCATATTTCTTTCTTAGATAAACAACCCCCTTCACCTCTGTTTAAAGAAGGAAAAGGACAAGGAATTCTACATGAGGTGCCCAATGTTTTTCCCTTTCCAGGTTCAGTTAGTAAATATTTGAACAGTAGCGCAGTGGCATTTCTGAATTCTTTCTGTGGCTACCTAGCTAAATATCACCAAGAATGACTTAATGCTTATCTTCTCATTGCCTCAGCAACTGTTCTCTGGGTCACTCTGGGTAACACACACCTGAGAAAGTCAGTTTGCGCCCTCCCTTGGTCTACTGGCTTCTGGTTTGGGAATGAAAGCAAAAAAGCAAACATGAAATCTGCTTTAAGTGATTGAATGTAACCTCTCTGCTTATTTTTTCTGTGTTTTGTCACCTGTGATAATAAACACCACTTTTCTCATAAAGGAGAAAAATAATACATAATGGAATGACAGATAAGCCATAACAAGCAACATCACAACCTAACCTCTACTGATAGATCATCACAGAAAGTACCATTCGGTGTTTTTCATTGTTTTGCACATTTCCTTTTCTTTAGGGCTGTTTTTTAATGATTCCATATTTCCTTTTTCTCCCTAATCAACCCTAAAAACGAGAGGAAAAATAACTTTTTAAGATTTTAATGAAGCTCACTCAAGAAGGAAAATGAAGCCAAGTTTCCAGTTAATCGCAGAGCAGATGAAGAGCATTTCAATTTCAGAGTGTTAGCATCCAGTAAGGAGTGTAGACTAAGAGACTATTTTGCACATTATCAAAAGATGCCACACTGCCCCCTTTAATCTGCCAGGCAAAGGAAGTGTCAGACTTCTGAATGAGAGCAGAGAAATATGAATGGAACAATACAGGGAAGGGTCATTTTCTGGTTAGTGGTTCAATAAGGATAAGATAAATCGTGATAGGACACCAAATACACCATGATGACCTAAAAAACACTCTATACGTCACGTTCCCTTTCTAAACCTGCAACTATTCCAAACCTCTAGTAAACACACTTTATAAAAACTGACAAATAACTTAGCAAAATGGATTGTATCTTGCTAGGAGACTGAATGTATTTTTTTTTTCTGATAAGAAGAAACAGGGAAAGGAAATAAAGTTATTTCGCACTGATGAATGCTTTAAAGTTATAAACAACTGCAAAGTCTATTGTGCTTTCAAACAAAATGTTTTGAAAAATAAAGCTAATGCCCGTTAAACCGATGTAAACATTTCCTCGTACTCTTTTTTTTTTTTTTTTTTTAATGGCAGAAGCACAGACTGGGAATTGTAAACTTGAGTTGAGATCCTTTTCTTTCTTTTAAACTAATAATACTATATCCTTTTAATAAAGTATGAGGACTGCTATTCATTAGCCAATGTATAGAGAACAAAATTGTTATCAGTGGGAAAAATGGATGGAGAGAGGCTCAAATGAACTCAGACCACCAGCCTCTCCCCTACCCCTGCCAGGGATTGACTGAGAGAGAGAGGGAGAGAGAGAGAGAGAGAGAGAGAGTGTGTGTGTGTGTGTGTGTTTTACATCATGTATGGTTGCAAAGCACTCCTTAGCTACATATCCAAACAAACAAATCAGAGCTTGGTTCATTAAAGGAAAGGAAAAAAAAAAATCCCACCATATCCATAGCCAAATTTCTAGTGCAGTACTGAAGCAAAACCACTATCCTTGAACTACCTCTGTTGTATCCTGCATCATGAAACATGACTGTGTTCAGTGTTAGAAGCAAATTCTGTGCATTCAGATAGGATGACTAGACCTTCTATTTAAGACCGCAAGAAAATGATCACTATTATCAGTTATACATTCATGTCACTAGAGTAAGGAATGAAGAAATGATTAAAGTTTCACTGTAGTAGAGGAAGTACAACATATTTAAGGTTCGAAGATGTAATTTTAATATGTTGTTTACTACATACTACGTCAGATACATAGTATAATATGTGTTTACTACATATACTGCATAAGTATTTTACTATATATAGTTACTATATATAGTATATATTCTATATATTATCATATACAATTATATATATAGTGTATATATACGTAATTAGACAGAAAGAGAGTAGACATTCATTATCTTTTGCGCATGGCTGAGTGGCCTCTGGTTAACCAGTGGGGCTGCTGACATACTGGATTAACTGTGCAGGTACCACACTGTGGGGAGCTGAGTACTTGCCTGCAGAGTCTCGAACTAGGAAATGGACTTGTACACACGACTTCTATGATATCTTACTTCCTGCTTAGTTGCTACAGAATTCAGAGAGTCTTCACACTGGATTTTGAAAATTGGTTGATTTTTATTAATATGGTTCTTTACAGTTTACCAATAGGTTGAAATCCAGAAGTTTATTTGTAAGCCAGTTACTATGATATATGGAAACTGAAAAGGATACTGACCTTCTAGATGGTGATCAGATGCTCAAGCTGGCCAATGGTGCTTATTTTAATCCATAAAATAACTGAAATTTGGTATATTTGTAACTCAAAAACAACAGTTCCTATCAACCCTACCACCATATGGATAACTTAAAAACAGAACAAAAACAGAGACTGATAGGTAGACAACATAAAATTAAAGAGCCAAAACTTTAAACCAGTAGAACATAGGAAGTAAATTCTCCTCCCTCTTAAACTTCAGTTCCTTTCTTCAAGATGAATACTTAGGGATGTATACTAGCCCTTCATTGTGACAAATTTAATATCAAAATGAATGAATTTCCTTCTTAAAACTGTGGCATAATACAGTGATCAGAATTTCTTTTTTGGGGAGGGGCTCATAAGGGACATAAAAGAGGTTGAAGGAAAGAAATTTTATTTAGGGGAAAAGAGCAAAATCTGGAAGACTGAGGTAAAGGAGAATATGGATTAAAGGGATATGTGTATATATTTGAAGGAAAAGCGGGGAGTGGGGGCGCACGAGGGACGGGGTGAGAAACTAGGTGTGATGGAATCTATCAACACAAAGGACCGGGCAGAACGCAGGACGACTAATCTGACAGAAAGGAGTTGGTTTATGTTGTTTCACATTCTGGACAGCTTTGCATCTTCTAGGTTGAGATCAAGGGGGTAAATGCATGAATCATGAACAAGTACAGACTGTTTCCAGATCAGGTGCTCATAATTTGCATATACCTACATTATTTACTGATATAAGAACTCAACAAACTGTTTTCTCTTATAATAGACATAGACATACAAGCTTATTGCAATAATTAAATACGTAATGAGTATATATACTTATAATAAGTGTATAAAAAGCATATATTATATAATTTATATACATCTATGCTTACAAAATATAATTTACATTTTTCATTATAAGTGAGTCATGCACACACACACACAAAACAAATAAATACTTGAATCGTATAGCACTGTAGTAAGGATTTATAGAAAAAAAAATCTGAGTATTATTGGACCCAGGCAGTTCAAACCCATGTTGCTTAAGGATCCACTGTGTGTGTATTACATATATATATTTTTTTTCTCTTTCCACTACAACGTTCTTTGACCTGAAGAAACTTAACAATACAGTTTTTCTCCTAAATTATTCTAGAATTCTTCTGATATTAAGAGAGCCACTCAACTTTCCAGTGACACTTTTATTGCTGATGTAATAATAGTAATTTAATAGGGGACAGCAATCAGGTGACACCGAAAAATTTTAAAGCACTTTCCACACTTTACCTCAAGTAAAGGTAAAACGCAAAAGTGTTTTGTCCCAAGAAGACCTCTAGAACACAGACATGGTGGCTATAGCCCCACCTACTTGTCATCACTCCTGAACATGGCTCAGGGGGACATCCACCTGCCGTGCAGTGTGGGAGTCTTGGATGAACTACCTGCAGAGGAAAACCAAAAACACCAAAAAGCACGCATATCCCCTCCGCTGATAAAAAGCAGAATTTTACATGGGGCTGGAAAGACAGCAGAAAATTGTTGGCAGAAGTGTGGATGAATATGAATGGTGTTATTTCTTAGCTCATTAACATCAATGACTGAATACTGCTCTACTCCTCCCACCCTTTGGGGCATTTCGGGTTCAGGGCAGGCGTCATTAAAGTTCACTTATTTGTTCAACACCTAATTTTTGGAGGCCTATTTGTGTCCGGGCAGTGCTCTCGGTGCTTGGGGTGAGTCAGTGGGGCCAAGATTAGGGTCTGCCCCGGTGGGGAACACGCTATATTATACTACATTCTTGGGGGAACGTGTGGGTCAGAAGGTCTGTGTACTACACAGAACAATGGGGTGGAGGAGATGGGGACAGTTGGGGGGGTGGGGGAGGGGAAGCAGTGCTAGGCAGTGTTGTCACTCCATCGAAACCTCTTTTATAAAAGGAAAATCAGGCAGAACTACTTCTGAAGGGTCATTTGTCCTGATACCAAAGCAAGAGGTGGTGCTTCTCGGAAAAACACATATACAAAGCATGCATAAGAATATCTGGCATTCTGAAATAACCATCCTTACTATGTCGCACATTTGTATGCCTATATAGGGATGATTATTTTAAAAACATGCTGTGTATACTGTAATAGTATATACACCTATACCTATCTGATAACTGCATCTTTTTTATAAAAGATAAAAAAGTCAGTCTAAGAGGTTAAGTAACTTGGTTGATGCCCCAAGTCAGTGATAGAGGCAATTCCCACCCCCTATGAGTCCTGACTTAGGCCAAGCTCAGGTGGTGTTCTGGGGCACACCTTGGCACTCCAATACCAGGGCATACCAGCAGTCCTGCCATATGATGCCTGCTGTGTGGGAAGCCTGGTTATCAGGAAATATACACAATCCTTCCTATGTGGGGATGGCACCAAAGCTGCTAAGAAAAAAAAAAAAAAGAGTAAAGAGAAAAAAAGCAGCTGGAAATTATCTTGTGTGTAATTACATGAAATTCCACTCTGTAGTTCAAAAGAGTAAAGACAAATTGTATGATAACCAAGAGAAAGTATGAAAATTCTTACAAAGTGTACCAATCGTAACAACCCTTTTCTGGAAGCTGACTGAAGGTGCTAGCCTGATTTTCACGGTACCACCTGAAAGCCAAGGCAAGTAAAATCCAGGCCCAGGAAAGTAATGTGGGACCTGGCCTGTCCTCTACTTGACTTTATAAATGAGGGTATATTTCCCCTCTAGCATTCTACAGATAGATATAACCAAAAACACCTTGACGCCATATTAGAGTTTGTTTAAAGTGAGAAAATAATGTCAAGCTCAACGTTTTCATGTAATCAAAAGCAGTTAAAAATAAAGGGTAATGTTTTAGAATAAAAGTTACATTTACTTGGATTAAAGTGACTGCTTTATATATAGTTTAGAAATAAAGGGGTGAGTTCTCCTCTGCCACCTGAACTGAGGTCAGGTGTGCTAGCTGTCTGTCTTTAATGTTTTAATTAGATATCTCCCCATGAAATCACCTTTCTTTCTTACACTAATCTTGGCATGCACCCCTGACTAAAGACATGAAATCCACTAGAAACCTCTGAGAAGTGGCCTAATCCCTTGACCACCATCACCCCCTCAACCAGCTAACACCATTATCTCTGCAATTCAACTAGAACACAATTAAAACCTCTGTAGGACCCGCCTGGGGGCGCCTGGGCCAGTAATTACCTTCCTCCAAAATCAGTCTCAGTCCTTCCTTTGAGCAACCCTTTCAACTGGTCTGGGAATTGCTTTCAGAATCTTTCCATCAACGTGACAACTTAACACTACTAAGTGTTCACTTCCAATGTTTAATACTGAAACCAGCAATCAAGCAAACTGAGCATCCACATTAAGAATATAACCTGTCATTTTTTTAATATGTCATATTTTCTCATAGACAGTGGTGATTTTTAAGGATAGATTCAGATGAAGATGTCTTGAGAAATACACTATTGTGTCGACAGTTTCCTAGCGTCTTCCATTGTTTATACGCGCCGAATATTCATAACAGTTATTGGTCTTTTAGGTAGAGGATCTTAAGTCTTAAAAGAGAGTGAGCGTTCAACCTCTCCATTTCTGTATTTTTGTCTCATTCTGTCTAGATCATATTAACACTTGCTCACATATTAACAATCTTTATGATGGGAAAGGGGCTATTCCAGCAGGATGACTTAACCGGGCGATTAGCCTGCTGACAAAACCTACCACCTACGTCTGTTTGTCTTAAGATAAGTACTTAGTATGCCAGGACATGCATTACTTCCCTTATGAATGTTTCAGCAAACTCCAGGTGTGAAGGTTAAACTGAATTATAGGTCAGGCTCTGTATGTCACTAGTTAACATTTAGTAATGGGCTGAGCACACTTCACATTGGAGATTTCCACTTTGGCCACCGAAAGCACAGCTTGGTGGTTGGATTCAAAAGCAAAAGGGGAAGAGCCGTGTCCTGAAGCTGTCTGATGTCACAAACCCACAGCAACAAGGCCACACGCTTCGCATGACCTGCTGACGGGTGTAGGGCTGGTTCTGCACCTTGAGCTGTCCACTCCCGCCTGAGGAGTCTTGGAGGCCCTCAAGACCACCATCCTAAAGGACAAAGGAGGAGGTGAAAAAACCAAGACCATTTCAGGGCTTTCATTTTTGGCCCCCACCGGCCCTAGGAATCGAGCAAAGAAGAGCAAAGGGAATTATGTGTTCCTGTTCCCTCAAGTTTGGAAAAAAGACATTCTATATCAAAGAAAGAGATATCTTGGACACCGCTGGTCAGATTCAAAGAAATCTAAATATAAAATAAACCCTGTTTACACATGAAGTCAATGCTATTATCGTTAACGAGCATGCCTCTGGGCGTGCTTGTTATTTTCCTGCGTTTTAGTGTCTGCCTTAAACGCGCAGACAACTATATAACCAGTGAGAGCTGGTTAGGTTAACCATGCGGTCTGCAGCTACAGAGCACAAGATTTTTACTTCCTTTGTTCCTCCCTATATACACGTAGTAAAGAACCCTTTCTAAAAAAGCGCTGATTCTTTAGAGCAGTTTTAGGTTCACGGCTACACTAGAGGAAGGTACAGACGTTTCCCACTGCTCCCTACTCTCCCCTCCAACACACGCCGTCTCCCTAAGTTAACAACCCCCACCGGATGGTACCTTTGATGTGAAAGAACCTCCACAGACACATCACCAACACCCAGAGGCCATAATTGACGTTAGGGTTCACTCTTGGTGTTGCACGTTCTATGGGTTTGGAAACGTATGTTGATATGCATCCGCTAATATAGTCTCATACAGTCCAGTTTCACTGTCCTGAAAACCTTCTGTGCTCTGCCCTTTCATCCGCACCTCCTTAAACCCCCACAACCATGGATCTTTTTACTGTCCATGGTTTTTTCTTTTCTGAAACATTACATAGTTGGAATCGTAAGGTTTACAGCTTTTTCAAATTGCCTTCTTTCACTTAGTAAATACCTTTTTAAGCATGATTAACCATACATTTGTTTAGTGATCTTTACCTTGATGATTCAACAAAGTTAACTAGCTAAAATTCCTGCGGTGTACCTTTAGAAACATAAGGTTTTCTTATCTGTATCAGGGACCTTGGGATTATTACTTGTTTCAAAAAAGATGAATGCAAAGGTGTGTTGGAAATTGTAAGATGCACTGCAGGGGCTATCATTGTAATTAACTTTAATAATAATACCAGAAACACACATATCAAGGGCTGCACTATATCTCGCATTAAAGATTATAATCCCACTCAGCTTTACCAGGTTAAATGATCTGACTTTATATCTCAAGGCACATCTTCACTCTGTAAGACAACGAACTTTCTTTCAACATGGAAAAGCATAGTTTTAAGTGTGTTTGTGAAGCGCCCTGATTTCTACCAGATGGTTGAGGGCCTGTGCAGGAACACCCTGCTCCAAACTCGTGTGTAACATCTTCCCCTAAAACCATCCTACTTGTGCCTCAGCTTGCAGGTAATGCCGTGGCCCCATGAAAAGTCAGGCTTTATAGCTGAACTTTTTTTTTAAATCACTTTGGCTTTTAGGAAGCTATGAGCAGAGCTGTTCTTCTGTTTTTCTAGAAGACCAATGGAAGGAACTAAATGAACATTAAAGGGCAGGCTTTCTGGAGTTAACCTGTATACTTGCACACCTTGGTAGAAAAGATTCAAAATTCCTAAGAGGTATTTTTTTCCTCTGGGCTCTTGAAACCATTTTCTCTGCCATTAGATTTGTGGAATCAATAAGATATTATCAACTCTTGGTTATTTGCTGGATAATTATAAACGTTAGTATGAAGATAACTGAAGTATTGCCATGAGTTTTATTAAATATTATCTTGTCTTTGGAATCTTGAAAAATTATTACATATGGATGTAGCTTAAAGTTTCTCTAAGCAAAATGGTCTCCTTAATGGGAAATTCTGGTACAAAAATGCTGCTAGAGAGAAGATATTTTGCTGAATAACATAAAATAATCAAATTCAGACCACAAGCCAATTATCTACATTTAACATTTGGTTTTTGTGTATGAAATTCCTTATTATTTTTAGCTACTAAGGAATAGATTCTTAAATTTCCTAAAAAAACAAAATAAACTCATCCAGTCTTAATTCAATAAAGTATTAATAACAGGAATTCCTGACCTCAGTTGGTTTTTAACTTAACTGCAAAAGTGCTCTTAAAAGCAGTGATGACTGGGCTAATTATGTTACAGATGAAAGAATTAAGACTAATCAGGACACCATCCCCTCAGAAAACAATTTTTCACTTTGTGATGTGTAGTCGTCTTATTCTGGGTTAGGATAAGCACGAGAATTCTGTACGTGTTTTCCCCTCTAACTGGACAACGTTTAATGTGTATTATTTATTTACTGCTGCTAGATGAGCCCGCCCTCGGCCACGCAGGCTTTACAGCTGCTGGGCGGCAGGAAGGGGGCAGAGGGCACTTCTCCTCTCCCTTCTGCATCCCAAGTACCGCTGCCCTCGAAACAAACGGTCTCTGGATGGGGAAGAAAAGGATGAAAATATCTGCTGACTAATCCATTCTCTCTACTTAATGGGGACCCTTTCTCTATCCTTTTCAGTTTTAAGTGATTCCAAGTCCTAGGCAGGCAGCGTGGGTCACCCACCGCAGCCGTGTGATAATCCAGCCTCACTCCCCATTTCCTCCCAAGCACGAGGGCTTTCAGCTCCTTATTTTGAAAGCAGCATCCTTCGCTGGCTGACAAAGTCTATAGAGTTCTAGCAAAAAATAAAAATAAAAAAATACTGTTCATATGACAGCAGTCAGGAGAGGTCAAAAGAGAGAAAGGCCCTTTTTCCCCCTCTTTGCTGTGTGGATGTTACTATACAATGGCAGAGGCAGGAGGCTGCTGGTCATCAGGAGAGTAGCTGGCATTTATCAGGGGCACATGTCCTGGTGACAGTGGCTCGTTTAATCTCAGACAGCCTACTGAGGGTGGCTACTGTTCTTCTATTAGTGAAAAAACTCAGCCTCAGGGTGGTATCAGATGGCACAGAGTTGGCAAAACTAGGATCGTTTATTTCAGAGTTTCTGAAAAGAACACATCTTTTTGAGGGGATCAGGATGGCTAACAGACTTAAGGGTGGTCCCCTAACACCTGCCATTCTGCTATGCCACATGATGGTCACACTCCAAGCATGTCCACCACCGGAAGTGAGCAAATACGGGAAATACAGGCAACAGTGAGAAGACCAGTTTGGGTAGATATTACTGTTTTTGATATGCTGGGAAGTGCTGAGGTGTTAAGTGACTTGCTAGGTTCTAGAGCTTATCCGGCCTCAGAGCAGGGCTTTAAACCCAGGTATGTCCTATTTCCAAGGCTTGCAGTTAATGGCATTATTCCACCTCCTCCCAGTTTTGTTTTCTCACCCTCAGGAATGGAACCTAGACTGAGAAGCAGGACAGTAAAATTCAGGTGATTTAAACCTCTATATGACAGAGATGTTGCATAAGCATGAATGGCAGCTGCCACCCTTTGGCATCACAAGACACACATGCATCTAATACCAAGACAGCAGCCAGTGAATCTGCAGACAATGGCACCCACCATGTTTTAAGACACAGGGAGGGATTCATAAATAAGTAAGTAAAGACGGTGAAACGGAGATATAACTCTTGCCAAGACAGCCCTGTAGGAATAAGGACAGGCAACATAACAAATCTTGAAGAGCAAGACTTACTCCATTCAAATGTGTACCCTGCTCCCCCAAACGCTCGACTGGACCAGCTCAGCCCTCGCCATTTCACTTAGTCAGATGCTGGGTTAGACATGCCTCAGACTTCAAGCTGTCTCTCTTTTATGGAATCTAGCACTTTTTTTTTTTTTTTGCTGCACCCACACCATGCAGAAGTTCCCAGGTCAGGGATCAAACCCACACCACAGCAGTAGCAAGAGTGGCAGCAGTAACAACACCAGATCCTTAACCCCCTGAGCCAGGAGGGAACTCCTAGCACTTTTACTAAGTTCTGCACTTCACAAAATCAGAATACAGTATATATTCTTTTTCTGTCTTTTTTTGTTTTATTATTTCTGTGATTAATCTGTTTTGTTGTGTGTTTCAAAATTTGCCCTCTTCCATTACTGTGCAGTGTTTTGTCACGTGAGCATGACTCAAGTCATGCACCCACTGCACTAACGCAGATGGGTACTTACGTTCTTTTATGGAAGCCAACACTTCTTAATTGGAAAAACCCACCTATTGTCTTTCTTGTGCTGTTATCTATGGGATCTATACAGTTGGACGGTCGTAAAGCTTCCTTGAATGATTCTCAGGACTGATCTGCCTTCTAGTGAAAACTGTTCTTAAGAAAATATGTCACAGAGTGGTCTTGGTGCTTATTCCTGAGATGCCCAGAAAGAACTTTTGAGGAATACTTTAAGCACTGGTCAAACATAATGTAATTCCACGAGGGTTACAAAAAGAGGTTAACAAGGAGGTAATGACATAAATTCAGCAGACAACTGAGGAAAGAAGGGGCTATATAAATATTCAATGGAAAGAAAGCTTGGGCATGAAACCTAGGCCGACCAGTACAATCTGCCACTCTCTCTGGCCTTACCATTTCTTCCCCTGACATCGCCATTTTCCAGCATCAGAGAAACATGTGCTGCACATAAAAGTTTCCAGATTGGAGCTTGCTTCTGGGAGAACTAGGATTTTTCCTTTTCCAAATCTTTCTAAATGGTGGTGCACTTCAGCATTATGAAAACCCATAGGTGTACTTTCTGCACCATTAGTCATATCAGCTCCCCTCTCAACATGGGAGGCCTGACTTTGCTTCCCTGGCAGTTATGGGGATCACTGAGACAACGGCAATGGGGCCATAAAATCCAAGGAGCAAAATTCACAGCAAAATCCAAGAGCTGAGATTGGCTAGAGCAGAGCTAGTGGCCACTGGGAAGAGGGATTAAGATGAGGCTTCACATCCCCGCTATGAGCATACCACTGTCATTTTCAGGATATTTCTGAGAGTAGCAAAGATTTTTCCTGCAAAGCCCCTCACACTCCAGGAGACTAACAATTTAGGGGTTTAGAAACCATTAAAAGGGGTCTACACATGCCACCTGGAAGTGCTGGGATGCAGGACAGGCATCTTGTAAGAAACCTTCACTTACGTTCTAACTTTGACCTCCTTAAGCCCAAGGAGGGAGGGCCAAGATTCCAACAAAACCAACCGCTCATAATTGGATTCCCAAAGAGCAGCCAAAACTCCAGTGTAGGTCCTTCTGCCGAGGGGATTCAACAGAGACACCAAGCCACAAAGTTTAAGCTGGCATGTGGACCACGTTAATTTGAAACCAGATTTCTACAGCTGAGGGAAGCTTTCAAGAATTCACTTCCACTGATAAAATTAAACTGGTTGCAGGATCAAGACCAAATCACAGCAGTGACCACAGTGATTTCTGGCTGAAAAATGGGGGTAAGACGAATCATATTTTGATTGAAACAAACAAATGAACTCTAACAATAGGAAAATTTCTGCCGCCATTGTCCACTTCCTGTGTGACTCCATTCCCACTTCCTGTGTGCACCCTCAGTCCTCATCCCACCTCCTGTATGAGCCCTCACCCCCCCAAATCACACTTCCTGTGTGAGCCCTCACCCCATATTTCCACTTCCTGTGTCACCCTCAGCCCTCATCCCCAATTCCTGTATGAGCCCTTACCCCCCCAAATTACACTTCCTGTGTGAGTCCTCACCCCCCCAAATCACACTTCCTGTGTCACCCTCAGCCCTCATCTCCACTT
>PVHT020000521.1:36527813-36622393 GCA_004024745.2 Catagonus wagneri | reverse complement strand
CTTCCTGTGTGCACCCTCACCTCTCATCCCTACTTCCTGTGTGTCCCCTCGTCCCTCATCCCCCCACTCCCTGTGTGTCTTCCCCCCCTTGAATGTGAGCTTGTTGTTTCCGCTGAGTTGGTCAATTAGGACTCGTGCAAATGAGTGTCATAGGGCTCAGAAAAAAGCAAGGTGGTATACTGCACTGTCATGCACTGTCCCTCAAAAAGCACTTGTTGGTATAAATATCTAACCCCCTAAAGATGAAATAGAGTTAAGTCAGCCCTCCTAAGGTGGCCCAAAGCGATGCTGTGGCCCCTCAGCCCATGGATATCTCTTTAAATTTTTCCTTCAAGTTGTGAGTAAAAATTCAAGCACGCAGAAGAAAAAGTTAATTCTGAATGACATGCTTTTTATAACTCAATGCAGTGGAGTGAAAGGGGATAGGAATTTTCCACTAGCTTCCAGTGGAATAGACATGCATGCAAGGCAGTAGGGTTAGGGAGAGGGGGCAGACCTCCAGAACTGAAACTAATTATGGGAAAATGATTCAAGTCCCTTGTATTTTTACCACAAGCATTTGGAGAATCACACTGAAAATTTATTTCCCAAATTGCTTTGGTGTTCAAATACATTTGGCTTTTCTGTATGTTATAAAACTAGTTCAACTTTGAACAAGTGAAGATGGCAAGCATGCAAACTATAAATTACATGCAGAAATGGACCACATAACTTTTGTGAAACTGGCACACATTCTGTACTTCCACTACACCACCAGAAACACATCAGCCTGGGGCAGTCGTGCTGCCCCAGAGAGCACATGCATGTGTCTCTAAGACTGTTCCCCTCGAGCGCTCTGTGCCTATAAAAGTCGTTAGCCTGAGAGAAATACCGTGCCAAACAGCGGTAAGCGGGCTTGCAAGAAACATGATTGTTTCTCTTAATGGTTTCTGAAGTTGTGAAAATATTTAAGGATACATCTTAATGAAGAATTCATAGGATTTACTAAGTCTTTTTGGTTTACTGGTTTTCCAGTAAACATTATTAAATCCTAGTGATAGCAATTAAAGACAGTACCTGGACTGGAGGAAGGGAAGGAAGAGGGCAGACTGAGCTTACACCCCACTAAACACAAGGTTCTGTAATGCT
Organism: Catagonus wagneri; assembly: GCA_004024745.2. NCBI lineage: Eukaryota > Metazoa > Chordata > Mammalia > Artiodactyla > Tayassuidae > Catagonus > Catagonus wagneri. Next base: position 36,621,265 of record PVHT020000521.1, on the reverse strand, counting down.
GTTCTAAAACTCAAGTAACTCCACTTATTTACGGAATGTGTTTGCCAGCTAGACACTGCCTGGCTTCTCCAACTTTGGGATCATATCTGACACCACCGCTCGCATTTTAAGTTCCATTCTGATTTCTGTACAGTACCTGCTTTTTATAATAGCAACCATCAAAACCCCAGCTTTGCTCAGTGGCACAATCTAAGAGTTTTGAAACCAAGCTGCTTTGAGGTACTAATTCTTCCAGTAACTGACAGATGTTGAGTATTGTTGTCTTTTCTTGAACATTTAAACTATCTCCTGTGCTCCTGGCAGCTTGCTGCAGGGACCCAGGATGGCCCGGCATGCCGTTTGGGAACTGTGCTTATTTGTTCCATTTAATTTTCAGATGAACATAGCACTATAGGCATTAATATCCTTACTTTGCTGGGGAGAAATCTGAGATCTAAACAAGCTGATCTGGTAGCTAGTATGTGACCGAGCTGGGATGCACATCCAGGTAGTCCAAGTCCCAAAACCTGTGCTGTATTGACAACCCCACAACAGCGTCAAAAGTTACAAATCTAACTGCTTTCCCACATTAATCCAACACAAACAAAGCTACTTTATTCAGGTTTTTATAATGCTGCTCGAAAGCAAGCGCTACTTGAATTGGAGTAACTGAAATATGACTCAATTCAATATACTAATTCATTTATTTCACTTTTCTCAAGAGTAATTTGTACTCATTCCAATGGGCAATGGGTAACACAACTATTCAAAGGATAAAACATTTTCTTCCTAAGCCACTGAACTCTACCAAAATGCAACCCATGACTCAGGCATTTATTTATTTTTTATTTTTAGACTAATGGGAACTGCATGAATTCTTTCTTAGTCTTCCAAGAGCAAATGCCTTTTTTGCTTGATCTGGAAAGAACAGACTTTTGGAATGTTAAATTACTAATATACCTAGCTGAATTCTTTGAACCCTCTTTGGACAGATGGAACGGTTTAATCTCCAGCTCTCTGCAGACAGTCACTTTAAAACTACTTTTTCAAAGTTTATTTCTTGAGGTGTTATTTTGGTTTAACCAGAGGAAAGCTACAGACAGTGGTAAATAAAATCACTCATAGTAACTAGGGTCATGGCATCATGGCAAAATTTGTCAAATGTTTCATTTTTAATACCCTTTCCTTTAAAAACACTTTGATGGAGGTCTAAAACATAGGAGGCGTATTAAGGTGTACTAACCTTAAAGCTAGACCGCTTTGTGAACTTTTAAAATAAATTTACTCATGTACCTAGAGCTGAGGTCAAGACACAACATTTGTAGCCCCCAGAAGTCCTTCTATGCTCCTTGCTGTTAGTAACTTCTTTTGCACCCTCCAAAACACCTCACCACCAGAATCATTATGCTGACTTCTGTCACGATCAATAGGTTTGGTCCATTCTTGAACTCCATATAAGTAGGAACTCTTTTGCTCCGTGGGATGCCGATGATAGCATTTAATTTTACCAGCAATCTGTGATCTGTTACATTATTTAAAAAAAAACTGAGTGGCAGTGCACTAACACATCAGACCAGTCCCCAAAGAGCAACATTTATAAGTAATTCTATTATTAGGAAGAAACCAGTGAAAAGAGCTCACCGAGGCATGCTATTTAGCAGTTTCAGTTTGGTGTCATACACTTGGCTGCAAAACATTCCAGATCACCATGATGTGGACAGCCCAATAGACTTCACATGCAGCAAGTTAGCATGTTAAGAAAGTTTCATTTTACAGCAAGGGGTGACTCTACATGCCATATGGGTGTCTGTATTTAAATGGATTCCTTCTTAGAGTGAAATTTTATTCAAAAACTACTTTAAGATGATAAGTAATCATATAAAAATATAATTATGCTCATTTACACTCCATTTGAAGCAGGGACATCTTCACTTTACTGGGTCAGATTTTGCATCTCTATTCTTACTCAACCACTGGAGAGAATGTGACTCCCCTAGTACATGAATAGCATGCCCCTGAAACAAGATTGAAATAAACTCCCTTTAAAAATGAGTCAGAAACAACACCATCCCTGGAACTGGTATTTTGTAAAGAGAAATTTGATACAACATATATTTTGTAGCAAGACACTCTCTTATTTAGGGTCTGGAGGTCTTGGAAGACGTAATTAGAAGCTCCCTCATTTGTCCAAAGTCAAACTGCAGCCGTCCCGTTTCTCTGGACTGTGAGCCACCAAGAGAAGGGGACATGCGTCAGGCTTCCCTGTGGTCTTCCCACGTGAATGGCAGACCCAGCTGGACTAGCAAAACATTTCAATGGTGAACAGTAAATACTATGATATATACTTGATACACTTCTTATCAAATTTCAGATTACAAAATAGTTACAATCAGTTTAATTGCTACATAACTTGGTAATTTAATATTGTTTTGCTTTTGCTGAATTGTTTTCAATCAGAAATTTTTTTTACCGCTGATAAATTTTAAAATAAGTTGTTAAAATGCTTAAAATGCATTATAGCTTTACAGATAAATCTGTAAAACACAAACACAGCCTAATTAAACAAATAATTTGCATTTCTAAGGTGAGTTTAGCAAAAGGATTGATCACTTTTAGGTTGCTTTGCTTTTACAAAGCCCAGGCAAGTATATGATTCCTTAAAGTATGTGCACAAGGCTACTGAATTAGGCAAATAAATACAAGAATACAAAAAAACCTATAGTTTTAAACCCTTGCGAGGACTGAACTAGAGGTCAAATTAGAGATAATCTAATACCTTAGAAGAGGTAGACTTTCCCTCAACGGTTCAGAGAAGCATGAACTTTATCTGTTATAAAATCATCAAATTAAAAAAGCTGCAGCTATAGCTTTATGAACATGAAAAGCAAAATGAAAAGAACGCACGTGTGTAAATATTTCCCAGCATTGTTACTGCAGCAGCTCTGGAGCATGATGCTAAATGAAGCTCACTCAGCTCCCCCATCACACATAAGGCACTGTCACACACTTGGCTCATAGAAATGTCAGCCAGTGGAGAGAGTACACAGACATACGCGGTATCCATTTACTCACATCTGCCATCAAGTAGATGGGATGGTGTTCAGGCAAGAGAATATGAACAGTTCAGAAGAGAGCTAACAGGTGTGCTGAGAAAATACCCTAAACACAGATTTTTTTTTGCTGAAGGTGGGTCAGTAATACATCATCATATACAAGGCATGGAAAACTTTACTGTAAGTTTTCATGCAAATGAATCCAGTGGACTCTGGGCAACTTCCAACACTATCCTCGAAATGGTCTCTGCTGGAGTCCTCTCCACGTTTTGGTTTGCCAGCAGAAGAGATAAAGCAGCAGAAGGGCTTGGCTGGAGGTCTGCTCTTCTGTGCTGCACTCAGCAGGGTGTGCAAGGCCCAGTTCTGAGATTTCTCAAGCATTCCCATCTCCATTCCCCAACCCCCTCCCTCCCCTTCTTTTCAAGAAACAACACAAGCTTCCTGCCTTCCTTATAAAGAACTATTTGTCTTGAAAGTATCTTCAAGACAAAAATCATTTCAATTCCTCAGCCTTTTCACTTCCGTAGCCACCTAGGATAATTGTGACAGTATACATTTATTTCATCTTAAAAAGAGGAAAAACGCCTGCTCCCAAGATTTTTCCCTAGAAATCTACCCAGGATTTTTGCAAACCCACATAACACAGAAGGAGACAGCAGAAATGGGACAGACAAAAGACAAATAGCCTTTGGGATCTGAATACTTCATCACAGAAGCAATTTTTTCAAAGTAACCTGATTAACACGTGGCAGCACTGTTTTAACTGAGCACAGGTACGTCAGTGCTGGGGGCCATCGGGTCACTGGGGTTTTGATTTTCACTCTGTTATCAGCCAGCCCTGTGATCCAGGCCTTCAGTCCTCATTCACATAATGAGAGAGTTCATTATGATTTCCAAGGCCTTCCCCGCCCCTGTTTTTGAAGGCCTGTCACCCCACAGACGGGCAACAATGGATGGATATATCTCTATTTATCTCCACATGTGAAGACGTGTGTAGTTTATGAACATATACATAATGTTTCAAAGTTTCTGCCTGCCACAGAAAGACACTAAAATAGTTACTTTTTTTTCCCTTGATGCTTCGTAATTTCAGAGAGGCACGAACACTTTAATTTCGTTAAAAAGGAAACCCCCAGAGCTGAATGGCAACCACTCCTGCTGTGATACTGACAATTCGGTTCCACTTACAGAGGAGAGCACAGTTTGATGTTCCCTCTCTACCTCTGGAGGAGCATCGCTTGCTTCTCTCGGGCTAAGAAGGGTGTATCCTGGGAACCACGCCACCTCAGGAGCCACAGGAGGTCTTATGTGCAATCGGCCCTGTGCCGGGGTTGCGGGGAAGCTCCTCATGGCATGACTGGCTTAGCCTGTGAAGTGCATGTTCCACCTTCCGTGTGCAGTGGCGCAGCCTCGGTTTCGTTTCCAGCCTTAGCCTTTCTCAGTCTGTTAGAAACACCGCCATGTTCAGAAGGGCGGCATCACCAAACTGCAGAGGTCAGGGCCTCAATGCCACGATGCCACCGACCAGGGTCCCGAGTCGTTCCATCTGGGCCTCACCTCACCTCACAGTGGAGCCGGGTCCAGGGTGGGTGAGGTGCAAGAGCTCCACCTTGGGTTTCTGCTCTGTAAACCAGCCCTGTGGCGTCCCTGCTCCCCGGAACGCCTCTGGAGACCACGTGCAGTCTCTGCCCAGGGGGCAGTCAGGGGGTTTCAAGCCCCAGACACACAACCCCCTCCCCTCCCCCGCCTGTGAGCACTGCCCACGTGAGGAGAGCTGAGCCTGGCCACCCTGCCCTGCGGGAGTTGGGGGGCACCCTCTTGCTTGCCCCAAGCAGACAGTTCCGAAACTGTCACAAGGAAGGTTCCGTGGGATCTCTCACCAGTAGCCTCGTGTTTGAGCCGGCCTCCTCCTCCCTGCTCCCCTGGCCTGCCCCCGGCTGCTCCCTGGGACCACTTCCTAAGTAAACTTCCTGCGTGTATGCCTTTGTCTCGGGCTCTGCTTTGGGGAAACCCAAGCTAAAGCAGTATAAGAATCAGATGAGGTTAAAGTACATACATATATACGCGCATATATAGAAAAGCATTTGCAATTGTAAATTGCTGTAACTATTCTTGCTGTATATAAATGTATACATAACTCTACAGCTTCTGCTGCATTTTCTTTGCTCCCTGACTTACAGTTATCTGTAAGGTCCCATGAGCTGGAGTTCTAGCGGATATTTGGATAAATATATATGTACCTTAAGAGCCCTTTTAAAAGCTATATGTGTATAAGATGTCACCCATTTTTCCACAGGAAGTGACCAATTACGTTGCTACACTAGCCTCATTATGCTTGTGTCTATTTTAAAAAGTTGCTATTGATGAAAAAGTTTTTTTTTTTAATCAGTTGGAAATGACTGGAACATTTTGAGGGGAACAATTCATTTTCTCCTTAGGTTTTGGAGTGATTTATGGTAAGGGTAACATACAAAGAAGCAAAAGAGAGGGAGTGTATGAGATAAAACCCCCCAACTCAATAACAGAAAAGAAGAGGTAGTTACACTCACGAATAAAAGCAAATACATATGGCTCAACAAAGCCAGATATACTGGTAAACTTGAATGATTCACAATTTTATCTGCCACAGGAGGAAGGGGACAAGCCACTATCGTGAGGACAGCAAGCAGCTGGTGCCTGTAGCTCTACTCCTTGTCATGTCTTCACGTTTATAGCCAGCACCAGCACACTTTTAGCCTCTTTTCACTAGTGAACATGGGAACGGGGTTATCTAGACACAGTACCAGGTAACAGGATGGCACTCAGAAAGGATGAACAGAAAAAAGTGAAAAATAGGTCAGAACAAATTAGGTTTGGGAAGTGCTTAACAGCAAGGTAGGGCCCACGTGGTCACAGTGGACAGAGGCACATTTGCTTATTAACCACCCAGAAAAGCTGCACTGTCAGGGCCATGCTTCCTGATGTCCTATCTGACCAACACTGAAAAGGACAGAAAGGGCCCAGATCAAGGGGTCGATGGAAGCCAAGTGCTTTGACACGGTCTTTTCTGGGAGCCACAAATTCAAGTACGGCAGTCAATACATAGAGGAAACGGAGACGCCCCTGCTCACAAACACAGGGGCGAGGCATTCACTCCAGCCCTTGCCAGGTCTGAGATGACACAGGTTGCTGCCCCAGATGTGCATCTCCTGGCCTTTCCCCCTTTAACCTCAGCATCTCTCCTTAAACACCACCGAGGACACAATTGCTTGGGCAGTGAAACCTCTACATTATAAAAACAAACCCTTATAAGGAGGGGGAGGAAAGCCCAGTTTTGCCACTTTTCTGTCTGAGGACCTCGAAAATGTTTTCGTTTCCTCACGACAGGGAACCAAGAACATTAGGTCATAAGCCTTCCAAACAGAATATCCCTTCATTTAATATAATCTTGCATTCAGCTTTTCAAACTAATTATAGGAACAAATGTTTTGCTCATTGTTACCAGGGCATGTGGCCGGAGAGTAGCGACAGGGTTTCTGGATCCCAAGCAAACAAGCACATAGACCTGCAGTATTCGGAGATTTAAAAATCAACGCAATGAAAAAGAAATGTTTTGATATCAAATCCTAACACACCAGGAGGCAGGGCTCGAGGAGGAGAGTGTGCAGGGGTGTGGGGTCTAACTACAGAGGGGGAAAGGCCTCCTGGCAAAAGGAGGTGCAGACTGAGGCTGGAGGGATGGAGCTGCCTACCTGGCCGGTGGAGCTCCCTAATGCTTGGGTAGAATGGGGGCTGGTAAGGGCTGTGTGACAATCCAGGAGACAGAGGAAGATAGAGCCTGGGGGATGGGGGTGGGGTGGGAGAAGGCATCAGGTCAGAGGGATTCCATTTTTTTTTTTTTTAAGGGCTACACCGGTGGTGGCATATGGAGGTTCCCAGGCTAGGGGTGCAAACAGAGCTACAGCCGCCGGCCTATGCCACAGTCACAGCAACATCAGATCTGAGCCGCGTCTGTGACCTACATCACAGCTCACGGAAACGCCAGATCCTTAACCCACTGAGCAATGCCAGGGATCGAACTTGCAACCTCGTGGTTCCTGGTCGGATTCGTTTCCGCTGAGCCATGATGGGAACTTCCAGAGGGGTTCCTGAGTTAGGAAAAAACAGCTTTTTCTGGGGTATGAGAGTGGAGGAAGAACAGTTACGATATCTCGTTTCTAAACTGAAAGGCTACAGAGTGCAATGTTTCCAGTGAAACCTCAGGTTATTTCTTGATTTCCCTGGGAAATTAGGTCATTCAGGTGGACGAAAACAAATTAACTAAAAAGGCCTCAGGATACGGAGGTGTATTTAAACAGAGGTCACCTCTCAACCAGGACTGACATCACAACATTGACGCTGGGGTGGGGGGTTTTGTGTACTATCTATGTTCTCCTTCTCCCGGACAATTTCAAGATCACTTTCCTTTTGGTGCAAAAATATTGATGATAATCTTGGTGAGAAGGAAGATAGCTGGGAAACATTTTAGTGTGTAATCAATCTGCCATAGTTGCTTCATAAATAAGACTTATTTCTCCTGTCAAATTTGATCTTTTCAAATGTTGGGGAAGTAATGAAAAACTTCATTCCAAATGAAAAACTTCAGGATATATTTTACATACATACATATCGTGTTAAAATATTTTCTTCTGGTTATTTGAATTTCATTGTGTTGTGCCAACTCTTAAAGATGGTGTTTAGGGTATAACACTTTTTTTTTCAGCAAATCAAAAGTAAATATTGAGCAAGAATCTATGAAACTATGGTCATAGCAACAGCCTTACTATGTTAATTTAAGTTTGGATAATCCATCTGAGTCTGAAGGAAAGAAAAACAGCTCAAGGACCCACACTTGGAAGCGCGCTTGGACTGTTGATTAAGACGAGGACAAAATGACTATCCACACAGTCCTTTCAAACTTGTAATGGGAACCTTTCCGAGGCACTTGGACCCACAAATCGGAATCACTGCCTAATCATCTTCAGACATGGGGGCAATTTCAAACATCCCTGCAAAATATGAGTCTGCAGAGCCACCCATGTGAAACGAGAAAGAACCATGTCCCTCCCCAGGGAGGTTCGAGTGTCTTGGAACTGTTTTGATAAGGGCGGCTAAGTGCAAACAGCAAGGACGGGAAACGTTTGCAGAAGGAGAGTGGGAGCAGGATGCTGCCAACGGGAGGCAAGATCTTATTTGCCTCCGGAGTTCCTGTTGTGGCTCAGCGGTAACAAACCTGACTAGTATCCATGAGGACCCAGGTTCGATCACCGGCCTTGTTCAGTGGGTTAAGGATCTGGCGTTGCCATAAGCTGTAGTGTAGGTCACCGACACAGCTCATATCCTGTGCTACTGTGGCTGTGGTGTAGGTTGGCAGCTGGAGCTCTGATTTGACCCCTAGCCTGGGAATTTCCATATGCTGTGGGTTCGGCCCTAAAAATAAAAAAATAAAAAAAAAAGAAAAGAAAAAAAGAGAGATCTTATTTGCCTCATATTCCTTCTCGTACTAAGACTTCCTTATGCTAAAATGAAATTTCAGGAGTTCCCTTCATGGCACAGTGGAAACAAATCTGACTGGGAACCATGAGGTTGCAGGTTTGATCCCTGGCCTTGCTCAGTGGGTTAAGGATCCGGCGTTGCCATGAGCTATGGTGTAGGTCGCAGACGCGGCTCGGATCCCACATTGCTGTGGCCCTGGTGTAGGTCAGCAGCTACAGCTCCAATTGGACCCTTAGCCTGGGAACCTCCATATGCCATGGGTGTGCCTCCCCCCACCAAAAAAAAAAAAAAAAAAAAAATGGAAAAAGAAATTTCACTGAGCGGATATCTATATTTCTGGGTTTCAGCCACAGAATAAAAACAAGAGACACTAAGCAGAAAGACATTCCAGGGCAAAGAACTAGAAATGAGTTAGTTTGTCACGGTTGAGAGACAGGGAAATTTTAGGATACCCCTATCTGTGTGGATCAGCCAAAGATGCTTCGTTTCTGGATTTGGTCTTTTGCTCCTACACATGCAGTGATCTAGGGAAAGGGCGCATCAAATAGGAGATTCTCACTTGGAAGTGTTCATTTTCAACACTGTAGACCAAATGAACATCTGGAGTCTTTCTCTCTAAAAATTACTACTAGTCTACGGAGGGAAAAGATTCTTTTGTCGCGATGCTCCTAGGAGATGAGATAAACTCGGCACTGGTCACCTTCAACCTAGGCTTTTCTGTTGGTAAAAATGACCCCTTCCCCTTCCTCAACTGTGTGGTAGGTGGTCTATCTTTTTTTTAAGGCACCGAGAACCCTGGCTGTTGGAAGGCATGCTCACAGCCATGTGGGGATGTACCACTTCTGGCATTAAAAGGCAGGAGGTGAGGCGTGGGCTCTGGGCTGAACCACCAGTCTGGTGCAGGCATGCCTGTGCAGACGTGCCCGCCTGCAACGAGGCACCTGGGACCACGGGTAGAAATGAGCACACAGATGAGACATGGAAACAGCAGACAAACGTCAGCTGGAGTAGCTATGGTTGTGATTGCTGCTCCTGTTTCTGGGACCAAGTACGTTCTTCCTTGTTCTTAAAGAGCATTCATATCCATTTCTCTTAAAACCTTAATTTAATTTAGTTACTTCAAGTGTGAAAGCACAAATCTTTACTTTTCTCTCCAAGATTTCAATTAATTAATGATTAGGTCAGTATCATATAGAATTTTACTTAATATTTAGTTGTATATATTGGATACAGAAACTATACAGGTATATACTATATATAATAGCTATATACATATGTTAATTGTATACATAGATCTAAAATTTGCTTCACTATAAGACTGACCTTTCCCCTCAACACATCTTATATATACTTTCACACACACACCTACTACATACACTTTGTCATCCTGAAAAGCTGAAAAATAGTGACTTAAAAGTCATCTATATTCTACTGTTTTCAAGTTTAGAGAAAGATATGGCTATAAAGTTAGGAAATTTTATTTTTAAAAATTAGGTGTTTTATGTCTGCCAAATTTCCTGAGTCTAGTTTTAAACAGGAACTTAACTTTAAAATGTCAACTTATAAACAATCCTCTCATGTCCCTTGATGGCTGTAACCACATTTGACTAAGCAGTTCTCGGATTGAGGTAGGGGACGATTAAGGATTCATTTTTGCCTTTTAGTTATGTGATGTAGAGTGACAAAAGACAGAATCGTTATTTATTTTTGGCTGCACCCGTGGCATGTGGAAATTCCAAGGGCCAGGGATCAAACCCGTCTCATGGCAGCAACCCGAGCCACAGCTGTGACATCGCTGCTGAGCCACCAGGGAACTCCAGAATCATTTTCATTTAGCTCTTCCGTACTGAAATCAACTAGAAGATAAGACTTATTTATACTAGTTTGTAAATTATTACTCCAGAGTATGGACTTGAACCAAACTCCAGTTTGAGTATATCTTTAATAACTCCAAACTTCCCAGAATAAGTCTTTCTAAATATTATCTTTGCTGGGTGTTAAGAGTAACTAAGACAATTCTTTTGGATGACTTGCATAGCCTTAACTTTAACCTCAAAAATTCCATTACTCCCATGGTAGTGATGGGGGAAGAGGGTAGAGAGAAGAAGAAATGGCAAATGTCGAACTATGAGATGTTTTAAATCATGTATTTAAATTGTAAAAGTTTCAATTTTTAAAAGGCGGGGGAAAAGGAAAAGGAAAGGGTGAATTAAAGAAGAAAGAACATAGCCACTAAAAAGCCCGAGCTGTTAGCATTAGCTAGTTAATAAAAGGTTATTGAGGGTATCACACTTCAGATTTTATGAAGATGGTATCGTACCTGTTTGTTGCACTGCCAAGTAATAGTTCCTGATTTTTCTTTTATTTTTTTTAACAATGATCTAATCTATTTGGACTCATATTGAAAATAAAAGCTTCGACTGCAAGATTTTACAAAGCATCAGAGCTCTACGAATTGTTAGGTTCCATGCTCTATTTGATCTGCCCAAACAAGGGAGAACCATGAGCGACAGTGAAACATCACGACATTCAGCATGGAGGGAGGAAGGAAGCACGTGGCATGGAGTCGATGTAGACCAGCAACAGAAACAGTGAATGCACAGCTCTCACACCAATCCTAGGACCTGGCACCAGCTCCCAAGACACAATTCAAAAATGGCACCAACCCAGAAGCCCTTGACCCCGTGGGAGAAACCCCACCCTGCCCCTGCCCTTTTCTCACTCTCATAGGCAGAAGCACAGAATACTCAGTGATTAACATTTCAGGAGAAATTAGATAACTGGCTCTATGAATGGTTTCTCTACAGAGAATGACAAGTTTCAAAGAAAGGCACTCTAAGCAGGTTTTTAAAAAAAAATACACATTCAACTTAATTTAAAAAATTTAAATTATAACTATGTGAAAAAGAAATAAAAATAAGGTTTCTGTTCTCATGACTTTGTACTTTAGGCCAATGAATGGAATGGTTGCTCCCATCATTGGATCATTAAGAAAACTCAAGAAAGGAAATTAAAATTTAAGTACCCAAAGTTATACATGCACAATACCTTTAAAAGCATCGCTTAATGAAGTCTTAAAATTTTCCTCTGACCAATCAGACACTCTATTTTATATAAGGGCACCGTGGCCCACCAAAATCGAGCAACTTACCTACAGTCCAAGGCAAATACGGGAGCAGATGTGCCTGGCCCAAAGCCCACATCCTCTTCCCATGTGCCTGGCTGGCCTGCGCTTATATTTAATTATGTAATTTTACTGCCAAAGACGTAGCTGTCTGTACCTATGGCACCGATGCCCTGTCACTACCTGACACCCTTGCACATGAGTGTTAAAATGAGCTGGTGTGCCCACTGCTGACAGGAACTCAAGGGAGAAGGACCAGTCCTGACTGGTATGTGACATGATTAATGGACTGGAGTAGGATTAAGTCTGCCTAATTTGGAAAATGATGAAACTTGAAAAAGGTACACCTGTTTGGAGAAACTTAATAGGTCTAACGAGTGATGACCTGTGTAAAAGGGAAGGCAGGCGGGGCACTGCAGACCGTGGCACTAAGTTACCCTTCCTCACACTCTATTTTAGAGATTCTTCTAAAGTCTCTGTTTTGAGGGAGTTCCCTGGTGGCTCAGTGACTAAGGATCCGACGTTGTCCCTGCTGGGGTCCGGGTTTGATCCCTGGCCCTGGAACTTCTGCATGCCTCAGGCACGGCTAAAATAAATAAATAAATAAAGTCTGTATTTCAAGAAACCACGTGTCTAGAACCATGGTAGAAACAGTGATGCTTCTTTGTACCAGATTTTCATTTCCTACATAACGTCGACCGGGTTGCACAACGGTTTTGACACAGTGAAATCCCTGAGGCCCTTCCTGCTGGACTGCACAGCCGCCTGCCACCATGTGGACCTGCAGGGACATCCAGTTTGTCTCACACACATGCTGCTACTGAGCCCCCAGGTGCTGAGTCAACATAAAATCACAGTCTTTTATTGCTGGTGTTCAAAAAACCAGCAAGATTTCAAAATCAGAGCAAGGCACCAGTCTTTCAAGAGGTGTTTTACAAGACAGAGAAACAAATTAGCAATAAGGTCTCTGGTCACTGGACTAATGACTGTCTTTCTGACGCTTGTTCTTTTCTAGCTTGAGAGCTACATCCAGGACAACATGAAGAAAGAAATGGTGGAGATACAACAGAACGCGGTACAGAACCAGACTGCTGTGATGATAGAAATAGGAACCAACCTACTCAACCAAACAGCAGAGCAGACCCGGAAGTTAACTGATGTCGAAGCCCAAGTAAGTAGTGACACAGGAAACAGAGGGTGGCCCAGCCAGCCAGATGGTAGCGCACAGTCCTTAACTTAACCGAACAATGGAAAAGCAAGGAAAGCTCAGTATGGCAGAAAAGGACGGCTTGATAAGAAATTAAGAATCTGTATTAAGATAGGAATTTAAAATAAGGAAATACATTTCCATTTTTTATACTGAGGTTAAATTACCTTTATTCTACTGAGGACATTCAAAGCATTTCCATGTTATTCATACTTAACTACAAGACAGTAGTGCCTTGCTGGTATTGGATTCTAGATAAACTTTCCTGAGCCCTTAAGTTTTTTTGGTGCATTTGAGACACGAAAAGCACTGAGGCAGAGTCCTGGAAACTTTGTTCTTAACTTGAACTTGTGAGCTAAGATGAAACCTAAATCTCACAGAACCACCAAAACAACCATGGGTGTGAGTTAGTGGTGAAAGAAGTAAAGAGAATATTAAAAAGCAGCAGTGGAAGTACAGACTGTGTTTGACCATCAGCCCAGAGCCTGGAGTTTCCTAAATCTTTACAAGGTGCTACCTTTCCTGGGCCTCTGAGGCTGTAACTATGAAATGGGGGGCTGGCCAGGGACTGCTTGCCACTCACCCTTTTACCTTTAAGCTTCTGTGAGCTACCGATTAATAGCAGTAGCAAAGAAGAAAATGAAATATGAAGATATTAGAAGAATAACAGCAAAACATTAAAACAGAGTTCATCCAGGGCCACCCTGCTTGACACACGTGGCCGAATGAGAAGAGTGCAGGTGGTGAAAACGCGCTGTTGGGGGATTCATGGTGATGCTCCAAGTTCAAGCCTCGTCACCGGGGGGCTGGCTTTCTGGTTCCTAATCCTGGTTTCTCTACAGGCTTATGAAGTTAGTATCTTCCTACTCTGGGTTATAAATAATGCTCCACAAAAAAGTAGATTTAATTGTGAGTGATTTGCATGACATATTACTACTCTTTTTTTTTTTTTTTTTGTCTTTTGTGCCTTTATCTAGAGCCGCACCCGCGGCATATGGAGGTTCCCCGGCTAGGGGTCTAACAGGAGTTGTAGCCGCTGGCCTTCGCCACAGCCACAGCAACGCGGGATCCGAGCCGCGTCTGCAACCTTCACCACAGCTCACAGCAACGCCGGATCCTTAACCCACTGAGCAAGGCCAGGGATAGAACCCGCAACCTCATGGTTCTTAGTCGGATTCGTTAACCACTGAGCCACTAAGGGAACTCCCCCATGACATATTACTCTTAAATGCTACTTAAGGTAAAGGACCAAGAAATGCCAAACATCAGCCAGGAGGCTGATGAGCTAAGAGAAAGCATCACCTTGCCACCTGTAATGAGCCCCCAGGCAGTCTTCCATTGCCAAGAATTGTTAGATAAGGTACAGAAAACAGCATGGAGCGGTAGAATAAAAGGTTTTTATCTGAGCATAGAATACCACATCTTGCCACAACATCCGAAACAGTTTAGGAAAAATATTACTGTCTTACATGATGGATCACAAGGTACTGAAAATTGTAATCCTAAGAGATAATAAAATCCAAAAAGGAAAAGACACAAAACTCTAAAAGTAAATATATCAATATATCTGCTGCCAATTATTAAAATAAATTATTAATGTTTAGGTCATATTTGCACCTTTTGATAGTAAAATTGAGAACAATCAAGTTGTTCCAAAAAATGTCAGCAAGTATTACATTTCTTATGTTTCAGATAAGAATGATAAAAAAAGTAAGATACAGAGCAGTGATATAAACGCTTCGCATCCTATATAAGTCTGAGTTACTAGCATGTGGTGTGATTTTTGTTGGGTCACATGATTAAAAAAATCCATTGCAAAATTAGATATCACATGATTCAGGGTAACAGGAAAATAGGAAGCTGGCCAGAAAGAAAATAGCTCATAATGTGCAACTAAACACATCAAGATGGCTAAGCCTAAGCAAGGACATCAAAGGATTGAATCAGTACCAACTTACTCAAGGCACCTGCTGAGCAGTTACTGTGAGAAGCAGGTCAAATCCAAATGTGAACATTTCTGGTTAGAATTTTTCTGGCCTGTCAGGATGACACGCTATTGAACCAGACTAGGAGGGGCAGCTGGAAGCCTGAGAGCTTAGAGACCACATGACCTGGATAATTTAAGAGTCACCTGCAGCTGGAGGTCCTCAGAAAAGTGACAGAAAAGCACTGCAGTAGGTCCTGGGTCAGTCAGGACCCACAAGCCATTCTCTCCCCTCTCCCGGTTGTTCTCATTATACAGCTCTTAGGAGCTAATACAGGACCGAGTTTCCGGCTCCTTTTGTCTAGAACCAACACAGAATGTTTGGGCCCCGAAAAGAAGCAGAGGCCAAATCTCTATTCCAGGTGCTCATAGTAAGCCCCACCCTTAGGCTGGCGATGCCTTTATTCATTCACAGGAGTGTTCGTGGTAAGAAGGCATCCAGCTTTGAGGAAGGACTGTCCCTAAACCCTCGCGGTAGGGCCAGGCTGAGGCTTTCATGAATGACACAGACCCTGAGCAAACAATGGCTCTTTCAAGGACTCTCACTCCTGGGCAACAATCCTCCCTGACACAAGTGATGTCACATCCTGAGTCACTGTGACACAAAGGATGTGAGTAATGGACTCTTCCTGCTAAAAGGCAGCCTAAAGCATTCATTCTTTAAGTTGTTTGAAGACAATGGAATGGTGACATGGCACACGGTACATGTCAGAAAGGCCCAGAAAGCAGAACCCAGCTCCCACTTGATATGGATGCTATGGTTTCCTGCTGGGTTTACATGATTTTTAAAACAGGAAAACAAGAACTGCAAAAGAAAAAAAAAGGAAAGGACTAAACAAGTGAATGCCAACTAGAAAACACTAGGCTAAAAATAAGCTACCTTCTTATAGAATGGAAGTGCGTACTTCTAAACACTTTTTCTACTGACAAAAAGATGTGAGAACAGCAGAGGAAAAGACTCTTCATTTATCAACAGTTTCTGGTATATTAAATAGGACCATTTATACTCCATTTATCTCACTACGTGAAAAGAAATGATAAAATATGGCAGAAGAAGAAAAAGAACATCATATTATTTGACACAAATGCCATTGTCCAGAACTATTAAATCCTTTCCAAAATACACAATGAAAAAATGTTTAACATACTCTGATGTAACCCAGCACAACAAGCCTTCTGAAAATGAAAAATATGCCCAAATAAGATACTTGAGCAAATAAGAAATGTTTTATTTATGCTTTCCTATAATTTAGATAACTTTATATAGAGTTAAATAATAAATAATAATTTTATTTTGTTGCATTTAGGTATTAAATCAGACAACAAGACTTGAACTTCAGCTTCTGGAACATTCCCTTTCTACAAACAAACTGGAAAAACAGATTTTGGATCAGACCAGTGAAATAAACAAATTGCAAGATAAGAACAGGTAATAAAGATACAAAAAAAGTATAATCCAGAACTGTACACTTTCTAGATATGAAAGTGTATTTCATGTGACTATTAATTATAAGTATGGTTTCCAAAATGCCAAATTCCATAATGTATAATATAAGGGTCAAGAACTTTGCGAGGGAGGGGGAGAGAGAGGGTCTGAAGGAAAACACCAAGACGGCATCTCCTTCTAAGGCATAGTAATTTGAATGCGTTTTTCATCTTACCGCTATTTTCTGGTCTTCTAAAAATAAGTGATTAATTTAGAGGCTCCCTGTGCAGGTTCAGTTAAATTGTGATTTTTCCTGTATCGATTACTGTTATTAAAAAGTGCTATCATTGACACTGTCCCCTTCTGAAGAGAGGCAATAAAAACTCATAAAAGAAACATGACTCAGCCTTGGTATTTCTGCCAACAAGGATATTTTCCCACACTTCTCAAGGGAGCGTGTATTACATTAATATAAAGCTCAGGCATACCTAAGTCCAGCTTTTACACTGATGATCAAATCTATCATCCGGAATCAGAAAATCAGACCAGATGCTAATGAGCTAAATGTCAGGCAATGCAGGCATTCCCCACACTGCCCCCACCCCTCCCTCCCTCCATTATCCATTACCACTCACGACTGGCCATGGCATCTGCTGCAACACACAAAGTTCTTGCCATGAATTTACACTCTCTACTCATCTGTTTCATCCCATTTACTTAATTTTCTTTCATTAAAAAGCAAGCTTATTGCCATTCACCAAACTGATTGCACGAGCCAGAAACGGGTCCAGATATGCATCTTGTAAAGCGTTCCTCTAAAATCTGGTCTCTGAGACTCCTCATAGTTTAAACACAATGAATGAGATGTGGTACTGGTCTGGGATGACCCAATGCTGGGCTTAACTCTTCAGTTTCTGATTGCATTTAATCTTAAAATTAAACCCTTTAGATCAGGATGTGATTGCCCTCTGGATTATGCTGCTAGAGGTTTGGGATAAAGAAGTTAGTTTTGTTTTTCAACATACATCCCAGAGTATTCAAACTCTCATTCACACTCTCGACTGTGCGATTGATCATCACATCTATCTTTTATGCTTCTTCATAGAACATTAAAGACAGCAAAGCAAAAGGCTGGTTGGATAACAAACTTCAGCAACATCACTCTGAAGGCAGTATAGATTTGTGATTTAAAAGCGTTCCTACATTTTATGTAATTGTCCATATCAAGCATTGCAGGAGTGTTCCCAAAGTGTATATTGCCTGCACACTGATGGTACTAGAGATGATTTTAGCCAGAATACAAAAACTTTACGCATTTGTTTTTAGGGTACTTTCTGCTTATGATAAGTCATCTCGGTCTTTAAATCAATGACAGGGATATACAAGTTTAAAAAATTACTTAGGTGATATAAAGAAAAATATTAAGAAATAATCATTGTAAATGGTTATGGTAAAACTGATGAAAGCTGAAAGCAAATGTCTGCGCTGTGGTAAATGATTATTTCTTGACTTGGTACTTACTGTCACAGACTGGTTCATAATGATCATTGGACTAGAATAAGCTTAAGAGCTGTAAGTAAATTTCTAATAATAATTATTAATACTGATTGTTAATGCTTATAGGTAAGATCAGTAATGGGTAGTTAGTCCTTTGGCTGAGCAATGTTGTTTCCAGGGCTAAAGATTCAGAAAATGTTACTGCCCCCCACCCTGAAAGAATAATAGACTCATAGATTATTTGAACTAGAAGAGGTCTTAGAGATTATTATCTAATCTAATGCCTTCGTTTTAGATAGATTTATTTCTCTAGGTGGATTTTCACTTAGATCGATATACACCCAAGATCTGAAGAGGGGAGAGACTGCCCCAGGCAACAGGGGTCATGGGTGGAGGCAAGGTTCTTAACCCGAGCTCCCCCCACCACTGACCCACAGGTGCTCCCAACACAGAGGTGACCATTTACTGTCCATGTTCCTCTTTAGCAAAACCATGGTCTTCAAATGC
Organism: Catagonus wagneri; assembly: GCA_004024745.2. Taxonomy (NCBI): domain Eukaryota; kingdom Metazoa; phylum Chordata; class Mammalia; order Artiodactyla; family Tayassuidae; genus Catagonus; species Catagonus wagneri. The sequence continues at coordinate 36,602,974 of PVHT020000521.1, read as the reverse complement.
ATTACATGGGGTAACTTCTAATTACCAATCTTCCATTTTCACCATGGTATTTTCTCCTGTCTATGTCGCACCTGTATCATCTATTTGAGCTCCTCAGCAAGTTTGACAGCTTTTTCAGGGCTGTGACAACATCTTGTTACTTTATCACTCTCTTAACACTAAACAGAGTGCCTTGGAGAAGTAGAAATCAATAAATAGAAATAGCTATAGCTTGTGTAAGGATTATGAAACTGATTAGATGTTTACGAAGCACTTGGTTTTGATGATAACCAGAAACCCTTCACTAACAAACAACTGCTTCCCTTTACAAGTTTCCTGGAAAAGAAAGTTCTAGACATGGAAGACAAGCACATAGTTCAACTTCAGTCAATAAAAGAGGAGAAAGATCAGCTCCAGGTCTTGGTATCCAAGCAAAATTCCATCATTGAAGAACTAGAAAAACAACTGGTGACTGCCACGGTGAATAACTCAGTTCTCCAAAAGCAGCAACATGATCTGATGGAGACGGTTCATAATTTATTGACTATGCTATCGACATCAAATTGTAAGTAAAGTTTATACACAAGTTCTTCTTTGGCTTTATTTGCCATTGGAATTTCAAAATTCTTAAAAACTCTTATCATTCAAAACAGGCACTGTATCTATTACACATTTCATATAAATGCTTTATAGGGTCTCAATATGGAACCGACTAAAAAGAAAGAGGAAGAGGGAAAGGGGACTATATATTTATCGTAATTAATTATTATGAGGCAAACCACCCCAAACATATTTTTGACTCATGAGCTGAAAGAGCCTACTCTGAGTTAGTTCCATCACTAACTTGATGTAGGGGGCTGGGTAAGTTGCTAAAATATAGTAGATTTTTTTTTATTTTTTAAGAAGGAAAAGCAGTAGTAGGACCACAGGGGTTGTTGTGAAGATGAAATAAGACTTGCAATAACCGACATAAACCTGGTACCCAAGAAATGCCAGTTTCCATCTCTCACCACATCCTCATCTACGGCTTGCTTTCCTTATTTCTGTTTTACCTTTCAACCGCTCTTAGATATTAGAGGGAAGATATTATTAATGCATCTTCAGGCTTTAATTAGAGACATGATATATAACCTGTGTGGTATTTTTAAGTGTTTTCCTTAAGCAGTGGGTCTAGTTCTTACCACGGTTTATTTCATAGTGTCTTTTCAACTGTATGCTTTTGACACAGATCCACATTACAAAAGAATCATGTAGAGACACTTTTCTCTTCCACAAGAAATATGCTCTCACATTTTCCTTGAGTCACGTAATTCTCCCAAATTGAATAACAGAAACACACAAGGAAGCAAACAAACAAAAACTATGGCGCAACCTCGATGCTAAGTGGCCGGTTTTACCCCAGGTTGTTAGTTTGCAGTATGTGCCTTCTAGCTAGAGTTTCACCCTCTTATAACTTAGAAAAATCAATTTTTTTTTTCACATTCATAAATCTGGCGCCTGGTGGGACTAAGACAGCATGAGGTGTTAAATTTGATGAGCCAAAATAGAGAAAAATCACAAAGCTCAAATTCCTGCAGGAAAAAAAAAATGAGCACAGGAAAAGACCAGCATAGGTTTCACGGGACCCTGGCATCTCCAACAGGCGTGTGGATGGGAGCCGCCCAGCTGTGATGCCTGCCTGCACCACCTGGCCAGAGACCTAGGCTTAGGTTGGTCTCTAGAATGACGTATAAATAAATACCTGCAAGAATATACATACACAAACACTTTTTTAAAAACGTGGCAAAAGAGCATTGAGAATTCTAAATGCTGAGAGTAGAATTAAAATTGGAAAGAATTTCATAGTCCCAGACTTCCCAGACTTAAAAGGAAGAATTTCAAAGACAGATGAATAAATGTCAGGTTCCTCTTTAACACAAGCTATTATGAAACAGCTGCTAAAAATCCAAAGAATACTAAATGTCTTCACCTAATAGTCTAAAGAAATGTGTAAAGACTTGGCCTCAGATTTAAAAAAAAGAAAGGAAAACAACCCATACTTTAGCCTAGATTGGACAAGGACTAAGGGGCGATGGATGCAGCCAGTGTAGAGCTAACAGTATTTCTAGGTATGTTCTTTCTCATTCTTCTGTAATAACTTTATCTTTGTCCACTCACGATGGAAGATTTTTTTAAAAATAATTTATTACAGTCAATTGGGAAGTACCTGCGTTACATAGAAAAAAAGGAAGTATGGATTATGGATAACAGTCTTTGAGAATTAATATGAAATAGGCTGAATAACTTTTTTTGAATGCTAAAAACTAGCATCTCCCTTTTACTTATTACAAGAATCCAAATGGAATAAAACTCACCAAATGAGGGCATCTCGAAAGGATAAATTTTACCTTTTCGTGAACTCCTTTTAAAAGCTTTCCTATTTTTGAAAAGCAGCTAAGCACACCCTTTCTGCTAAAGAAGAACAAATAATCTTCAGAGACTGCGCGGAAGCATTCAAATCAGGACTAACGACCAGCGGCACCTACACGCTGACATTTCCTAACTCCACTGAGGAGATCAAGGTAAGGCGTCAGCCAGCCTGTGTCTCCACCTCCCTGGCTTGAGGCATGTCCATTTATGTATGTATGTATGTATGTATGTATGTATTTATTTTTGCTTTTTAGGGTCATACCCATGGCATATGGAGGTTCCCAGGCAAGGGGTTGAATCAGAACTACAGCTGTAGGCCTACACCACAGCCACAGCAACTCAGGATCTGAACTGCATCTGTGACCTACACCACAGGTCATGGCAATGCCAGATCCTTAACCCACTTAGCGAGGCCAGGGATCAAACCCATAACCTCATGGTTACTAGTTGGATTCGTTTCTGCTGTGCCACAACAGGAACTCCATGTCCTTTTACTTTTATTTTTTAATTAATTAATTTTTTTGGTCAAGCCTGTGGAAATTCCCAGCCAGGGATCGAACCTGCAACTGAGCAGTGACAACGCCAGGTCCTTAATCCTCTGAGCCACCAGGGAACTCCAAGTACATCCTTTTAGAAGTGGAGGAACTGCACACTTCACACACTGTGGATACTTTCCAGCTCCACTCAGAGCAAAGCAAGAAACACTGACCACATGTAAAGGCCTTGCCCACGGCTTCGAGTCCAACCACCGGGCACAGAACACTGTGCATGTTAACAACATAGAAATATCTATCTTATTGTGTCTCTATCTTGTACATAAGATAATCTGCTTACTCTCTCTCCTGGCATTTGGCTTAGTCCTGCATACTGTCAGCTGCCTGCTTTCAAGTGTCAGACTAGCTTCATTCATTTTAAAGAAAATATCTTTCAAATACCAGAGTTCGAATAGTTGATCTTTCATTCTTTATTTCAAGCAACAATGGTATTCCACCCGAAAATTAAAAAAAAAAAAAAAGGCTCATTCAGCTTGCAGCTACAACAATCACACACAAATTTCCCCCGAGATGGCCATGGCACTTTGACGTGCAGAAGTGGTTTATACCCATTTCACCAAACAGGAAATAAAGACATGCACACAGCACTAGGGGTTTAATAAAACTGATCACTTTCTCTGCTTTTTCAGGGATGTCCAGAGGTGAAACTGGCTTTTCCTCAGTTGCAAGCACGTGGCTATTGGGCACAGTGACTCTGGCACAGTTCACAGTTTACTCTGGCCACCCCCTTAGTTCACGCTTTGGTGCTGGCAGTTTCACCCACTAGTGCTTTTGTGTCATCAGCACAAAGGCGGTCACAGAGTGATGGGCTGAAAGAGAAATCACCTGCACTAAGAGTGGGTGGTTTTTGTCCCAATTACCCTGAGTTTACTCCAAGGGTAAGCTCCTAAGTGAACCACAACCAGAGCTTTCTGTCAGGAGAAGCCAGCGTACAGCTAACTTGGTTGTTCTCAGTCATTCTGGATTTCTCAGGGAGCAGGGCACTGAACTGGCTTTGGGGGATGTTAAGCTTTACATGAGGAGAAAAAAAAAAAAATGCAAAGTCACTTTCCCAAGGGATATTTCAATGTGGCTTCCCTTAGAGGTTTGATAAGGTAAAACATTATGTGAGAATCAGTGCGAAGTGTTATATAAATATTAGATGACTGTAAATGTTAAATACCTATAAAAAAGTTTACATCTAACTGTAAAAGCAGCAACAAATTGAATGACTGGAAACACCTGAGAGAAGGCACTTGATGCTGTATGAAAATGGAAATTTTAGAGGCTCCTAAAAGTATGATCTTTTTGAATTTAGGATTATCCTCAGTATTTAACATGGTAATAAAGAAAAACACTTTAAAAATACCAACTTTTAAGGGTTTAAAGACATGGAGTTTGAAAGAGTAACATACACTTGCTTATGAATTTAAAAGATAAATATTGTGCTATTCAAGATAATGCTTTCCAAAGAAATCTAATTCATTCGTGCTGTTTTAAGTCAACCCGGCCAATCAGTTCACGTCCCCAGTGCCCCAGAAGCACCGTATCGGGGGCAACAAAGACCCAAGTCTGCTGCAGATGAAAAAGTAATGAACAGACCCTCCGCTAAGCTCTCAACCCCTTTTCCTCTCTGTTTTCAAGCCAACTCTCTGCAGGCCATTGTCGGTCACCAGATGTTGGTCTCTCTCCTCCGTCTGGAGGCAGGAGGACAGGAGCCACAGGTGGAGGATTGGGGGAGACTGAGATGGGGTCCCCCCCACGCAGACCCAGGGGGTGTAACCATTTTCTGACTCCGTGTAGCGTCCACTACAGCAACCCAGCGGCCCTGCTGTAGGGAGAGGAAAATATGCAGCTCTGGGACGATGCGAGTCCAGGCCATGGCTGGAAACATTACGATTTATGTGCCTTTTACACACACACCGTAAAACACAACTCATTTACACAGCAGGGAACAACAATCTTTGAAACCTCAATTTTTTCACCCCTAAGATATATGGTCTGGATTAAGTTACCTCTGGAGTCCATAACAGACTTCGGCCTCCGGAATTCACAACCTGAGAGAGTCGGAGAGATGTGGGTTTAAATTCCTACTCTGTCAATGTGTGCCTCTCAGCAAGCCGTTTAACCTGGGTGAGGCCTCGGCTTACTAATGGGTGACGGACATGACATGCCACCGACAGTTTTTAAGAGGGAACTACAGAGCTGCAGCAGCCAGCACGGGGCACGGGGCTTACCCTCCATCAGTGGCTGGGAGCCGTGACCATTTTGAGCTGCCTGCAAAGGCTGCGAGACAAGCTCTCAGCACCCAGGTCTGCCCTGTTTCATCCAATTCCAGAGAAGAATGTTCACCAGGTCAGTCTCGGGGCAGATCCCTTCCAGAAAGGCCCAAATTTTTCCACTTCTTTTCTGAAGAATTCCTTAGGTTTTTGTACAAGATAGTGCAGGATCTCAGAAACTTCCGGGTGTGGTGTTGCTAGTTAGAGACAGAATTGTTTCCTTCCCCAAACTGCACAGGACACCTGACTCCTAATGTTTATCTGTTTGCTATTTAATTGCTCATCCGCCAAGGTCTCAGAGCTGAAGCACAATATTTCAATCAAGCGTTATCTGCTGAAAGATACCAAGCTCTGGCGCAAAATATGAGGTCCCTGAGCCAAGCCAGGGTGTGCTGCTCAAAAGCCCTACCTGCTCTCAGGGTTGCCGTTACTGGAGCAGCGAGGTCTTGAGCGTTATCTAAGGACTTCTGCTCCTGCCACCCTGCTGTCATCTACTTCATTTCATCACTGCCTTCTGGCTACATGGATAAGTCTACTGCAGTGCTATCCTCCTCTATCTAATCATGATACTTGAGTTTTTATAAATGCACTGCTCACTTTCCTCAATCTAGGCAAAGTAATATTAAGAACCTGTTCTCCTGATCCTATCATCGCCTCTCACGGGTTAAAGAACAATATGGCTTGGACCATTCACGCCCTGGTGGTTCATGCTGGGATCACTTTTAGCCCTGATTCTCTAGGATTTTAGCTCACAAATGCAGTATCGGCACATTTAAACCCTCTCGGCCAACATGATCTCCATTATTCCCCCAAAGACCATGGAAAACAACAAAGCAAGAATATTTCTAATTGGTTTTGAACCATATTTACTACCTTGTAGGCAATAGGGAAATATATCTTAACTTTCTGGAAAACTTCTTTGATCTACTATAATCTCATTATTTAAAACTGTTTGCATAATCTTATTGTTCAGGGGTTTTTAATTTCGTAGTAAAACTCCAGCTGAGTTGAAACTGAGCACGAGCACACTCTTAGCCCAAGAAAGAATTCTGTGTCCCGAACAAAGTTTAAACCCATCAAGCCAGTTTAAAAGCAGAAGTCACAAGAGCTAGGAAGGGAAATGCCACGGGCATTGAGCAAAGTGCGAGAAGTCTGAAGGCAGAGACTGTGGGCGGCTGGGGCTGCCAGGATTCCCTCAGGTCCCACACATCACCCTGGGTACACGAGAGCCTCCTGCCCCTTGTTCTGAGGGATGAACCGAGACACCTAACTCCGACCCCACACGGAGGAAGCCTAACAGCCCCACAGCATCGCAGGGGTCTTGGAAACTCCACGATACAAGAGTCTCCCTCTTAGCCAACTCTCTGCAGAGGTGATCAGGACTGGTTACCACCACAAAGGTTTTCACGGCTGAGAGCACGAGTCCATGGATTTCCACAGGGTAGAGATGAGAGGTTTGGGGCCAACCTGCCAACATGTCCCATTCACAACAAATCTCTAAGGAACAGCGATCTCTGGGTCAGCTGTCAGCAGGGGGGTGGGGTGGGGGTGAGGGGTGTCTCTAGCCCAGAACAGATGATGGCAAGGTTCTGTTTTCCTTAGTTGTTACGTGACTGTTTATTTTGCGTCATCAATTTAAATTCATCGTTTTCAATTTCTTTTAAAAATCCTCTGCTGCTTGGAAGACCACAAAGATTTACCCCCAGAGAACCCCATTAGCCTTGGTCTTATTAGAAGTATCTCTGTCCATCTCGTTTCTGTTATTTAAGACAGTACCCAAGTCATGGAGTTCCCCGGGCTGTAACCATGCGTTCCCATTGCAGGCTTACTGTGACATGGAAACGGGTGGAGGCGGATGGACGGTTATTCAGCGACGTGAAGATGGAAGTGTGGATTTTCAGAGGACTTGGAAAGAATATAAAGTGGTATGAATATTCTTTAAACCATCCGAAAATATTTTTCTTTGTGAAAACTAACTTTGAGGATGTGCACAACCTTTGCCACAAATCCACAACTAACCAGTGACTTTCAACCATTTTTTTTTTTAAACCGAAAGTTTCTTGGTGTTTCAGTCTCCCCATTAAAGAAAAGTCCTGGCAGTTCTATACAAACACTGAAATTTAATGCCATGTAAGCTACATATCAAAACAAAGGCATATGAACGCAAGGCTTATTTTTAATGGCAGGCTCAGTGTTTTGGGGGTAAACTGCCTGTTTCACAGTGTTTCTCACATCTATAAACGGAGCAATGTTATGTTTCCCCTGGTGGTTCCCTGGGCCACTTCAATTACCCCAATACTAGTTTTCTTCTAGTAACAGCTTAGTTCCTTAAAACTATCTTTTAGAACATCTTTCTTATATGGAAGACCCCAAATATTCGCAGTACAGGAAGGAATTCCTGCTGAATATTTGATGGTTGTTCCATGCTAAACTGATGGACTACTGCTTTCAAATATGTGAAGAGAAGAGTACGTGAAATCGGTGACTTTCCCAAATTGGATTTCAGGGCTTCGGGAGTCCCTCGGGCGAACACTGGCTGGGAAATGAGTTTGTGTCACAAGTGACCAATCAGAAACGCTACGTGCTTAAGATACACCTGAGAGACTGGGAAGGCAACGAGGCTTACTCACTGTACGAACACTTCTATCTCTCCAGCGAAGAATTCAACTACAGGTAAGGAAATTATACATCACTGAAAAAAGGTAAGCAAGGTGCTGGGTGATGACTCGGACAGCGATGGCCCCTTGGTATTAGCCAGAATCTAAACTGCGCATAGGCTACCTGAAGGAGGAAAACCTCTCGTTTCTCAGAGTTCTTTGCTCTCTTTAGGAAAGTTTCTCTAACTTTGGTTTCTACAATATAAGGGAAGCTTCATGTGGACAGAATTTTGCCTGCTGTGTTTGCTGTGGATCCTCAGAACACAGTTGAACTCTGCCTGACAGATAATGGGCTTTTAACAACTATTTGTAGACCAGGTGAATCCTGTGCCTTATCATAAAATGTCACGCCAATGTCACAACAGATGTATACCCATGACTATACTGTCTTCTTCCAGAAGGTCTTAAAATTTAAATCTATCTCTTTGAAGTTTAACCATATTCAAGTCTTATGCTCCATCTCCCAGTTGGGATAAGCTGCTGCGTTCCAAAGTGGCAGGACGAGGTGGGGCGGTCGGGCAATCAACGCCCCGGCTCTGCTCTAGAAACACCAGCGGATGCTCAGCTTTCCCGAAGTATCTGCCTCCTCCCACCCAGCTGGCGGAGCTAATCTTGAATGTTCCAAGAAAAGCATGGGGAAGCTTTGACTGGGAGTTTACTCTTTGGCTCTAAAACGCCATGAGAGTAGACACGGAGCAGCAAAGGGATCACGACGACGTACTGGGTGCTGCAAGGGTGGTAAAGGCACGTCCGTGCATCCTGCTCCGTAGCGAGGGCTCAGACGCACGTCCTTGGTGGGGCAGAGGCGGGGATGGGGTGCCCGACGCCCGGGCTCAGGCACCAACACAGCCCTGAAGGGGTCTAGTGAGCACAGATGGTATCCTGTGGTGACTCTGGTGATCACCAAGTACACATGAAATACTCAGGTTAGAAATGAATAAACCAAGTTCAAAAGGAACATCACAGGAGACAGGCATCACCTGGCCCCAGTCCCATCTCAATCCCATTAATGCTCAACTCAGACCCTCTGCTCAGTAGAAATACAAAGATCTGAGTGATCTGGGGGACCAAGCCCGCGATTTTGAAGCCCTTGAACTGACTTCCTAGGGGAGGCTGACAACAGACAGCATGAAGACATGGGCTGACAGGCAGCTCGCCCAACAGCTACCTGAGTACTGTACAATGTCAGTGTGCTGTGGCATAAACAGTGGGCCAAAATTCAGAAGCATGTTTGGAAAACAGATGATATGGGGCACGCACTGATAGGACGTGCGTGCGAAGTCAGTGAAACAAAGCCCATCAGTTCTCGTTACAGAAAGAACAGGGCTGGTGGGGCTGGCCGGTGACTCAGATGAATGAAAAGATAGGTGTTTGGGCCTCTCTGCAGCCTCAGATTGACTCCAAAGAGATCAAAACTTCAATGAATTTTGAGACATGAGTGGTTGGTCATTGTTTTACCTCCAAGCTAAATATTTTTTCAACTGGCAACAGTTAGGAATCTACAACAGAGGAAAAAAAAAAAACAAAAAATTAAGGATTAGACTGTTTATATGAGGAGATTTTACAAAATGGGTCATTACCCTTATATGCTGACATTATAAAACTATTTTAAACTTGCAATGGTTTTTTAACAGATACTTCCTTTAGAAACGCAATCAATTTTTCGATATGCGATTTTAAAAAGCACACATTTGTTCAAAGCTTAGTTTAATTTACTTGGCAGTATAAGACAGATACTATATGGAAAAAATTATTATCCTAATAAAACATCTCAATATGATAAGAAAACAGTGACCTGACTAAAACTTATAATAACTACAGACATTTCAGAATGCCAGTTATAGGTAGCAGCTACATTTTTCTTTCTTTCTTTTTTTTTTCCTAGAGGGCTTCCCCCAAATGTTGGAAAACTGAAAAATGTGTTATAAGGAATGAGTAAATACATCAATAAAATGATTCTTTTTACTAAAACTAAAAACTATTCATATAATAAACATTAGGAGGAGTTCCTGTCGTGGCTCAGTGATTAACGAATCTGACTAGGATCTATGAGGTTGCGGGTTCGATCCCTGGCCTTGCTCAGTGGGTTAAGGATCCGGCGTTGCCGTGAGCTGTGGTGTAGGTTGCAGACACGGCTCGGATCCCGTGTTGCTGTGGCTGTGGTGAAGGCCAGCAGCTACAGCTTCTGTTAGACCCCTAGCCTGGGAACCTCCATGTGCCACAGGTGCGGCCCTAGATAAGGCAGACAAAAAAAAAGAAAACATTAAGAGCTGGTTGGAGTTCCCGTCGTGGCGCAGTGGTTAACGAATCCGACTAGGAACCATGAGGTTGTGGGTTCGATCCCTGCCCTTGCTCAGTGGGTTAACGATCCGGCGTTGCCGTGAGCTGTGGTGTAGGTTGCAGACGCGGCTTGGATCCTGCGTTGCTGTGGCTGGTCACTTTTCACATACCTTCTGGCAGTTCTATACAAACACTGAAATTTAATTGTTAAATGGTGGCATTACCTCTCACTTTACCCCGTTGTGACATAAAAGCAATTGATTCCAATTTAAAGCAATGTCAAGAATGTGGCTATTCTTAATAACCAAATTTTCAAAGGAGGCAACTTTAAACAGGTGGTCCATACAACAGAAGAATCTGAAAAGATACAACCTTTCTGATAAAGACTTATAAAAACCAGCGGTCTCCCTTATTTTGCTTTGGGGAAATTTAATGAGTTCCACTAGAACTGCAGTTGTTCAAAGGAGGGAGGAAAGTTAAAGGGAGTGAAGCAAGGGGAGCAATTTATTGCAAACCTACTTACGAATAGTGAGAGGGGCCTGGACAGAAAGTTAGCAGAACTGACACGAATGCTTCGCAGCAAGCATGCAGAGGCTGCGCCAGGGCCCAGTGTCATTTTTGAAAAATGAGAATAACCTTGAAATTCAGAAATCTGGTCAATGCCTTGTGATGAGGTTTCCTGAGCTATGATATTACAAACCATTAAAAATCTGAGTTATTAACATTAAAGTGAGGTGGGACCAAGGTTTGTGGGACTCATTTGACATGCTCCCTGCCCCTGCTACTTCCTTGATGGCCAAACGGCCCTGGAGGGTGTGCACCAGAGTGGACATGACAGTGGGGTGGCCGCACCTGGTGCTGACGCCAGCTCTGCCATTGACATGATGATGTGCCTTTGGGCGAGTACCCGTCTGCGAACCTCAACAAACTTATATGTAAAAGCCTGCCTCTGGTTCAGTGCACATGCCATCAGAGTGCCTGGCCCAGACAGTCTCCTGGGAAACCTTTCCTCCTGTCTCCATCTTCTGTTCCAATATGAATTCCAGGAAATTACACATCTTCCAAGATAGCTGCTAGCAAATGTGCACAGGTGTTCCCAAGGCGAGCAGAGTCTGCTGGACTGTATGGATGCTTCTCCCTCCAACGTTGCAGGGTTTGCTTTCGGGGTCCCCAGGACGAGAAGACCCAACGGCCCAGGCCCCCACACTCCATGTGCCATCACCTGCCCTGGGCTCTCTGTGCATCTGCCCTGGACCTACCCGGAGCAGGGCTCACAGACCTGGCCCTTCCCTCCTCTCCGCCTCCTTGGCAGGTATATGGCTGATGCCCACCAGATTTTTGCAATACCCGAAAAGCATGAACTGTTATCTAGGGCCTAACTTTACATGTATTCTTTTCTCACCATCTGGCAGGCTTACTCTGATACTACTCAGAAGCAGAGCATCTGTAAGCTAAACAGTGGGTAGATTTCTATCCAAATTCAGTGGCCAAGCCTTGCTGTCTGGCCTCCCCACCCCCACCAGTCAGGGATCATTTCCACGTGGCCGATGCCTGGACACTTGGAAAGAGAAGCCCCTCGCAATGCATTTCCCCCTCTCCTGTTTATCTGAAAGCAGCAGGAAAACAAATTATAGGGCCCCCGAAGGCCCCGCTAAGGCTCGTGCAAGTGATATGCACTGAACGTTTCATGAAAACATTCCTCTTTGCCTAAGGATCTGATGATAAGTTGGTTCCTGTTTATACCAGTGCAAAAACACTTTGTCCGGAGTGTGCATTAGGGCACTCACCAGCACAGAAGGCATTGCTGTAGAATGAAATTCTTCACGGTAAAAAAACTTTCCACTAGGACAAATCAGCCACACAAGCCAATTATGTTTTGCCTTTTTTTCTTTTGCATGCTCACAGGATTCACCTTAAAGGACTTACAGGGACAGCCGGCAAAATAAGCAGCATAAGCCAACCAGGAAATGATTTTAGCACAAAGGACGCGGACAACGACAAATGTATCTGCAAATGTTCACAGATGCTCACAGGAGGTGACTTTTCTCTCTTCCTATTTGCATTGGCAGGGAAGGGGTTCACAGCGTGGATGGCTGGCTATTTGGACTTCAACCTGTGACTGGTGACAGTGTCCAAATTCCATAAATAGACTTACTTGCTCAATACAGGGAGATTTGTTTTTTGCTTTTTCAGACTGAGTTTTATGCATGAATGTGATACTGAGCTAGAATTGTCAGCAGGCCAACTGCGTCTCTTCAGGACCTGGCCCTGGCAGGAGAGGGGCCATGTGACATGCAGCAAGCTCACTTGAGTTTGTACTGAGAATCAGATGTTGGAGCGATGGTTTAATTCCATTTTGCTTTATTAAAAAGGTTAAAAAATTCAAAATGGCAACCAAAACAGTGATATAAATTCATTACTCTGGAAATGTTTCCAATTAATGATTTATTGTTCAAACAAGGAATTTTCAGTTGCCTTTTTTAAAAAAATTCATTACTATATAGCAAACACTTATAATGCAAAGAAACTAACCCAGCTCCTTTTCTGTGCATCAGATTACAATGAATGGTTGTCTAGCTGAAGTTAAGTCCTTTATTTTCAGGCCCTTCATGCCTCTACCTTTCATGTTAGACCTCTTTAAAGGAAAAAAAGAGAGAGAGAGGAGAGGGAGAGACAGAGAGGGAGCAGGAGAGAGAAAGAAACCATACCCATAAGCAAATGTGATGTAACAGTCACTTATGGCTAGATGAATATTCGGAAACATTTCAGGGTTCAGTGATGAGAACCAACTGTTAGAAAACATATTCTTCCAATTCCTAAAAGTTTAAACATAGAATAACCTGAACTAGTTAATTGTAATCTAGATAAGAAAAAAAAGTCCGGCAAATAATGTTGTCAAGTTAGTTTTCAAAAACATTGAAAGATTTAAATCAGCAACAAAAATTCCGCCAACAGTACAGACCAAATGTAGAGACAAACAAGAAATTGGCAGGGTTTAATTTGTAGAGACCAAGAATAGGATCACCAGAAATTTGTTCGTTACCCAGGAAAACCAAAGAAAAAAGCGGAGGTCAATACATCTTATAAATATAAGGTACTGCTTAAACAAGTAAAAGATCTAAACGTATCATGAGTTTGTACTGCAGTTAAGAATCATTTATAGACAAAAGGAAAAATTAATTTATGAAAACAACTGGAAATCCAAGAATTTTCAGGTCTTTAAAATACTACTGAGAGAATTAGTCTCCAGTAAGAAAGTCATTCCTACAGCTCCTTAGAGAATAGATTTTATGTATAAAATACATGTTGGTGACACAGGTCTTCCTTATTAGCCATACGCACTCCAGGAATGATTTCAACCAGAGAAAGCTATTAACTGACTGTGTCAAAGCTGCCTTTCTTCCCCATTCTACTCCACGAATCCTTCTAAAGCCAGTCCTGGGAGAGGGATGGGGAGGGAGCCAGGGTGAGGAACCCTGCGTCTCTGTCACTCCCACACTGAGCCCAGCGTCCACTCAGAGGGCGGCGGTTTTAAGACCACCCGGATGTCGTGAGCTACTCAAGAGAGTATCAGTGCATTAATAACCAAGGAAACTACATATATATTTACTCACATTAAAATTTAGGGCTGAGACTGGAAGTGGGAAAGACATTGGCGAGAAGAAACGCAGCCCGAGAGACAGGAGCTGTCGGACTGTGGAGGTCAGAGTCTAAGCCATGGTCCAACCTCCGATAAACCAGTCTAACAACCAGCTAGGTTTCTACATGGACAGTAAATTCTAGAGTTGAGTCAGACCACTGGCTCCAGAAGGGACAGATCTATAAATTTATAGTATTCCCAAATATTTTGAAGGATCAGGCATCACACACACAAATGTCTTATCAAATCAACATTAATCTGAATGAACTCAAATCATGAGGCCATCACCATCAGGAGAGAATGCAGGCACCTGGATGAAATAAGTGGTGATCACAATCCAACGTGTAAATATCATAATAATTGTATCCGCATACTATTTAGAAAAAGAAAACATGCCTTAGCAATCCCTGTCCTGACGCTATAGCATTTACATTATTTATTTCTTTTACTAGGTATGGAGACAGCAATAACAGTTGTTATTTTTGTTCTGGATTTTTATACTTTGTTTAAATGGCATCATCTGTATGTGTCCTTCCAACACAATGTTTTAACGATTTATGCAGATTAATGGAGTAGATCGAGCCCTCCTTCCTGGCACCATCCCGGGGCCTCTAGGAAAGATGTTAAAACCCCAAGCCCATCCTTCAGGTGTGGATGTGGAGGCCCAGCCCGAGAGGCCAGGCAGCAGGCCTTCTCCCCCACTTTACCTTAATGAGCACGCCACTATAGCTTTAAATTTCCTTCCTGTCTCTGGGACTTAAAGATCCTTTTTATCGAGCTCCACTGAGTACTTAAAATTTGGGGCTATGTTTTACAAAAAGACTTTCTTTGGGTTCCCACTGTGGGTCAGCGGGTTAAGAACCCAACTAATATCCATGAGGATGTGGGTTCAATCCCTGGCCCACCTCACTGGGTTAAGGATCCGACATTGCCATGAGCTGTGGGGTAGGTCACAGGCAAGGCTCAGATCTGCTGTGGCTGTGCTGTAGGCTGGTGACTGCAGCTCTGATTCAACCCCTGGCCTGGGAAATTCCGTATGCTGCAGGTGAGGCCCTAAAATAGAAAGAAAAAAAAATACTTTGTTAAGGGGGCGGGGGGGCTGAATGAGTCTAGTCCACTGTGCTGCTGGAGCTGGAAGAGGCTCCCTGCCCAGTGAGAGCCACCCAACAATTCATCAGACTTGACCTGCCATACTTCCAGCTGTTCTGTGGGTCTCCTAGTCATGGGTGTGGATGACTGCCCCTTCCACACAGCACAGGAGAGGAGGAGGAAAGCTCCTAAAATCATGGCCATCAGGGGACTAGGATGGTTCAATCAGGGCAGAGATGGAAGAGCACAATTCCCACGTGTCAGGGAGAATGTCTACATGTACCTGCTTAAGATGCTCAGATTATAAAATATGTTTCTGTGAGTTATCTTATATACCTACTTCCATGTTATTTAAGCATTAAAAGGAATTTAAAGTTTGGTCCAGGTCAAAAATCAATGTGTGGAATGTAATTCTGGATTAGGCCGTATTTCTAAGTCTGCTGTGAGATGGTTAGGGCTCCCCTAGTTCCTGATTCCTTCTGTGTGTTATTTTTACAGGCTGGTGGTTTGATGCTTGCGGTCCTTCCAACCTGAACGGAATGTACTACCCACAGAGGCAGAACACAAATAAGTTCAATGGTATTAAGTGGTACTACTGGAAAGGGTCGGGCTACTCGCTCAAGGCCACCACCATGATGATCCGGCCAGCAGATTTCTAAATGCCTGTCCTCACCAGACAATCGTGTCTTGTCTTATACGCAAAGACGTAACCCCAAAGCTCTAAAAGACCAACTGCCTGCTGCCTCCTCGTCCCCCTCGGACAGACAGCATGCTCCCAGTGCCGAAGAGACCTAGGAGCTCCGAACAAGAGCCCTGTCAACTGCATCACTTAAACCTGCATCACTCAAGGAACCGAAGCACAGCCCCTAACAAGCAACAGCCTGGTGGGGTGACCCAGGAGAAAGCCTGTGGGAAGATAACTTCAGCTTGCGAACGAGACTGACAATTTACAGACTCTGTTGTCAGAACCAAGAATGTCATGGGCGAGTTCATCAGTAAATAACTGGAAAACAGAACACTTATGCCACAGAGTAGAGATAACCTTGGAACTGCATTCTTCTGAGCACTGTTTATATACTGTGTAAATATCCATATGTCCTGAATTCTGCATCATTATCGTAATTAAAAAGAAGAAAAAATTCTCTAAGCTATAAAAAATATATATTCAGGGATTTCTGTGAGAAGTGGTTATTAACAGTTTAATATTTGGAGAAGGAAAACAGTTAATGCATTTTATTCCTCCTCTTAGGTGCTTTAAATTTTCATTTTGAAACAATATATTTACATACGTGTTGATGGCTTAGTTTTAAGTTAATGCTCAAATATATATATATTTCAAGTTTCTGTGGTGAAAACTTGCAGGATTTCTGAAATTTTTAATAGAAACATATGTTCTTTTAGTATATATGAAGATTGTACTATTTTTTCTGCCTCACTGTTAAATAGGAAGGTATTTTTAGTTAATTAAATATAACTTATTAGGTGAGATGACTACATTTAACTTTTATGATAATATTTACACCATTGTAATTTGATTCTGAAACATCTAATTGTGCCCTGTGAAAAGGAAAATCTTGATTTTTAATGATGAAGAAAATTACACATTTAATTTTATGACAGAGGCTCTCCTATCTTTCACTCATTTTTCTAATACAGAGGTCTTTTTCTCATCTAATACAGAGGTCTTTTTATGCATGTCAACCACAACTTAAGTTTCTGGTTGGGGAAACTTCCATTTTAAAACACTTAACAAAGATATACTTCTCAAGTTAGATTCACCCTGGAAGTTATTTAGGGAAAAAAATAATCTGAATTATTAAGATTAATTTAAATCTTTCTAAACTTAAACCATCAGCAAACAATAAAAAAATTATTCTAAGTGCAAAAACACAATCTGATATTTATAGTGTATTCAAATGTTTACAGAAAATTTTGAGAGCATAAATTCAGGCTCAGGACTGCAAAACTTATCCAGTTTATTTTTCCCCATACTCCCCCACCCCTGCCTCCTGGCTTAGTTTTAGAACACCCAGGTGTTGCTAATGTTTTGAGTCTATTTACCGACATTGGAGGAGACAGGCCTTCTGCTTTTTCCTCTGTGCTACATTTTCCCAGCAAATATACTTATAGGATGAGTAAATTACCTCCCATCTCAGAACAGCTTCTCTTATTACGTGTAAGAAGGCTTCATAAATTTAGCGGCGGTTCAATTTATACATAGCTTGTATCAAGTTAAAAAACATCTGGTAATAAGAAAATATCACTGCTTCAAAAGAAAGACTAATTTTCTATGTATCACAATGACCACAGGACAGACACTGTTTATCAGTCATATGGGAAAAGTGGGCAACAACACAATTTATATTCACTTGCCTATGTAGGCAGATAAGGTCAATTTCAAACACAAGCATCGCTATGTTCTTCAGAGTTATACATACTCTCTCATGTCAGAGAATGGGGGGAATTTGGGTTTTTACTTAGTACTTCAATTCCTTAGCTGGTATTTCAAACAAAAACTCTTGTTGAGAGAAATTTTTTTTCTCCTCTTAAGAAAACATTTACAAAGCCCAGAGCAAATCAATACAGTAATCTCAAAAATGAAAACAAAAACAACCGAACAGCTAGATAACCACAGTGATTGGAAGGCAGAGTTCCATTTCTTGTTATGTGATGGTCATTTGGCACAAATAATTTAAAAACATACAGACCAGTCACAGATTACAAATCACCATTTCTCTTTCAAGTATTCATCTTTGAAAAAATAAAAAAGTCACAAACCAGTTAATATTTGAAAACAAAAGCCAACTTCTGCACAATCCTGCTTCCAATTAAACCAGAAATCACCTACTTATTAATCTTAAAAAAAAAAAATAGAACCTGGAACTTTCCCATTAAGCATTTGAAACACCTGAAAGTCAGTAAAGCTGAAGCTGAGTTTTAGGGGGAAAAAAACCATCAAAACAGAAAGACCATGTCATAATACTAGCAGACACAATTTTTATACCTATCAGTTCTATCTCTGTTAATAGTAACAGCATTATTTTTTGAAGCAGTAAGCAAGATACCATACTACCTTCTCAAGAATCCAGTCTTTTTTCATTTTTGTTTTCTCTCCTGAGGACTTTTATAATTAAAAATTTTTGAGATTACATTCCTCACAACTTTTTGAAGAATGTTCTCACATTCTCACACCTTCTTCACAGAGATAGACAAAATGCGTTAAGTTATGGGCATAATTGCTCTAGATTTAATAAAAAACTTGAGCTTAAATCTAAGCTACTAATAATTTCCTGAAAATGCTAAATTGCATTTACCACCATAAAATAACATTTGACTTACAGGAGCTGCAGGGAAGTGGTTAGACAGTTCAAACGGTTCTTCGGAAATCCAATGACCCATTTCCAAAGACCACAGTACCTATAAGTGACAGAAGGAGCAGAAGAGTTTTTACCAGATTTATAAGGCTCCTAGCAAAACCATAGATGCATTTACATATTCAACAACCACTATCCAATTGACTCACTATCCAATTGTCTGTGAATAACTCATTGAGAGTCTGCCACGATGACATCCCCTGCTGGGTCCTGGACACAGAGACCTAAGTCTAGAAGTGTCTACCCTCTTGTGGGAGACGTGAGAACAAATCACAAGTGCTGGTTTCTCCAAAGCAGTGCTGCATGAACCCTCAGGAGGAAGCAGGCCAACTCAGGCTGGGGAACTGAGAGGGGGTCCACCGAGGGGGTGACACTTTAAACTGAGGAAAAGGGTTCATCAGGCAGAGAGTGAGAGACAGTGGGGAAGGGAAGAGGGTAGGTATTCCAGCACAGGGAGACAACCAAGTGCCAAGACAGGAGCAAAGTAAGTTCTTTTTTTGGCTGCAGTAGAGGAGGATTTGGAAGAAGTGGTAAGAAAATCGGGTAGGCTGGCTCCATGTGGTAGAGGAGGTATGATAATATTCCCTGCTTCTAACCCTGTGTGCTCAGGACATCCGTGCACAGTAGAGGAACTTCTGAGTAGGGAATCAGAAGAGAAGTCAAGAAAGCCAGGAGACAAGAGGCAGGTGTTGGGCTCAAGATGGTATAATGGGAATGGAGTACAGCATGGGAAAACCTATCTCCATTAGCAAGAAAGCAATGAGTTGGGTTCTCAGGGAACCTATTCCATCTTCAGTTAGATCTGTGTGTACAGGAGCATTTTGTTATTAAAGTCTCTTTTTGTTTCCCCCTGATTTTTACTGCCTAACCAATAAAACAAATAAACAAACAAACAAAAAACCCTTAAATTCAAGGAAAGAAGGCATTAGAAAATTGGTAACTGGTAACTCTATGTTGAAATCATGTTTTTACACAGCTCTTTATCAATCCAGTTAAATCACACAGTGTTTGCCTTACTCTTAGTCAATGTATGCTGTCATTTACAGAGACACATTAGTTCCCTACAAACTCGTATGATTAGTGCAGGAAATAAAACGCCAAAAGTTTCAAAATCAGGTTCATTTCAGATAAAAGGCATGTGAAAGAACAGAACAATGAGAAACACAATGTAGCAGTGGGAGAATCCAGGGAACCAGTCTTAAAAGTGCCTGTGGCATTCGAGTTCAAATGTAATCCACATTAAAATGTCAACGGAATTTAAACAATCTCTTTGAGAAAATTTATGTTCTCTCAATTTGTCCATTTCTAAATGTTATGAAAATAAAACCAGAATGCATCTACAGTAGCATTTTGTTAAGTGAACTAATACATTTACGTAGGCATTCCAGAAATGAATATTGTGCAAAGATAGCAGAAAACACTAATTTGATTGTAACAAAATCTTCAGATTCGAAAGAGTGCAAATTTTTTGCTTTGATTCCTTCATGAGCTAGACTTATCTTTACCTTAGTAGAGTGTTCAAACTATGGAAAATCTACTCTGCAAGATCGCAGTTAAGGCTGCAAGTGTACTTAAAAATAAAAGGTTACCTAATATATATCTCATAATGTATGTGATAGAATGAAAATAATTGAGCAGTTATATAAAGCCAGAAACAGGCTTTCATGAACACAGAGGATCAAATCCCACATGTATAGTCCTTAAAATGAGAGCTGAGTTATTCTAGCATCCACTGCAAATGAATATATTTCTGATATTTTTAAATTGTCATGCGTGGAGTTCCCTGGTGGCCTAGCAGTTAAGGATCTGGTACTATCACTGCTGTGGCTCCGGTCACTGCTGTGGCGTGGGTTCGATCCCTGGCCCTGGAATTTCTGCACGCTGAGGGCCTGGCCAAATAAATAAAATTGTCACTCATAAAACTTGAACCTGTTGATGAATTTAAATAAGATCCATTTTCTTGCATTATTAAATTAATAGCAAACTATGAGACAGCTTTTCATAATGAGGGCTGACTATGCAACTAATCACACACCAGGCAAAACCCAAATGATTTTCTCTTGGTTTATATCCACCTGCTCATTCTCTCTGAACAAGGTGAGGAGGTAGCTACAGGGAACCAAGCCAGACAATGGCTCTGAGATTAAATGCACATCAAGGATAGCATCAAACACAAGGAAGGAAAACAAAGCTGATTATGGTTAAGTGTGGCAAAGTGAGCATAACTCATTTTTGTCATCTCCTAATACTCCACAAAAATATGGCACTCAGGGGAATGGGGAAAGAGGCCATGGCAGATAAAAGATGACGATATTCTGAAAGTTGCAAAGCAGGTGGATAAATGTTGATCATCTCAGAAAGGCAAAGAAAGCTTGAACGTAAGTGTTTAGAGAGGGAGTCAATAGGAAGCATCCAACTCCCTGCACACAGTCCCAGAAAAGCAGAGAAACTGGTGGTACTACAAGCCTCTGACAATGTGGCATAGGACACAGTGTAAAGGAGAAATCTCCCACCTCCCCCGTCCCGCCCACCCCCCACTGGAGCAAGACTAAAGTCAAGTCAGATGGCTGTTTTGGGAGCAGTGGTGAGCAGTAGGGAAAACTCCAGCACAGCCCATATCTGGGACTCGAGCACACAACACCATGGCAGGATACAGGCCCATCCTTTCTGGGGACACAGATCAGCCCAGGATAAAAACACATACAGACACAGATGCCTGGCCCTCCCTCAATCAAACACCTCCGTCATACCAGATTACCCATATAGTAAGCAAACAATTTCAACCAGCTTTCAGTCCCCATTATTAAACACAACTTTATACCCATTTGATGAAAGATTTTAGCATGAAATCAAAGACCAAATCAAACAAAAAGGGGACTCCTGGGATCACAGTGATAGGCAGTGCCAGGATAACAGCTGCCCTGCAGACCCAGGGAGAACCCGTCTCACAGGGAGCAGAACAACCAAGCCATCATGGGTGGTGCCTCCAAGACAAATCAGTGGGACTGGAAGATTATCTGACATGTAGACGGTTTTGGAGAAGAACTACAATGCTTTTAGAAATTTTTGCAGTAAGTTAGTGATAAGTACACAGAAAACTAAGCAATGGAAACGACTGTCAATGATTAGCTTAGGAAAAACAAACAAAAAGGACCAGAAATAAAAGAGAATCACAGCCCGTTACACGGCTCATCTCAAACAGCACTCACACAGTCATCCATGTGTACGTGTGTGCAGATATGAATATGCATGTGTTTATATACATATATAACATGTTAAACAAAAATCAGAAGCATATTGGGTAGATGGAGAGGGGGTGTGTTTGTTGTAGTGACAAGGTCATATTTAACCTTCCACAGACTGAAGCCCATAACTAATGTATAAAAGTGAAAAAAATCCAAAAGTAGCAGGAAAAGCATTTTATTTAGAAATATGTAAATAAAATATCAGAAGGATATTTTAGGAGAATGTGGGCTGGGAAACAATCCAGCAGGGAGTGCCATTTTCTATTAGAGGCCTCATAAATTACATTTGATTTTGAAAACATTTCATTTGCAGTAATTTTACACTTAAAAAAGAAGTTGTCCAAACAGTACAGCATTCCTATTTACTGGTCATCCAGATTCCTTTACTGTGTGCCTCTCCAACTTAGTGCTTCTCTTTCAAAAGGGCTCTGCCCCTAGAACCAGCTCATTGATATCTATAAAAATATCTTGCTGGACTTGTAACTAGAACTGAACTGACTCTATAGATCAAAATGGGGAGAATTGACAGCTTAAAAATATTGAGTTTTCCAATTTATGAACATAGTATCTCTCTCCTTTTACTTTAGGTCTTTTAAAATTTCTTTAAGAGGTTGGTAGTTTTCAGCACACAGACCCTGCAAATATTTTGTCAGATTTAAAGTTAAATATTTCAACTTCTGGGGTTGATAATATAAATAGCATTTTTTTTTTGTCTTTTTGCCTTTTCTAGGGTTGCACTCTCGGCATATGGAGCTTCCCAGGCTAGGGGTCAAATCGGAGCTGTAGCTGCCGGCCTACACCAGAGCCACAGTAACATGGGATCTGAGCCACGTCTGCAACCTACATCACAGCTCACGGCAATGTCGGATCCTTAACCCACTGAGCAAGGCCAGGGATTGAACCCACAACCTCATGGTTCCTAGTTGGATTCATTAACCACTGAGCCACTACGGGAACTCCAGCATTTTTAAAAATTAGAATTTCAGGTGTTCTCTGCTACTACAGTAATATAACCAAATTTTGTATATTGATCTTGTATCCTGTAACCTTGCTTTAACTTAACTTACTAACTGTAGGAGTTTTTCTGTAGACCTGTTGATATTTTCTATGTAGATAATCATGTCAGTTTTATTTTTTCCTTTCCCAATCTGTATGCATATTTTTTTCTTGCCTTATTGCACTGGCTAGAACTTCCAATACAATGCAGAAGAGGAACATTGAGCACATTAAAGTTGCTCTTACAACTTTGTGAGACAGATTACTTTGGTTTTTTATAATAGCATAAACCCAAATTGTTCTTGTATATAAATTAATGTATCTATGGAAAGTACAAGGTTCTGTTTGCTTTAAGTAAAAAACTACCCACTGTTATTTAGTACTGGTGCTGACTAGTTGTCACAAACTTTTATTAGGTGCTTCAACTCTCTATTCCCCTGAGAATAATTTGAAAATCCTAAAGGATCAAAAGAACTCTAGCTCAGGATTAGCAAATGTCACTTTCTGGACCAGAACCAATCAAATTAATTTTTTCATTAATGTTCACCCGAATTTTTTAATGTTTTCTTAATTGCCTAAGAAATTTTCTTTAGCTGTCTTAAAAAAATTAATTGATTCACAGCATATCTAATAAGCAAAAAACAGTAAACAAGGTATCTTAATTTTTGACTTCTCAAAGAAAAAGTTAAAGAGAGGGAAAACAGGATTTCCCGTCGTGGCTCAGTGAAAACGAATCTGACTAACATCCATGAGGATGAGTGGCCTTGCTCAGTGGGTTAAGGATCCAGCATTGCCATTAGCTGTGGTATTCGGCTCAGATCCTGTGTTGATGTGGCTGTGGTGTAGGCCAGCTGTGGTGTAGGACAGTAGGCAACCCCTAGCCTGGGAACCTCCATATGTCGCAGGTGAAGCCCTAAAAAGATTTTAAAAAGAGAGAGAGAGAAAAAAAAAACAGCAGTTATTTCTGTGTGTTAGTGATATCAGAAGGCCAGGATGAGAGGAAAAGCAACCTGGAAGATAGACTCTAGGTTGCAGTTGAAAAGCTGAATGACTCCAGATGATGATTCACATCAGTATGAGTAATTACAACTGGAATAGGGAGCTCATTTAACTTACTTGAGAGCACTACTGATTGTGTTGAAAACATTTATTAATATTCACAATGTCTTACTATAATTGTGGTATTGCTTACTCCAAGTTTCTGAATAGCCAGGCTATTGTTTTTAACTTGTTTCCAGACCATACCATCTATTGTAGGTAACTGTTAAATTCAACTTCAATTCTGGTCCTAAGAATACTAGTGAGAACACAGCAGATAAAGGAAAGGAGGGGGGGCTTCTTTGTGGGAAAAGTCAACAATATTCTTTACACACAAAAAGACTTCATATTGTATAAAATGCCAAATGAGTAATTAAAATTCAAATCCGATGCTTAGAAGTTTGTGCCAAAAAACTGACCTATAGAAATCTGTTTATTTCCAAACAGTTCAAGAGTACACGTTATTCTCTAGACACTGAAGAGAGACTGGGCTTGTCTTCATTACTCGGCCCTTTCGTCCTTCCCTACACCCACTGTGGTAAAAACTTGGCTGTAAGATTCTGCGGAGGCATAGAAACGTACACTCAGCATTTGCAAATGTCTTCTTCCCTATCCAAGAGTAACAAAAATGGCCACTACTAATTTTTTTGCTGTTTAAACCTAACAATAAAATTATAAAAATAAAATTATATTTTTCTCATCAGATTTTATAGATTCTTTGCCTCAGTTATGAGAGTAATGGATTTTCTCAAACAACAAAACCTTAAGAGAAATTGCAACTAGGTCACTGCTTTGACGTTTTCTATAAGAACTACAATTTTTGTGTTTCCTCCACAGTTGGAACATAGAACCTTAGGCAACTGGGTTAAACCAATGTCCCTCTCTTTAGAGCTATGTGACAAGAGGTAAGTGAGTTAACCTTTTTGTCATATGAAAACATTGCATGTCATTATAGATTATGAAAGTATTCATAGTTAATGAAATTGTTGTGGCAATAAAGTCCTATCTAGGTTAAGTTTCAGGAGAGAAAATTGAGGCTATCAATAGCATAGTTTGTAATAACCATATAATAGGATGCTTATGTCCTGAACACTTTGGAGCCAGAAAACAGAGGAGGTCTGGTCTTCCAGAAAGACCAACTTGAACTGGCAAAATTTCAAGGCAACAATATTTGTTCCAAAATAAGTATTTCCAACACATATCAAACATGAAGAAATGCTTTCTATGATGCCATCAAGTCATTTAAAAAATACAAACCTATTCAGTAGTCTGCCTCAATGAGGCAATTTTCCATGTGATTTTAAAAACTGAGGTGAAATTCACATAATACACAATTACCCATTTTAAAGAGTACAGCTCAGCGGCGTTTAGTATATTCACAATGTTGTGCAACCACCGCCTCTTCCTACTTTTGAAACTTTTGAATCAGCGCAGGAATACACCCTGTACCCACGCAGTAATTACTCCTTGTTTTCCTCCCCACTTCACTGCTGGTAATACTGATCTACCTTCTGTGTGAGGATCTTCCTGTTCCAGACACAGCACGTGACCGGCACCCTGCCCTGTGTGACCTTTGGCCTCTTTTACTTGGCATTGTGTTTTCAAGGTTCACACAGGTTATGATTTGAATGAAGACTAGTGATAGGGGTCAAAAAAAAAAATGCTTGTTTAATACTATTGGTGATCAATGTTTGCTGAGAGCTCACCGGACACGCACTGCCTTACCCGTCACGCAGCTCAGCAGTGGCAAGGTGAGCATTATAGTCTATGCTCTAATCCATTCATCTTTTAAAATCACACAAAGGGGGGGTATGCAGTCACAGACTGAATATATCAACATTTAAGGCAGCAAAAGATAAAAGTATTCTCGAGGCTGTTTCTGGAAGTAGATGCCAGAAAGTACATGGGCTAGAATGGAGGAAAGGCTGAATTCAACTCAACCTTCACCATTTTCAAGCACTGGGACTGGGAGAATTTATTAAAACTGCTCCAGTCTCAGTTTCCACAAAGGGCTATTACAATGACAAGTGGAGTGCAGGTGAGTCTTCTGACAGGATAGAACCACATCTTTAACTTTCCTGTGTGACCAACATCCTCCGGAAGCAGTGCCACTTCCACCCTCAGACACACTCGCTGGGCACGGCCTCTCCCCGTGACCCTGGGGCCAGCAGCCCACGCATCGCTGGGAGCTGAGAGAGAACGAGGAAACCAGATACGTGGAGGCAGAATCAGTACTTTAACAAGATCCAAGATCCCCAATTGATTCATATTTATTCAGGTTTAAAAAGCCCTGCTCCAGCTGTCTCCAAAAAAGGGGGGAGGGGGGCGGCAGGAAACCAAAAACTTAACACAACCTAAACCAAGACAGAAAAAATAAGCAATAAAGTACTAAAAATAAGTAGTTAAGATTCTTTTCCCTTTTTAAGAGATATTAACTGACAGAGACTAAATACCAGATGGTAAGAGGAAAAAAGAAGCTACATGTTGATATGTAGTTGAGCATTCTGACAGAAAAGTTTGGCTATATCCTATGCAGGCATTCAAGTTAGATTTATTCTGCTTATATTTTACCCAATCTTTTCCAGGCTGCAAAAATGCAAATGGATTATTCTTGGATTTTTGAGCTTCACTGCTCACGATTAGCTACTTTTTACATATTGCTAAGTAGAGACCAGGGTGACCCGGCCTTTCACCAGTGTACTTAAAATGTGGAGTCCAAACATCTTTATAAATAACACAAGCTCTACTTTTCTTATCAAAATGAAAACAAAGAAATAAATATAACACATTCCAATATAACTGAAATAAATAGCAGAAACATCAGTTTGCTGTATGAAAACAAAGTAGAAATTATTATTACCATCACAGACAATAAACCAAATATTATGGCTACTAAGAGCAATCACTGTTTTTTGTTCTTTCCATGAATTTGAGTTATAAAGATTCTTTTTCTTAAATGAGCATCAAGTCATCTTATTGTCATGACTTTTAACGAGAAACACATGAACTACATGGGCACTCCTGCAATTTATAATGATGTACAATATTTTTATATGACATTTTTGTCTTGTCAGAGGCAAGAAGAAATTCTGAGATTTTTAAAAGAAATGGAGGTGTGTTTAGCCATCCATCTGCTCACTCATTCATTCAACTAGGAAGTGCTGTGTCCCACGTCCCACCCGGAGTCCTGGGCCACGTCTGTATGTAAAGACAGGTGCAGCCTCTGCCCTCGGAGAGCCTGCAATCACTACATAACCAGTGTCTGCCAAGAAGGTGCTGCTTTAATGTTTGAAACAGTTTTTGTACTCCTGAAGGACCCTGTGCCAAGGAGGGTATGGCTGTCTTGATGTGAGTTTTACTACCAGAAGTACTGTTTGCAGTTTAACAAATGAAATAAAAGTTCTACTTCTGTAAGGTGTTCCTGGAATATTAGAAATGCCTAAAAGGAAAAAAGTCCTGTGCACATGAGAAGTACGTGAGGACAAAGCACTTCATCCTGCCCCACAGCCAGAGATCCCACAACCACTTTGTGTGTCAAGGCTAATATCTCCAGCCTGTGAACTCCCTGAGCACCACCAGGGTGGATAAATCACTAGGTTATGCATAGCTGTCATATTCAAGCCCAGGATATTTGTTCTTGCCAAAGAATAAGGACCAATTCAAAAGAATGAAGAAATAGGTCTACCACGCAGCTTTGGCAAGCTGTTATTTCAGTTAACAAGATCACTTTCAGTTACTTCAGTTATTTCTTATTCTCTGGTACACAAGAACCTAAAAGGTTTTCTGAAGAGAACCTTCCAGAGCACTGAATTTTAGAAATGCATTGTGTGGCTCATACACAACAAGTATCAGGTAGCAAAATGTTGTTAAATATAGTTTGAAAAAAAAAAACAGTTTTTTAAAATCCAATACCGTATTTTACATGGCTCTCTTCAAAAATCTAACATTCTCACTGAAGCACAATTCAGAGAGGGCACTTGTGCAGACCTGAGCAGAGCTCAGGTGCAATATTCTGTGGCAACCTATTCTAACTCACGAATAGAGCTTAGAAATCTAAAGAATGGATAGTCAGCAGTGTCCCCAAGGTCACTGAAAGGTATCTAAGTGATACAGAGCTGAGCATAATTTTCAAAAAGCTCCAGAGAATGAAAACACATGGTCGCATCTTCTGATGAGAGCCTGAAAGTAAGATACTCTATGCTTTTGTTGAAAGCGAGAACTCCTTCTTTGAGATGCCAGAGACAGAGGTGAAAATTAGGACTTAAGAGAAAGTCGCAAAGGTTAAACAATAAAGAGATACCTTTAGGTACAGCTGAAGTTTTTTTCTAAAAACGAGCTTTGGTTTGTGAGTCAATTCTGCATGGACTAAGCTGAAGTCAGATTTTCAAGCATAAAGCGAGGAAGAGATAATACGAAGTCTAGCAAAGTTAACAGCTGGCATTTCTACTCAGTTGTCCCAAGTTAAACAGAACAAAACAGAAACAGTGAGACGCCTGAAGCCCGTATTTTGAAAAGGATGGGCAGCAACAAGCATTGAATGAGCAGAGTCACTCGGACTCCTCATTTGCAGCCTTGGGCATGTACAGTGCTTGCCAAATACAGTAACTTCCCCTGCTGAGCCAACAGGTTCAGGTGCTTCATCAGACTGCTCCCAACTCATGCTAACAGAACCAAACTCTAAGCCCCAGGAAAAATGTCCTTCGATGTGCTGCCCCGTCCAGACACTGAGGGATGCAGACAGTTCTGCACTCACTGTTTCTACTTCTTTACCCGCTATCAACTCTTTAACCCTCCTCGTCATCAAACCTGATGCACCCAAGGTCTGTGACCACATCCATCTGGTCAAACCCAACGGTCATTCCTCTATCCTCATCTTGTTCGCCTTTCACTGGAATTCAACCCAGCCGAACACACTCTCCTTCCAGAGCGGGGTCCTCTGTGACTGAGCATCAACCCTCCAGGGCTCAGTCCTAAACTCCAGGGCTTCTCCCCTCATTCTGCACTCACTCCCCAGGTACCAAGGTCTGAACACCAACTACATGCTAATGGCTCCCCAGTGGAGATTTAGCCTGTCCTAAACTTTGCCCTGAATAAACAATAAACATTAAATTATAGAAAATATAATTTGATATGCATATTCTGCATAACTTGACATGATATGTCTATATGAATGTTTAATAAAAATTTCAAACCCTATATGTATAAACCAGAATTTTGTACCTGCAAACATCTCTCTCCTTCAATGTCCCCATCTCAGTTAGTAACTAGCACAGCCGCCTCCTCTATGAATTTTGACCATTTACAGGTGCTCAGGTAAAATAATTTAGGCAGGAGGCATATTGACTGCTCTATCTGCATGTACCACATTATCCAATCCAGTCAGCTCTTCCTAAAACGTGCACCGATCTGACCCCAGTCACGGCGGCTAGAATTTCTTACCCAGATGATCTGTGCCTTCCGGGCCCTCTACTTCTGCTCTGCCCACTGCAGTCCACTCCATGCTCCAGGGAAAAGGCCCTGGTGGCTCCCCAAACTCCTGTCCTCACTCCTTCTGCACCCCGGGCTTTCTCTCCTCCAGCCTTAGCCCTGAGACCCCAGCATTGGCTCTTCTGGGTGTGCTAAGCAGATTCTGTCTGGCACCCTCGACAGGTGAAGAACCAATTATTAATGTAAAGTGATGAATTCTAAAACGACAGTGAAACTTCATTCATAACCCCATCAGTGGCTGCCTTCCAGGTGACTTCACGGCCACCTCACCCTGCAAACAACTTTCAGTCCTTAAACTCCACTCCCCGGTCACGCCGAGGTGGCAACGGCAATCCTGTTCATGCACCTTTTCCAATGTTCTCTTGAAGGGCAAGGCCAAAGCTCTGATTTTCTAGGTGAACCGCTTTTTCCTGTCTGTCCTCAGATTACAGAGCTGGGAAAGCACTGCCCCTGCAGCATGGAGAGCGCACAGCTGGGTCTGGCCAGGATGCGCAGAAGGACCGTGGGGGTGGAGGATACAGACACACCCACTACTCCTGTGGCCTTGGGGTCATCAGTTTCGTGAAGTTCGGCAGAGAAAAAGCCGGGCAGTTCCAGGATCCATCTCCAGGGAGTGGAGCTGAGAAGGCAGGCTCTGTCTGTACACAAACAGAATCTCTGATTCAAATAACTCAAAACTTTCAAACTAGGTGACACAGCCAGTGCCTCGGGATAATATCTTTATAGAGACTGTTTCCAAGAGTCACATCCAAGTCAGATGAGCTCTTTTTCCTAGTGTCTCCACCACTAAACAGAGTACTGTTTCTTATCTCACAGGGCCCTTGAGATGGTGGATGTGAAAACGCCTTCTAACATATAAATGCTTTATCGAAGTATAATCTGTGGCAGAGTAAAAATAACTTTGGAATCAAGCCAGTGGAGGTCCAAACACCAGCTGCAGATCTTACATCATAAACACTTAGCACGTGGTTGTAGCCAGTGAATGTTTGCTAGGCAACTTAACAGCTCAAAAACCCTGGTGACAAGTGTGGTATATAAAGTACATTCTGTCTAAAAATTATTCAAAGTTAATCTGCCAATTTAAGGCTTAAAAATAGAAGAGAGAGCAAGTGGTTTCGAGGTGATTCCCTTCGAATAGTTTCAGGGACGCAGGGTGGGCTAGACCAGCAGGGAGAGCCCGGGATTCCAGGCTGGCACTGCCACTGGTCCCATATTCAGGAGAATGACTAAGCACTTTTCAGAGTGACATACATGAGAGGCACGGGCTGCAGGGACCGCGTCTCATCCTAACTCAGACATCTGATTCCCTGTTCATGCCCAAAACACACCTCTTACCAAACTCATCGCTTGCTGAGTTCCATATGAGAACGCCTGAGCCGAGCCACATGATTTCAAGACATCTGACCCACTGTGACATCATTTTTTGCTTTTTGAAGCACTTGATTATAAAGGGTTTTTCTGTTCCCCTGTTCAGAGTGAACTGCCTGGAAATGTGGCTGTGTAACCAATTTAGCCTCTTAGCCCTGTATTTGTCTTTACAACCGATTTCTTTTAAAACCCTATATCCAACCTTATTCAAAAGCAGTCAGAGTCAACATTTTTTAACCCAAATATAGGCTGAGTCACTCCTCACTCCTCTGCGAGTCTCTGAAAGGGGGACAGAGCCGCAGGGAGTGGGAGCTGGTGGGGAGAAAAGGTCATGGGCCATTCCCTTCCCTGAGCAGAGGTGGGTGCCGGCAGAGCAGACCTGCAGATGAGTCAGGAAAGGGTATAGGAAACACTAAACACGTGCATGTGAGAAGATGGCAAGAATTCGAGTGGCACCATCCTTAACAAAATGTAACAAGAAATCTCCAGGCTAAAGGGACACTTTGGGTGAATGATTGCTCTGTTTTTCTGTTGTGTTACTTCCCATCCCCCGTGAATAGGACACAGTCCGAATTTTTGTTTCTGACAGACAACTCGGTCACAGAGCAGGAAAAATACAAGTTTTTCTCTTTGCTGAAAACAGCAGAGTTAACGATGGAAGTAGGAACAGTTATAAACAAGTAGAAACTACCAACAAAGTGCTCTTTTTTTTTAAAGATTAAGTTAAAATTCAGTTTGAATTTTGTTATAAAATCACCATAATTTTTTGGATATGACTAACTGGGCCACGTACAACCATCTAATTTTAAAGAGCTGCTAGAACTCTCCTTTACAAAAAATTTCCAAAGAATACCACACAAACCCTGAAATAAAAACATTCCCAGTAATGTTTTTCTTGGAGGCGAGTCCATGGTGCTCGCCAAAAAGAATATTTTAAGAATCCCCCAAATTGCACTGGGGACAAGGAAAAAGGAGGCGGGCCACAGGGAGAGCCATTCCTCCTTCACAAAGACAATGTGATCCTTCAAGTGCGTGTATGGACTTTGCAACTTTTAACCCCCAAAAATGCAGCCTTCGAAGAAGCTCCTGCCCAAAGTCATGTAACAAGATGCAGGTGGGCATTATTAAGCTTTAGAAATGATTGCTTGTGGCTTTTAAATGGCAGTGGAGACTTTTGTCTCTCAAAAGAGTTGATCGTGTTTGTCTGACTGAATTTCTTTAGAAAATTAAAGGAGGAGGCCATTCAAGAGGCAGCAGTTACCTCTGTCTTTTTTAAGATGGAGCAGAACGAAATCCTATACTTATTTTTCTTAAGGCAAAAATCTATTAACATCGAGGAACATGTAACACCCACAAGAGGCAACTTTTGAGTCATCACAATTCCATAAACAGGCATTTTTCTTTAAGCCGTATAGTGTATCCTGTGTTTCCTTTTTTTTTTTTGTCTCTTTAGGGCTACACCCGTGGCACATGGAGGTTCCCAGGCCAGAGGTCAAATCCAAGCTGTAGCTGCCAGCCTGCACCAGAGCCACAGCAACGCAGGATCCGAGCTGCATCTGTGACCTACAGCACAGCTCACGGCAACGCCGGATCCTGAACCCACTGAGCGAGGCCAGGGATTGAACCCACGTCTTCGTGGATGCTAGCTGGGTTCATTAACCGCTGAGCCACAATAGGAACTCCAGTGCATCCCATGCTTTTTGAGTTCCTGGGGGTTGGTGCACTTTTCACAAAGAGTGAAGTGTTTGGGCACTGCTGGTAAGCTGTTTTCAGAAACATACAAATCCCAAAGCTGTTCTTAATATCTGAGAGGAGTACTTGGAGTTAGAGCACTCTGATGGTTCTGGAAAAGGTGAAAATCTATGGAAATCGGTTCCACAGTGGCTTTAGAAGTGATGTTTTATGAGTTCCCATTGTGGCACAGCAGACGAACCTGACTAGTATCCATGAGGATGTGGGTTCCATCCCTAGCCTCGCTCAGTGGGTGGGGGATCCAGTACTGCCATGAACTATGGCATAGGTCGCAGACATGGCTCAGATCCCCACTGCTGTGGCTGTGGTGTAGGCTAGCATATGTGGCTCCGATTCGATCCCTAGCCTGGGAACTTCCATATGCCTTGGATGCAGCCTTAAAAAGCAAAAAAAAAAAAAAAAAAGAAAAGAAAAAAAACAAGTGGTGTTTCAAATATACTGAAGTCCTCTGGGTAAAGAAAGCACATCTTCTCTTAAAGGACGGATGTGGGCACCCCTTCTGCTGTCCACCCCAATATACTCCTTCCTCCCTAAAAGGGTGCCGGTCACACAGACTCCACAGGGCACAGGGTCTCTTCTCCGTCGAGAGCCAACAGTGTTTATGAGCTTTTGCAGACATTCCCCAGGACTGCCGTGAACTGCACAGGTCCATGCAGGGGTGTTCACTGGTCTGGAGCAAGTGTCTTTTCCATGTTAGGGTTAATGCATTCTTTCTGTATATAAAACGACAGGGCCAGGATGTAGGAATTGATTTTTATGGCTCTTGCGGGGCATTAATGAGTTATTTCTGTTGTAAGGCTGACATTCTAAGTTCTTACTTTTCTCCAGCCCCTATTGGGAGCACTGTTTAACTCTTATCTGTCACTCAATCCTCTGAAGGACATCTTGTCACTGGGTTCCTTTCACACGGGCGGAGCTGCAGCTCAGTGAGGCAGAGGCTGCCTGGCTACAACACCCCCAGAAGCACCCAGGCAGCTCAGCTCAGCGGAGTCTATTCCCCTTTATGTGGGGATAGAGGTCAACTTTAAATGTCCAAATCTGGGGGCGGTCATTCAACTATCCTTCACTAAATTGTTTTTTTATCGTTTTACTTTAACATCTGGAGGCCTGGGTATTGTTTTAGTGGGTCTTCCTCTACTTCAAAATAATGTAAGTGCACTGGTGATTCGTAGGCTGTAAACGATAACTAGTAATACAATGGGAATATATGGGAACCTCTAAACTGAGCAAATGTATATGGATTTACATGTGTATATGGAGGTGTGTTTTCAGTGCCATCACTTAAACGCTTTTTGCAATCCATCCTTTCTATCTGAACAGCTTAGCTGGTGATTCCTATCTTCTTAGTAGAAGGCCTGGGATGTGTGAGATACCAGACAAATAAATAGACGACCCTGTAGAAGCTGTACCTTTTAGAAGCAGCTGTGGCATAACAAGGGCCAAATACATTAGATTTGGAGGCGGCTTCTTTACCACGACTTGAAATCACTACACTGTGCATAAAATGCGTTGCCGCCTGGCTTGTGCACCCACAACTCCACCTAAGTCCTGCTCCTGCTCCTACCCTGGGGTCCGCAGCTGCCCACCCCTCGGGACGGCCTCGTGGGGGCAGCACTGCCCAGTGAGTGCACATCAGGAAGGAGCGGGAACAGATTCAGGGCAGTGGGAGGCCCAGGGCCACGTACTCTGTTCTCTCTGAGCGTTTCCTCTTAGCTTTTCCTCAGTCTTCCCTGTTTCTGGATGGTCTTTCTTGCTGTTTAGCGACCAAAGCCCATTCTGAAGACTAGATTAAGGCCTGGGCAGGGTTCCTCCTGGCGCTCCTTGGCTTGCAGACACAAGACTCCAAGCTCTGCCTCATCACAAGGGCTTCCACCCACTCCGTCGTTCTAAACTTTTTGAAAGCTGACCCTTATAGAATTCAAATCAATTAGAAGTCATCAGCTGGGGCCACAATAACCTGTGTCATATGGCCCTTATGGAATTAATGCATTTGTGCTTGTGGGACTAAGCAGAACAATGGCCCCCTAAGCTGTCTACAGGCAGGTCCTCAGGATCTTTGCACATGTTACCTTCCACTGCGACAGGGGCTTTACAGCTGTGATGAAGGACCTCGAGACAGGGAGACACCCAGACTATCCAGGTGGGTTCAGTTCTTATTGAGGGTCCTAACCAGTGAAAGACAGGGGCAGGAAGTCAGAGACGTGATGGTGGGAGCAGATGTCAGAGTGACAAGACCGGTGGAAGGGGCCGCCAGCAGAAGGGCACAGGCGGCCTCTAGAAGCTGGAATGGGCAGGAAACAAATTTTCTCCTAGAGGCTCGGAAGGAACAGAGATTTGAAAACACCTGGAGGTGAGCACAGGGAGACCTATTCTGGACTACTGACCTCAGAAACTGTAAGAAAATAAACCTGCTACTCTTAAGCCTCTAAATATGTCATAACTTGTTACAGTGGCCAGAGGAAGCAAACACAGTACATGAACCTTGAAGCAGAAGCAGTTATTCCAAGGTGACACTGCTTTGTGCTTCTTTAGGAAAACTGCCTCTGGCTGAGTGGGTGGACTACCTGGCCAGGGCCCCATGGGTGACAAGGGGGCACTCAGTGCTCAGCTGGTGGATCCAGAGGGAGCAGAGGCTGCTGTGTCAAAGGGCACATGAATTTGGCTGCAAGTGCATGCTGCAAACATGCATTTGGCCTTGTACCTAAGAACTCTCTGAACCAAGGTCATGAGGATGTTTACCCTCTGTTTACTTCTCATAGTTTTATCATTTCACATTTTATCTGTGATCCATTGTGGGGGAAGTTCTGTGGGATGTTACAGCTTCATTTTTTTTTTTTTTTTTTTTTTTGCATAGAGATGTCCAGCTGTACCAGCACCACTTGTTGAAAAGACTGTCCTTTCTTCACTGAATGGCCCTCACACGTTTGCCAGAACCCATGGCTATGCTGACCTGGGTCTACTTCTGGAATGGCCCTGTGCATCTGTCAGACGCCATGACCACACTGGTCTGGGTCTACTTCTGGAATGGCCCTCACATGTTTGTCAGAACCCGTGGCCACCCTGGCCTGGGTCTATTGGAGAGAATGTAATGGCAGCTGGCTGTCCGTCCTTCTCCCGCGGTGCCCTGGCCTCTGTGGACCCTCTGCAGGATGCCTGGATGGGCCTGTGCTCTGAGGTCTGGTCCTTTGCTGGTCTTCTGCCTGCCCCTGTGCACCCAGGCTGCTTCTCCCCATTTCTGAACCACGACAGGTGGGGATGGCAGAGCCCCACACCCAGGACTGGAGGGAAGCCCTGTGGCCAGTGGAGGAAGCGACATGCAAGGACAGTGCCACCTCTGTAGCCGGTGAGTGGACTCAGTCTGCCCACACCCTCGACCACAGTCCCATATCCGTCCAGCTTGGGCTGCAGAAGGGTAGGTTTAAGGACCTGCTCACCCCTAAATCTCTCTGTTTCTCATAATTGAGAAGAGCACCCAGTTCCCTGCACACCTCCTGCCCCCAAACAGGACAAACATCTTCCTACAGCCCCTGAAGTTGGTCGCCATCAGGCTGGGAGCCTGGGCCAAGGCTGAACCACACAGGAAACTGGGTCAGGAGATGAGAGAGGCAGGTTTGCCCTGCCCCGGGCCCCAGACGGGTCGCATCCTGCCTGCACAGGGTGAGATGGGTCTCATTCCCCACGCCGGAAAGCGAAGTGGGGAAGAAAGAGCAGGGGTGGCTGGAAACCGGGGGGGCTGCCCCTGCTCTGCACAGGTAAGAGCATGGGCGGGGGGCGGCTCAGAGGGGAGTCCCAGTGTCCTCTTCCCTGAGGAGGACTTACTCAGGACCTCACCTGGAGGGGTCAGGAGGAGAGGATGGGGCGTGGGAAGGAGGTGCAGGAGTCCTCCGGGCAGAGGGCCGGTGGCGTTTCCTCTGCTCCTCTTCAACCCCTTGTCGTACCAAGAACAGCCACCCCCTGGCAGGCAGAACCCTCTCCTCCATCCGGCCTCTCTCTAACCCAAGCCCGTTCTCTCCTGCCAGTCAGTCCAGGTGAACAGGGTACCCACCTCTGAGGCTACCTCACCCCCTGGCCAGACCTCCCAGCCCCAGTTCAGTCACCTTCCAGGTGAGGGAAGCGGCCACCGCCAGGGAGCCAGGGCTGAGGGCGAAGCCTCCAGCGCTGCCTTATCTGTCAGCTACTCTGCTCCTTTTCCTCCCTGCACACATCTTGGACTCAGCTTGTCTATATCGTCAAAGGATTCTCCTGTGACCTTGAGTAGGACTGTTTATCACCGATGATCCATCACCACTTTAGATCATTTTGAGGAGGAGTGGCAGTTTAACGATATTTTTTTTCCAGTCCATGTACAGAGTATGTCTCTATTGTTTTAAATCAGTGTTTTGTGGTTTTCAGCACATGGATCTTGCACATACTTTTATGCTAGATTTATATGTAAATGTATCAATGTTGACCTTCTATTACTATATCCCTGTATCCTGACAAGTTGCTGAGCTCACTTATTAGTTCTGAGAGCTTTTTGGTAGATTTATTGCAATTGTATACATAGACAACCATGTTGTCTAAGAACAGACGTAGCTTAACCTCTTCCCTTCTAAGCTAAATGCCTTTTATTTTGTTTTCTTGCCTTATTACAGTTACACTTAATCCACTCACTTATGTCACTAAGTGCAAGCCTCCTCCCTCAGGGCAGGGGAGTTCTGTGCGTGCAAAGGAAGTTCATTAAATAGCATGCTTTACTTCCCGCCTTGCTCACAGCCAGGGGCTAATCCCACAGAAAGTAGTTCACTCCACATATGGTTTCCAGAACTTAAACTTGCGCTTGGTTCCATTTCCACATGTGGTTAGTGGGAGAACATTGGCAGTACGCAGAGCAGAAACACAGGGACATCCAGGCAGTGGTCTCATGTTGGCCTGGCAGCCGTAATGTCGCCCTGATGTCTGACCTCGCTGTGGGCTCTACGTCACAGAACAGGCTGGGTACAGGATCAAGTACAGCTGTGTGTCCCCATAAGAGACAAAGGACCTCTCTTCATCTGATATCAGGGAGGGAAGGGGTGACTGATAAAGAGACAGAGACCATGTGAACTGGAGAGAAAGCAAACCAGATATTCGTTCACAGAAGACGGAGTCATTTGTGATGGTTCATACAAATAAATGTGGAGCAGTACTAATACATAATTAGGTAAGGTAACCCCTAATTGCCACCTATTCAAAAGGAATTTTGGGGATAATTTCACCCTTTTCCATTTTATGACTCTATACACTAAGGTCCTAAACCTCTTCTACCGGAGAGAGGCCAGGGTTAAATCATGACCTGGAAAAAAGGCCAATGCTGTTCTTAAGAACACATCTGCAGTTGTTGTGTTGTTGTTGTTGTTTCCATATTATAATTCTACCAGTTTAAATTAACACAGTATTAATATAATACCTGCTTGGGAGAGGTGGAGGGTATATGGATACTTGGATGCAAAATAGTAACACAAGTAACATGCGAGTAATAAATGATGCTACCCTCCTCACAGCAATGCTTTGGAGTGGCCACAGGTTGGGGACCAAAGTAAAAACAGAAAGAGAATTTCAAGTATAATGAAAACAATCATTTTTAAAAAACCCTAAATTTAATGCACAGAAATAAGGGCAAGTAATGTTACAGATAGATATGCATAAGATAAAACATATCCAAAGGGATTAAATGAATATGTTTCTCCCTAAGTAAATCCATCTGTAAAAACAATCACTGAATTCTTTTGGTTTTTTAGACCATCACTAACATAGGTCACATTATTTCTCGGTCAAAACACAGAAGAAAGTGCATTTGACTGTGAGAACACGCATTTGGCGTTTTCAGCCCAAGCTGTGCTGGTCATATGCCCGGAAGGTTATCTGCCCGCCCTCCTGGGGACCAGCAGTGGCTGAAGGTGAGGAGCCCCAGGGGCAGTGTGACTGACAAGGAGCAGCACACGGATTAACACGGATCCAAGGCCAGCACCTGGTGCGACCAAACCTAACTCCGTGTTTCAGGACGAGTGACCTGGATGTGCGTTTTGCCGCCGCAGCCGCTTACCCACTCGAAGGAGAGGACCCAGCAGCCGCGCGCGATGCCCAGCAGCACGTTGAGGGTGCGCCGGGGTTTCCCCGCCAGCACGTGCGTGGTGGAGCCACACACCTCCTGGGCCAAGGAGAAGCCCTTCAGTTTATTCACCACCTGGGTGACGACGTTCTGCTTTCTGTCAAAAAGGAAAAAAAGGAAAAATCAACACAACGGATGTGTTTCCTGTGCACGAACAGCAAGGTGATTACATTGAATTAAAAGGAAAAAAAAAACTAGAAAACATTCTACATTGACTTTGACTATGGGGCTCTTCGTTATAATCAATGACTTGAAATTCAGGGAAATGGCAGCTTTCAGATCTCACCTATAACCGCTTATTCTAATGGCTGAGGAAATGGGGGCCACTCCCACGTGCAGGGCGGGAACAGCCAGCATCCTACCTCAGACCTCTGACACTGCCCAGTGCTCTCCTCACCAGGCAACTGTTTTGCCTCTGAGTTCTGTTTGAACCAGTTTGTGCATGGTCAGGACCAAGCTTCTCACTTATTTTAGTTTGAAAATATAACATTTGTTGAGAGTCAAACACACAAGTTTTCTACCCAGGGGGGACAAAGGTCCTTTTTATTAAATCATCAGATCAAATCTGAGGGCAAATTTCACAGAGGCTCCTTATTTTCACCCAGCTCATCCCTGTTTAACCTTCTGGTCTGTCATTCCTAATGCCTTAAGTAGCCTTTTTCTCTTTTTAGTCTTCCTCTCTAACAACCTTCTCAAGTAACTCTCCACTCTCCCTCTCTTCCTTTTACCAGCACCTTCCATGACTTTAGTTCGGATACATTGCTTTTCCTTCTCTCCTGGCACATTTTGGAAATCCCTGATGAAATTCAAACAATACAGAGGCTTTCTGAGTCACACAATGACGGACACAGTGAGTTAAAAAATCAACTTCTCTCCTTTCCAAAGGTCCTGTTCCACAGGGAAAGAAGCAGTTTTGCACATGCTTGTGCAGAGTCTCTGACAACCCCCACCCCATCCCCTTCACGGCATGTCTTAGTTTCATCTCCAGTGATCTTGGGTTTGCCAGTTACAAGACCCATTTCTTCACTTGTGAAATGAAAGGCTTGACCTTGACCCTGTGTGAAGTTCTCAGAGATCCCCAGGGTACAGAAGATAAATGGGTCAAGACCAGACCCCATCACCACTCAACCAGAGGATCTGTGGTTATGGAGGTTGTGGAACATTAAACTGGGGGAACAAAAGGCAAAGCAAACGAAAGCAAAAAGAAGAGAAAACCTCTAACCCAAATGCCCTCCAGAACCCTTGCTCCTGTCTATCTATGATTTTCTGACTCCAAGTCTAGGAGCTGCCAGCTATTTGCTGGAAGTGCTAATCCTTAAGGAGGATCTTTCAAGACATGGCTAATCAACACAGCCTCAGGACATCTAGATCTTGTTCTTGGCTTCACACAAACAGTATGTGCGGGGCAGGAAAGAATGAAAAGAGAATACGGCCTAAATGAAAAGTCCGAGTTTCGAACCTTTGACTGAGAACGTAACTAGTTATGAGTGGGGGTATTTGGTTTCCTTTTTTTTTTTTTTTAATTTGGGGCAAAAATGTAGACTTCTTAAAATGTTATATCTATATTCAATATTCTGTATTAGATTTTTAAGGATGTCCAATATATTTCACAAGACATTAACAAAAGTCGTGAGCGTGCGCCTTTTTCACTGGAGAACACAGGGTGTTTGAAGGATCAGTCCTTTCAGCTTCACGCCACGAGTGGACAGGGATCCTGGGACCGAAAGGGTTGGAAGCGTGCACTCTGTTTGCAGCCCATCCTTCACTGAGATGTCCCGATGTTGTGATGAATGTCTTA
The DNA here is from genome assembly GCA_004024745.2 of Catagonus wagneri. Lineage (NCBI taxonomy): Eukaryota > Metazoa > Chordata > Mammalia > Artiodactyla > Tayassuidae > Catagonus > Catagonus wagneri. The sequence continues at coordinate 36,562,920 of PVHT020000521.1, read as the reverse complement.
AAGCCCTAAAGCCTAGGACTGATATAAATAACATTTTCCCCCTTTAAACGAGAACTCAAAAATCTGTTGCAAAGACTGTGGCGCTGTATTTTTGTTCGATGTGCTACTGTTTAAGGAAGATGATAAGCCAACAAATGCTAATTTGGCCACAAGATGTGCAGAAGGACACTTGAATACAGCGGGGGAAACGGTCCCATCAGATCTTTGAGGGAAATGCTTCAGCCAGGGAGCCTCCACTCACAGGGTATTCATGTGGGTGGAGGTGGTAGATGTGCAGAGTCATCGATATAAAACAAGCAGGAGGAATAGCAAATTATCCACATTCAGTCTAAGCCCCTGAAAAGGTCTCCAGTGCTAAACTGTTCCCAGACTTTTAACCACCTTTTCACTCTACGGATCTTCGAACTCCAATCCTAATTACACCGAGTATCAGCGATACAGTACAGGTCTATGAGCCGCCTAGGAGCACAGCAGTACAGTAAGTATATGAGCCACAAGTCTAACATTCTATATCGAGTAGAAAGTTATCAAAACAATGAGTACTTACTCAGATGGCATGCTTGTCATGACTAATGTTCTTGTTGGCTGGAGGTTTCAAAAGAGAAAGAACAAAAAACAGTCAAAATACTAAAAAATATTTTTTCCCACAGAAATAAACTTTAATACGTTTTATGAAAAGTTAGATCACTTAAAAGTAAACATTTAAGCATATATCAAAGGAAAAAAAACTTTGCATCCCTGGGAAAAAAAACAGCCCGAGAGATAGAAACTCAGATACTACCCCCAAACCAATGCAAAATCATTCAGGACACGAGGTAGAAGAGCGAAAAAAAAAAAAATGTTTTCCTCCAGATGTCTGTGCTAGTTAGCTAGCAGGCCTCTAAATGTGCCAAACTGTTAATAAACTTCTGAGGAAGGACAGGGTCAGAAAACAGTTTTGGGGGGGCGCTTCTAGGCAACCACACTCTTGTCTCAGACACAGGGACACAGTGATGCCCAAGCTTCTGCTACAGGAGTCAATCAAATTCTTTGATCCCCTGCACCCAGAAACACAGAAAACGGGTCTGCTTATTTATGTGTTGGCATTTCCTATTAAGTGGAATTGTAAATTTTTTTAAATAGAAGTTTTAAAATAGTTTTTACTTATGAAAGAAATGCATAGGGATGGCAAAAAAAGTAAATGCCTTAGAAATATATAATTAGATACATAAATTCCCCTGTAGTTTCACCAGCCAGAAATGACTATTATTTAATAACATGGTCCATAGTGAGCCAAATGTTCTCTTTACACAAAATTCAAATGTGAACACAAATTATTCACAGCCTTCAGCTCATACAGGATACTTTAATTTCTTAGTGCAACCTTGATCCCGCGATGGCACACGGACTGGAGTCTTGCATGGTCTTGTGAACAAATGAGGAGGAACAAAGGGTGCGCAGGGACTCGCGGTGTGGTGAAGACTGAAGGGTGAACCGAGAAGGTGGACACATTCCAGGGGCACGCTCAGGAGAGGTGCTGAGCTGCTAACAGCCAACAGCCACCCTGTTCTCAGGGCTGTTAACCCTCCAGAGCCCCCTTTGTCAGCTCTCCTGTTTCGGATACAAATGGAACATCTTCAGCACAGCTCCCTGGGTGGAGTCTGGGGTGAAGCCCCTTCTGTCAGAGTCTCTCATCACCGAGGAGGGTTCTGGCTTCAGTGTCACCCTCCAATGACAGCAGTCAGGATGTGACTGGGTCAAGTAAAAGCCAAGAGGAGGCCACTCTGAGCTGAGCACTTACTTTCTTCTGTGAGCTACACTTTCTTCTGTGAGCTACCCTCTAGGAGCCTCTGCAGGCTTATCTGTCGGAAGAACTCATTTCTAGAATGGAGGGATGAAGGGAAGCGGGACAGGAAGTGCCCCTGACTTCCTCCCACTCCAGGCTTCTCCTCCGTGGCTGCACCCTCGGCTGCCTCTCTTTTCCACCTGCTCTCACTTCCCAGGTGACTCCCCCAGAACCTCGTGGCTCCACAGACCAGCAACACGCTAACAATTCCTGATTCCATCTCTCTAGCACAGGCTTACTCCCTGACACCCAGGCTCAAGATTCTACTCGACCTGACATCCCATCTAGAGGTCTAATACAGATGTCAAATGTGACATGTTCAAAACTAAGCTAATGCTTTTTTTTAAATTATTTTTTATTTTATTTTATTTTTTTTGCTTTTTAGGGCTGCACCCGTGGTAGGTGGAGATTCCCAGGCTAGGGGTCTAATTGGAGCTGCAGCTGCCAGCCTACTCTACAGCCACAGCAATTCAGGATCTGAGCCATGTCTGTGACCTACACCACAGCTCATAGCAACAACGGATCCTTAACCCACTGAGCGAGGCCAGAGATCGAACCCACAACCTAATGGTTCCTGGTCAGAATCGTTTCTGCTGTGCCACGACAGGAACTCCATTGTTTGTTTGTTTGTTTGTTTATATTTTTTACTACGCTACTGCTCTTATCAGGTAATGAAGCAAGAAATGGAGATAAAAGACATCCAAATTGGAAAGGAAGAAATAAAACTATCTCTGCTCACAGATAAGATCTTATAGTCAGAAAACCCTATAGAATCCTGAAAAACTGTTAGAATTAGCAAATGAATTCAGCAAAGTTGCAGGATACAAAATAAATGCACAGAAGTTAGTTGTATTACAGTAGTAATGAGCAAAGAGAAAAGGAAACTAAGAAACCAATTTCATTTATATAGCATCAAAAAGAATAAAACACTTAGGAATAAATTTAATAAAGGAGATTATTAATTAATATTAATTATTTAATAGATGTTATTATTATTTCAGTATATAATCTCCTTTAAATTTTTTTAATTCTTGAAAAAATTAAAAATTATGTAAATAGATGGAAAGACAGCCTGTATTCATGAATTGATGACAATACTTGCCAAAGCAGATTCAGTAGAGTCCCTATCAAAATTGCAATTCCAAGTTTTTTTTTTTTTGACCACACACATAGAAGTTCCGGGGCCAAGGATCAAACATACACCAAAGCAGTAACCAGGGTCACAGCAGTGACAATATTGGGTCCTTGACCACTGAGCCACCAGGGAACTCCCAGTGGCAACTTTTATAGAAATGAAAAAAATTCATCCTAAAATTCATATGGAATTCCAAGGAAATCCCAAAAGCCAAAACAATTCTGGTGAAGGTGGAGATCTCACACTTCATGATTTCGAAGCTTACACAAAGCTAGTCATCAAGCTGTATGGTTCTGGTGTAAGGATACAGAATGGGGAGCCCAGAATAAACCCTCACATCTGTGGTCAGTGGTTTTTGACAAGGATGCCAAGACCATGGATAAAGAGTAGTGTCTGACAAATGATGGGAAAACTGGTTCTCCACATATAAAAGAAGAAACTCGGGTCTCTACCTTACACTATATTCAAAAACTAACTCAAAACGGAGGAAACTGTTGAGTGGAATAAAATTTCTCACACAAAGTCAAGGTACCTTTCCTCCTCTTAGAATGCTGTCACTGCTGGAAAATATCTTCCAACAGTCAATTATATAAAAGAACATATGAAGCGTAAAAAATACAGAGACCAGAATAAGACCGCACTTCAGGAAATCTTTTTACAGCTCACTTCTTAGTGATTTCATATTTGACAAGCCACTTGGCCTTTCCTTGTCTCATGTGTCTCATCTAAGAAATGAGGCAATGAACTACTCCTAGTGTGCTATGCAATTAATAATTCTGTTGAGCAAATATTAATCCTAGCAGATTTGTAAAATATTACCTTCACAGTATGTAATTTCATGAGAATACAAGCCATTGCCTTACTTAGTCATTTATCTGTGTAACCTTTGCTACATGTTACATTTTACCAAAGGTAATAACAATGGGGAGAAATTCAGTCACTTTATTCTCTGTTAGTAATGACGGTAACCTGACCCTCCTCCACCCCCACCAGGCAATCTATATGTAAGGTGACAGTCAGAGTGGACAAATCTAATAAGAGTCAGTAAATCTCATTTAACGTTATTGGAAAAGACCAAAAAAGATCAGCTAACATTTATTAGAACCAGTCGTACTCAGTTTTGAAAGATAAAATAGCCCTTTACGATGGAGACCTGGTTCTACCCGTCCTATAAGATGCATCCCCATTTTATTAAAGGTTGATTCTTTGTGATAAACTTGAACTTCATCTGAGCCCCGTGCCCCAGAACCTAGAACACCAAGAACTCTTCCCACCCGTTCACATTCTTAGAAGAGCTCAACTGAAAGGCCCATGCTTCTCTCTCCTGTTCCAAGATGGGACCACCAGCAGTCTCCTCAGTGACCCAGAAAGGACCACCTCCATCCTCCTCATGATTCCGAGACCTGCTGAGGACCCCCTTGTTTACCTGCTTCTGGGGGGCCCTACGCCCCTGCCTTTTTTATGCAACGTTCCTCATTAATGAACGTGCTTCCTATTCAACAGTGTGAAGAGAAAGATCTTCATTGCCTGGTGCGCTTTCATGTTCACAGCTCTGGTGCTCTGACTTGGGGGCAACTGGGTGTTTCCCCTTCCAGGGCTTAAGGAGTCCCTGTGTACCCAACCCGAGTGCTGACTCAGGTCCCAGCGTTCAGTCCCGATCATGTCCCCTAGTCCACACTCTTTCTGTTAGTACCATAGTGAGAATTTGATTTTGATTCTGAGTATCGCTTGGTTTCTGGTGCCAGTTGCTTTTGGTTTCATGGTCTGACCATTTGGTAATCTATGTAAATGGGTTAATGGTTTACAGAGATCTTGTCTTTGTTGCCTGGTAAATGACAGAGAATCTGCCTTCTTAGTTTTTTTCTGTTTATTTTTCTACTTTCAGCTCAAACTATTAAGAATTTCATGCCACCAGGGAGTAGATATCTGGACTGAGTTTCATATTTCTGTGTTTATGCTGTGAGAGAAATTTTGAACTGTGAGTGAAACTTTAAAACTGAAATGATGAGGTGTGTGTGTGTGTGTGTGTGTGTGTGTGTGTGTGTGTGTGTGTGCCTATAATTCATAAAGGCCATTCTCTCTCATCCTGAAATAAGCATCCTGAGATGGTATCACCAACTGAGATTACATAATCTCTTAAAGAAGCTCTTGGCTTAGAAATAAGTGCCCATAAACTGAATATTCCTAAAATCTCAAGATATGAAGGAAATTGAACTCCCAATATTTTAAACGGTGCTTTTGAATTCCCAGATGTACAGATGAGTAAGGGAGGTCTCTTAGCAACAGGCCCAAGAACTGTACGTTACAGTAGGGACCTCAGAAGAAAGGAATTCATCCAGATTTATAGGCACTGCAGGTGAAATCTGACAGCAAGCTCTTGGTTTGGCTTCCTGGCCCCAGGAAGCTTTTAAATGTGCAATGATTCCTTATGAAAAGTTCCCGCAAATCAAACCTAAGGCCTAGATGGTAAATTACCATTCTTGCTGCACCTATATAAACACAGCTAATGATACTAGTCTTATTCTGTGCTCATAAATAATCTCTTTGATTACTGGTGGAGGGACTATAGAAAAATCCTGTTTCTATGGAAATGCTGCACTGTTTACAGCACACCATTCAGATTCAAGCCATATTCAGAGTTATTCTGCACTTCTTTGCACACTGCAAGGAACCGATGGATGTGAAAACTCTACCTGGTAGAGATTTACTTGACTTCCTTTTTCCTCTATGGAAAAACCAGTTTTCATCCCTATCTGCATATTGGCCCAGATCCTATAACTTTGCCCAAATTGTCAATCCTCACCAAATTTCCAGTTCTTCTGGTTTCCTTCAATGGCTACCGCCTCTCAAACTAACATGTCCAATTCTGCCCCACCTGTCTCGGCACCACCAGGAGCTAGAACCTGATGGCCCAGATCCATGTTTGGACTCTACAGTTACCAAGAAACCGGCCTTTCTCCTTAGGCTCTGAAGGAGCCCTGGGCACTAAAGCTCAACCACATGATGGCGGGTGGGCAGTGTTCTCTCTGGACAGGCCACGGGAACGTCTAGCACATGCCTTTGTGCAGGAAGTAACTATACTTGTGGACAGCCTAGTTGAGGCTCTCAGGACACTTGACAAAACCAACAGATGCTCCTTGAGCAACACTGAGACCCCTGGACTGGGCCCCTTAGGGTTCAGCTCCTAACTCTTCACTGTAATACATCTTCTACATCATTTTATTTTGCTCCTTTTCAGTTTTAGGCATCCCTCTTTTATGATGCCTGATATCCTGGACAACAAGGCTGTGCCATCACCTCTCAACAGCTGGAACCAGCAGCAGCAGCAGCAGTCCCCAAGAGATAATGAGGCTCAGCTTTGCCTCACGAAGAAAGTTTACGATCACTTCTGAGTTGTCTGATGAGGAACAACAATCGATTTGAACAAAGGTGGGACTGAGAACGTGGAACTTGAGTCCTGTGCACCTGGGAAACAGTGATGGTTAGAGATCCCCTGCCCTTGTGTCTGAAGAAAACGCTAACCCCAAAAGACCACTGTGTTCTCCAAGAGCTGCACCATCTTTCTTCCTCCACTGACTCAGAGAAAACCACCTCCATCTTTGTAAAAACTCCCTAATTACACCCTTGTTTATTTACTCTGCTGTATGGAACCCTGGTTCCTCGCCTTCCCTTGAGTTTTCCCCATTAGGCTCCATATTACAAGGGTTTGAATAAAACCATCTCTCTAATTTCTAGTATATCCTGTGTAAAACATCTGTTACACATGTTTTCAATGCCTGGGAACAGAGTTTTGAGGATGGCTATAAATACACAAGAAGCAACTGTTTCATTAGATCTTCTACCAAAGTAATTTAATTTCAAATGTCAAGTTTGTCATCTTTGGTCAGTTCTGAATATAAAATGATGAAAAGATGAGGAGGAATTCCCCTCGTGGCTCAGTGGAAATGAATCTGACTAGTATCTATGAGGACACAGGTTTGATCCCTGGCGCCTCTCAGTGGGTTAAGGGTCCTGTGTTGCCATGAACTACAGTGTACTTCACAGATATGGCTTGGACCTGGCACTGCTACAGCTCCAATTCAGCCCCTAGCCTGGGTACCTCCATATGCCACGGGTGTGGCCCCCCAAAAAAAGGGGGGGAATCCTTAAGTGATTAATAGGAATAGAATTATCCTATCCCTAAGAAAGAATACAGTCAGACAGTAAATATTCATTTAGTCAGTAAATACTAAAGTAGCCAGAATAAATTATGAAGCACAAAACCAGACACTAGGGGTACAAAAAACAATGATTCCTGCCCTCAAGATGGTGACAAGCATTTTGATATAAAATTATAATCTGGTCAAATTATAGCTGTCGTCAGATATACATATAGTTGAGAGGAGTACAAAGGAAAGGAAACTGTCTGCCTGAAGGGAGGAGGTGGTCAGGAAATCTTAAAGGAAAATGTGACCAAGCTAAGACTTGGAGGAGGAGGAGTCTGGCAGACAGGGTAGGACAGGATAACCGAGACAGGATGAACAGACACGCAAAGAAATGGATGTCAGAGAAAGTGGCTCCTTTGGGAGGATGAGAGTAGTTTGTACGGACCCACCAAGACATCACTTAGGAGAGCAGCATCCAGAAGCTTCCTTTCTTCCAAAGAGAATACACTTGGGGAAGAATTGTGGCAGGACTGGAGGGGAGGCGAAGGGATGTAAAATAAACTACTACAGGAAAAGAGAAAAAAAGCCTAGACGAGAAAGGATGGAGGTGACCACAATGGCTATGGCAACAAGACAAAAAGGAGGTGTTGGATTTAAGATAATCAGGAGGTGTGAGGAGATGAATTGTGCTCCCAGGTCTCCACCTTGATGGGTTATGAAACACAGGAGGGTGAGAGTGTGCGCGCAGCAGAGAGAAAGAGAACAGACATCTGGGAAGAAAGAAGTTTAAGCTTTGAACATGTGGCGACTCCAAGAACCCTTTACTTTGGTAGAGTGCCAAGGGTTACACAATTAGCAATGAACTCTTCTGTTTCTCTTCAACACAAGAGGTCCAGAAGCTGGCAGTTCGGTTTTAAAAAGAGCTGCAATACTATAGCAATATCTTTTTACTAAAGAAAACTTTCAGAAAGGAAAAGACAAATCACTTGGGAATGGTATGAGTTCACAGAGGGAAGACACTTCCTAATTCTTAACAGGATGGTAGAAATGATATGTCTTGTAGGAGGTACCACTGATCTCTCCTTATTTTTGAGATAACACAAAAACTCCTTCATTATCTTCTAGAGCTAATGATGGCGAGTTAACAAAGCAACCATACAATTCAAGGCACGACCTCTGAGGTCCTCCTGCACTACCACTAGTGGAACGTGGCTTAGAGGTCCAGGAAGTTCACTTATACTCATGGGTCATTTGTGGGTTTAATTGCATTCATCAGACACAAGGGGAAACAGAAGCATAAACCATATATCTTAACATTTTAGTTATAAGCATGAAGATCTCAGAAATGAAAAGAGTACAGTAAAATTGTATTATATGGACAACTTCAAGAAAAGTTGAAACCTTTATCTTATTTGCAATATATTAACATAAACTGTAACCTTCCTATCCTCATTCTGCTCATATCCACACACAGTTTTGGGTTTCTATTATAGAACGCCCATTACAGAAAGAAGAAAAACAACCCTTTTATGTTTTTAACATTGTTGTTCATGAAAAAAAGAAAACATAGCATTCTGTTCCTTAAAAGGAAAACATTTGTCCAAATACAGCTATTCAGTACCAAGAGGTAATCAAAGCAAACACAGAAAGGTAACCATGCAAAATAATCCACTAACCAGTAAGGAACAACTCACAAATATGAAACACTGTGATTAATTTAAGCAAAAGCATTTTCTGGAAGTCCTAAAGCAGTGAGTGGAGGGGGTGGTGAGTATGAATATTTGGGAAATAGTATAGTTGATTTTGCTTTAATGAGATCAAAGGGAGGTCAAATTAAACAAAGGTACTTGTTTTATTAGTGATAAAAACATGCTTTGAAATGCTTTGGGTTTAGATATCATTTGGTAAGTAAACAGAGGAAATGCTTTTCCTAAAAAAAAAAAAAGGGGGGGGTGAAGAGATAATCCACACATTTGCCAGGATTATTGATTTCTTCACTACTTACATAAGACTACCTAGACACATGGGCACTGCCAGAATCAGATATTTGTATGAAATGTGACTATAGAGAAAACAAAAAAGAGCAAATCAAATAGGATAAAAGATAAATTCTGAAAAATGTCTTCAAATCACATCCCAAGGATATTCTATTATCTAGACCCCTAGCAGCTACATAATTTAAGCGTCTTCAGAAAGACTCAGTCTCTGGATCCAAGAGACCCCAGGTTGAAAATAAGCAATACTTAGGTGCAGCCTTCATATGGTGATGCTCCTCCCTTTTAACTTGATGACAGGAAGCTGGGTTCACTGCAGAAAGTTGGGGCAGAAATCTTCAACTGTCCTATGTGAATCTTTTTGTAAACTAATTGTCCTTCTTTACACCTTTTCTCCTTATGTGAAACTTGTTTTTCATTAGAATTACAGAGCCTCTTAATATTCAGGTTTTTCTAAAAAATACCTTTCTCAATGTTCTCAAACAATGCAATAGTGATGAGTAAAGCATCAGTATCTGTTCTGAGTATTCATATACTGGATAAAGATGAATGTTTACAGTGATAAAATAAGCATAGGGAAAATGTACATCAATACTCAATTTGCTAAAACAAAAATACACACATATCACCTCACTTATTAAGAAGCTTTATCTAACAAACTCAACATCTAAAACTGAAACTCCCAGGGAGCTCCCATTGTGGCTTAGTGGGTTATGAACCCAACTAGTATCCATAAGGATGCGGTTTCAATCCCTGGCTTTGCTCAGTGAGTTAAGGATTCGGGGTTACCGTGAGCTGTGGTGTAGGTCACAGACACAGCTCAGACCTCGTGTTGCTGTGGCTGTGGTGTAGGCTTGCAGCTGCAGCTCCGATTCTACTCCTGGCCTGGGAACTTCCATATGCTGCAAGTATAGCCTCAAAAAAAAAGACAAAGCCAAAAATAAATAAATTAACAAATTAATTAAATTAAACTGAAACTCCTGTGGGGGCTGTGCGCCCATCTCCTCACCCTGAATGAGCAGGGTTAGACACAATGAGGTGGAGCCCTCATGAGTGGGATTCATGCCCTGATTAAAGGGCCTTAGAGAGATCCCTTGTCTTTTCTATCATACGAGGACCCAGCGTGAGGACAGTCATGTATGAAACAGGAAGGCGGCCCTCACCAGACACCAAACATGCTGGGCCTCAGTCTCAGACGTCAGCCTCAGGAACTGCTGTTCATAAGCCACGTGGCCCGTGGACTTCCATCACAGGAGCCTGAGCAGACCACGACCCCGAGGGCCACTTGTTGTTTCTATGCAGTCCATCCTCCCCTCAAGGGAACAGGGTCCCATGGACAAAAGGGGCCGGGCAAGGCAAGGAAACACAAGCTCAGATCATCTTCAGATCCAGAAAAGAAGGCAGTGCTTGGACGGGAAATGGCTGGACAGAGGACAGCACAAAGGGCCACTGAGAGGCTCAGCCTGGGACCATCTGAGCATCCTCCTCCCAGAACAGATGACAACAGACGATAACTCACCAAAGAATGGAGGATCTGGGTCCACACTCGGGTGGTGAAGCAGGACCCACAGCACATCTGGGAGGGTGAGGGTGGACAGATGGCCCTCCACTCCCTACAGCATGGAGCCAGTCACTGTCACTGGCCGGCAGACATGGACTGGGTTCTGGGCTTGAACCTTGGGGCGTGTGCTTCAGTTCCTGTGAGGGCAGAAGTTTTCTCACTATCCACTCCAAAGACACTCCAAGGCTGGCCCTTAGGAAATAAGTGGGAGTAAATCTGGGGGGAAACACGCAACTTCATGGGTGTCCAGGCTACGGCTTTTATTCTGAGGCAAGGACACCCATCTCTCACCTCCAGACCTCCACCCCCAGGGCCTGTACCACAACCCCAGCCTCCTCTGGGTTCTGACTCCTATTCCTCATCCCACCTTTGTGTTAAAACTTCACCTGAGAAGCTGGAACAACACAGTAAACAAAGAAAAAAAAAAAGCTGCAATCTGACCAAAGCTGAGAAAGATTTCAATGCCCTTTTAAAGATGAGCAGAATTAGATTATAACTAGTGAATTCATTCAGAAGTAAAAAGCAGCAGACATTTCTGCATAAAAATAAAACAGTATAACTTCAAAAACCCACTGATAGTGAAGATCAGAGGGGGAACTGCTCCAGACAAGGGTGCCCAGGTTCTCGGCCATTGTATAGCACACTGACTCACCGCCAATCTATTAACTAAATCCCAACTCATAGCCAAAAGCCACAAGAGCAAATGCCAAAATCTCTTTCAAATGCCTCCTATATCTTATTTTCTAACAGTCTATAATAATGCCTCATTGATTCTGAGTTGTGGTTTTATCTGTCACTCTTCTATTTAGCCCCTTTCTGGGTGAATAATGCTGTTTTTATTACTTTTTAACTACTAATACCCAATAATTCATGTTCCTAAGTACTATTTGGAAAGCAATAACTTTGAAACTGTGTAGAGAGCTGAGCAGAGTTAAGAGCAGACGTGATAAATGTCCAGTGACTGGACAGGACAGCCCTGCTCCTCCAGAGAAGACGTGAAAAACCTGCCTGGGAAAACCACCCACATTTACAGTGAAACCGAACTTTTTGTGTACAGCTGTGCTTCTCCATCTGTGTCCGTCCCGCCTTATCTGAGGAACATCAAACACAGCGACGTGCCCCTCGTCCAAACCTCCCTCTGACATCGATGGGAAGAAGCCGAGGGGCCTCAGGCCTCCCTCCCGCTTCCTCTCCCGGGCGCACTCTTTGGCCTGGTCCTCGGGCTGCGTGGTTAGTTCCAGGAGACACATCAGCCATAACAAAGCTCCGAGGAGCAGGGGGGCTTTTCTTCCCAGGGCTGTCTTGAGCGAGAGGAGACTTTCTCTAGAAACCTCCCAGGAAGTCTTCCCTTCGCATCTCACTGGGTAGAAGTGAGTCATATTCCCAAACTAATTACTGGTAAGAGAAACAGTGACCGCGGTTAGCTCGGACTGACCATCTGAGAACAGAGTGGGTGCGCACGGGGGTGTAATCAGCGCTTCTACTGCGCAGGTCCCTGGCGGGGCGGTGGCTGCTCAGTAGAGACTGAGTGCTCACAGGGCAGGGCGGTGCTGGGGGCTCATGGGACTCTGCATCTTTTCCTTATCTTTGGTTCCTTTAATTCCAAGGAATCATTTCTTTTCTTTTTTTTTTTAATTTTTAATTTTTTTCTTTTTAAGGCTGCACACACGGCATATGGAGGTTCCCAGGCTAGGGGTAGAATTGGACCTGCAGCTGCCAGCCTACAGCACAGCCACAAAAATGTGGGATCCAAGCCGCATCTGTGTTCTACACCACAGCTCATGGCAACACTGGATCCTTAACCCACCAAGCAGGGCCAGGGATCGAACCCACGTCCTCATGGATACTAGTCGGGTTCGTTACTGCTGAGCCACGACAGGAACTCCCTTTGTTGGGTTTTTTAAAGATTCGGGCTTGCTGCTTTAGTAAGTTACTGTTTTGTTGAGTTTTTAGATATTTTAAAGAGATTAATGTGAGACTTCTAAGCCAGGTTACTACGGTTTACTATCATTTGGCTGACATCCCCCAAATGTCATACTCAGCAAGTCCGACCCTAGAAACTAGCAGCTATGGCCATTTCCATGTGGAACATGCATGACGAACTTGCCCAGTGCACCAAATGCCCACCAGCAGATGGCAAAAGGGTTTTGTGGCACTTCCTATCTCTGCCTGTTACCTCTCTGGGGGTGGGGACGGGGGCAGGGGGGTGGTGGTTTACCACCTTGGCTTCTACCTTTTTTTTTTTTTTTTGTCTTTTGAGGGCCACACCTGCGGCATATGGAAGTTCCCAGGCTGGGGTTAAATAGGAGCTGCAGCTGCCACAGCAATGCTGGAACCAAGCCACGCCTGCGACCTACACCACAGCTCATGGCAATGCCGGATCCTTAACCCACTGAGCAAGGCCAGGGATCGAACCCGCGACCTCGTGGATGCTATTCAGGTTCATTAACCACTGAGCCACGATGGGAACCTCACCTTGGCGTCTATCTTTACATAGCCCAGGATGACTACTAAGGGCTCAGAATCGACTGAGCACCATCCCCAGTGGCCCTCATGGCCACTACCTCCAGTACAAAATGTTTGAGAATTTCTGAAGCTCACTTTTTATAACTCATACAATCATTGGTCACTGAATGCAGAAAACACAGTTAAGAAAAGGTTGTGCTCTTTGAAGATTCTTTTCTAATGTTTTCTATATAAATATTTTTTTTCTCACACACGATAAGAAAAAAACACAGTCAAAGCAGTTGTTACACCACTGAGAGGCAGTGGATCTCCAGATGCCTTCACAAAGTTCACACCTGTTGGTGGACTTGACACCTGTCATAACCAGCACACTCCCCCTGCTGCCAGCTTTGAGCGCACTTTGCCAGCAATGGTTCATCAAAGCAATTACAGATCCTTTAAACACCTGTGTTAGAAATCAAGGGTTCCCACAATCTCTGTAAGCTCATCTCTCAAGTTATCTGCACTCAAAGGTCCTAACAGGAGACAGGCCCTATCTTAACTGCACACAGCAGGTCTGAACAATGAGGAGTTATTTACTCGGACATTTATAGAGGGTGTCATCCTGCAGGAAGTGTGGCAATTCCCCTAAGTGAGTAATAACAACATATTCGTGCAGAATTGTCAAGAAACAAAATAAATATCACCTGTCATTTGGATGAGTCACGGCTATTTCAACTTGAAAGTTAAACTTAAAAACAAAACAACCCACAAGATTATATGCTTCCAGCCAGCACACTATCTAATGGCAAACAGCCAAAGTCCTGGAATTGCTAGAGACTGTAAAAGCACATTCATAAAATAGCAGCGTCTCCAGCAAAGTAGTGAAGCTCTCATCCAGGGCCTGTCAGGAAAGGAGATTCTGGGGGAAACGAACTGTTTTAAGTGAAAAGTAGCTTGAGGACCCCCCTTTTCGGCTCTTCCGTCTCCCTCCAGGCTCTCCGCCTACCTCTGGGCGGCTCGGCCTCTAATGTCCCGTCTCCCTGCGTCAGCTTCCCCCCTCCTATCTCCTCTCTGCTGCAAGTTTTCCTCTTCAGAGAAGCTAGCCCCGAACAAGTCGTAATTCCAAGTCTATAGCCTCCACAATAAAGGCATGAATGGCCCTCTGAAACATTCTTTCCAGCGACCTGTGACAGCAGAACAGACAACTCCTCCTGAAAGCAGGTCTCGGCGCCCAAGGAGCAGGCTCCTGGCGGTGCCCGTGGGCATACTGCGGATGCCTTCTGCTGGGCTCCTGAGAGATCGAGGGCATTTCCCACAGTTCTAAGGAAATTAAAGAAGAGGGAAGAAGCCAGTGGAGCAGGGATCCCCAACCAGGAAACCCATGCATCCTGGGTGAGGCGACGGGGTGATTTGATGCTACCTCGATGAGGTACCATCTAACCCTGGCAAAGATGCTGTCACCGGGGAGGGTGACCATCGTGTTAGAAACACAGGGGAGGTTTTCAGAACCCAGGCATGACTATGGCCAATAAGTCCCGGAGGACACATAGTTTGAGCCATCCTAGAACTTGGAGGGCATTTCATGAATGACATGTGGCAGCCTCTGGGACAGGGAAGTGAGGCAGAGGGACCTACCTGCTCTGCCCTGAGTCTGCAGGTGGGCACAGCTTCCACCCACACAGTACTGGAAACACAGCTTGCTATTACTGAGGGCCTTTTCCTACCATCCATCACCCTGCGCTCCTTGCAGCTTTCAACTCAACAGAAGGCATAAACCCTAATGATAATGAGATGGGCACCATCGTCATGCCTGTTTAATATACCAGGAAACATGTCAGGTTCTGTGTTCAACATGATGGATGCACTACGTGGTAGAGTCTGGCTCAGGAGACAAGCCTCGTAGCCACAGTGCACTGCAATGGAAACTGTCCTTTCGAGGATATGAGACCATTTAACACATTTAGGGAGAACAATCAGGAAGAAATGAGGTATATTCTGATGACTAGGACCTCACTGTGTGATGGTTAGAAGCACCAGAAGTGGTGTGAGGTGTACCCTCAAAGAGCAGAAGGGAGAGTGCAGCCAGCCCCAATTCACCTAGCAAATATTTACTAAACACCAATTTGGCGTGTCAGACTCTATTACTATAAGCATTAAATGATTAAAGCTTGTGTCCTGAAGGTCTCGTATCCCAGTAAAAATGTGAGAATGAGCAATTATTAGAACATGTGTAAGCTATTATTCATCATTTGTTCTCTAATCTGTTTAAGAAACTCGTATAAATTCAACCACTTGATCTGGTGTGTACTGTCTACTCCCCCCCCCCCCCGTTAAAATAAGTGCCTTGTATAATTGAAGTATTTGGCCCTTCATTTCTCTCTAAGCCTCCAAGCTCATGAAAGTCAGTCGCACACACTTCTGTGCTTGACCCAGAGCATGGACAATCCCGCTTGGTGGAGAGGCTCCAACACAAGATTTAAAAACAGTGCCACCTAGGAAAGCTGGGGTTTCCTGTCCAGTTAATGACTTACCTTAAAAGAAAAATTGGAGGGAGGATGATAATATTCTAAACAACAATAACAAAAATAACAGAAATAGTAAAATAAACACTTTGGAGAAAAAAATCACATTATCATATACCTTTACCAGATTGCTAGCATTAATGTCCTATTTACCTTCTTCAGGTTTTATGGCTGATAATACTAAACCAGCAACAAAGAAGACAAGCTAAGATTTGTCGTAAAGTTTTATATTTCTCCCTCTGAAATGATGGCAGAATTACATTTCCTCGTCAATGACCCACATATTATTAGCTAAGATTATGATGGTGATGGCATTGTTTAACCGGAGTCTCAAAAAAGGTTCAAAAATTTATAAGCGTATATTTGAAGCAGTAAGTCTAAAAAAATGTAGTTTCCCACTGATGTACAAAGGGACTGTTCCCACTAAAAGTGGGTACTAAACCAAAACATCTCTAATGGAAATTATAGCTCTGAGATGCCGAAATTCTTTATTGAATTATCTGTTTTCACTCTTTAAGAGATGGTTAGCGTGTCTTTTGTAACCAAAGACTTGAAGGTTCATCTTAAAAATTCTGCTGACTTGGTCTCTTGTTTTTAACTCAGAGTATTTACCCCATCCCTAATTAGAGAAAAAAAAAATTTAATGGCCATTAAAATTCACCCATTATTTCCAGGAATAATACACTAAACAGTAGAGCACAACCTCCCCACCATGAGCAATTTGTAGAGCTGCACAAGATACAAACCCACTTCATTAGAGACATTGCAGAGCTGGCAAGACAGAATAATGGAAAGAGGGAAATCCTCAGGTGAGCCAGCATCTGTAGCCTTTGGGGATAGTTGACCTCACAGAGAGAAGCCCAGCCTCCATTCATCTCAATTCCTGGTAGGAAGATACATCAAAAATAATTAGGCCTATCAGAGGAATATACAAAGGAAAACTAAGAGAAACAATAGACAGTAAAGAAAAACTAAGGGAGCCAGAAAATGGAGTTGTCAGGTTTAGATTTCAAAATAAATATGCTTATTATGCTTAAAGACATAAAAGACAAATCAACAATATTGGAAGGAAACTGAATTTTTGTTTTGTTTTGTTTTGTTTTTTAGGGCCTTCACCTGCAGCATATAGAACTTCCCAGGCAATGGTTGAATCAGAGCTGCAGCTACCAGCCTGCACCGCAGCCACAGCAACACCGCATCTGAGCCACATCTGAGACCAACACCACAGCTCAGGGCAACACTGGATCCTTAACCTACTGAGCGAGGCCAGGGATCAAACCTGAATCCTCATGGATACTGTTCGGGCTCATTACCACTGAGCCACAAAAGGAAATCCAGGAAACCGGAAATTTAAAAAAAATCCAAAATTAATTACGAGAACTGAAAAATATAATAAATTTAGTTTTAAAATGCAATATATAGGTTTATCCTAAGAACAGACCTATAAAAAGGGAAAGGTAAGAGGGAAACATATGCAACTGAATTCCCAGAAGTAGAGGAAAGAGAAATGAGAACTCTCTGAAGCAGATGGAAGACCCAGTGCCCTGTGACCTGCAGAGGCTGATGACTGGCGATGCTCAGGCTCCAGGTCGCAGCAAAGCGACAGAAAAGCGAGAAGGAAAAGAATCCACCTAGAACATACGGAGGTTGCCTTGGATGTGCCAGCGCTAAAATAAATAAATAAATAAATACATAAAATAAAAAGTAAAATAGAATAAAACTGTAATTTAAGAAAATTCCACTCTCCTTTGTTTTAACCTGTACGATGATAAACCATGTGTGTTCATCTGCATGTTACATCTAAATTTGCACTTCTGAAACACTTAGACCATAAGCAAACACATCAGGATTTTAAGTTTTGTCTGTGTTTTTTTAAAAGAGTCTAAACAGTAAGACTGATTTACATGAGAAGTGTTTAGAAACAAACAGAATTGCTTCCAGGAAAAACTTATTTGTTTGAACTACATTAGAAAATGTCCCTAAGGCAAAAAAAAGTGGTTTCCAAACTCTGTTTCACATTAGAATCAACTCAGGAATTTTTATAAATCTTAATGCCCAAGATGCACCCCATAAAAAGGACTACAGGATGTCTGGGATGTGAGCAGGTGTCCCAACAAAATGCCGATCCCCGGGTGATCACCACATGGGACAAAGCTGGGAGCTACCACCCTCAGTCATGGCAAGTTCTCCATTCATCAGAGAAAAGGCTGTGCACTGAACAGGGATAAGAAATAGATATGGAAGGTTATGCTCAAGACAGAATACCCAGGTTCTGTCCGTTCTGCCCTAAGGGAGACGTGGTACCCAAGGTGAGTTCTCTGCCCTAAGTACCAGTTTCCTTTCTGTGAAGGATGAGACTGTACTGGACAGGTGACTTCTGCAGCTCATTGCTGTGACACAAACATTTCCTGGGAAATGCCAGCTTAGAGGGTCTCAGATAGGACCAGAGCATCTACACATTTAAAAAGTCCTTCAGGGGGCAGAAGACCTAAATAGACCTTTCTCCAAAGATGACAGATTGCCAACAGGCACATGAAAAGATTCTCAACATCACTAATTATTAAAGAAATGCAAATCAAAACTAAAATGAGGCACCATCTCACACTGTTCAGAATGGCCACCATCAAAAAGTCTACAAACAATAAATGCCGGAGAGAGTGTGAAAAAAATGGAACCCCCCTACACTGTCGGTAGGGGCGTAAGTTGATACAGCCACTATGGAAAACAGTATGGACGTTCCTTAAAAAACTAAACATAGAACCAGTTTATGATCAAGCAATTCCACTCCTAGGCACATATCCAGAGAAAACTGTAATTTAAAATGTACATGTACCCCAATGTTCAGAGAAACACTATTCACAATAGCCAAGGCATGGAAGCAACATAACTGCCCAACGACAGATGAATGGATTAAGATGTGGTATGTATCACAATGGAATATTACTCAGCCATAACAAAGAATGAAATAATGTATTTGTAGCAACACCGGATGGACCTAGCAATTACATGATAAGTGAAGTACATCAGAGAGAGAAAGACAAATATCACATGATATCACTTGGGGAATCTAAAATATGACACAAATGAATTTGTGTACAAAACAGAAATGGACTCACTGACATAGAGAACTGACTAATGGTTGCCAAAGGGGAAGATGGGGAGGGAGGAATAAATTAGTAGTTTGGCGTCAGGGCCGGGGGGGACGTCCTCCAGATAATTCTTTCACACAGAAGCAGCAGCAATCAATCCTTTTCAGCACTAATACTCAATTATTCTAAATTACAAGGGCAGAAAGTTTACTAATGTGTTTAAAAGGCTTTAAAAACAAGAGTTAAAACAAATTTGAGCAAGTTATACAATTTATTATTTTTGTTCCTGTGCACATTCAGTCAAGGCAGGTGTGTACGTACGCATGCACATGCTATTCTGTATTTTTTGTTCTCTTTTTCCCACTTCCATGAAATGAATATCCATGACAATGGGGCCACCATGTACCACACGTGTGTGCAGCACAATGACACTGGGAAGAGTGTCAGATGGGTATGTTCTCCCATCTCAGGAGCCCTTTGAGGCGAGATACTTTGTAGGAAGGGACAACACCCACCTCCAGGATGCAGTCCCCAGCCCAGTGTCCCCCCCCAAACACTGCCCAGCAGATGGAAGCCAGGCCCACATCTGGCAGATGAGAAAGCAGAACCTCATGTATGATCACACAGGGCATAGGATTTATGGTACCAAGTGACTCAGTATCTCCTGGACACCTTTTTTTTTTTTTTTTTTTAAAGGTAGGCATAACACCAAGTTCCAGAACAGAGATGAGCAGGTACCGCTGCTTCGCTAAGAAGGCATCCAGGGCCCGGATGCAGGTGAACAGATGACAGAGCATGGAAGTCTAAGCGGAGGCATGTGGACCGCCCTGGACAGCGAGAGGGGCAGGACAGAGACGGTACTGCAAACTTATGAATGCCAGATGGGCTTTTTTCCCCCTGCTTTTCCCAAAGGAAAAAGCTGCGTAGCCATGCTGTGATGAAGAAGAAGACTGGGACAGAGAGAAACAAAACCACAGCCACAGGCCGCCAGCACTCTGCAGAGGCAGGCCCAGGCAGGCCACTCGGAGCTGGTACAGAAAGCTCTACCAGGCTCATAGGAAGCCAAAGGCCACTTGCATGTTAGGGGATCATGATGATTTCTTTCCCTGCAAATCTATGGCTCTACCTGAAATGCAGTTTCTTTCCGTTTTTTTGCTCCATTTTTTTTTCTTTCTGAGACAAACCAGAAAGCACCAAAAAAGAAATCTAAGTTCCTACCAGCTTAGAAGAGACTTTCACTGGATCTGTGCAGGAACTTGTAACTGTGGCCACGATGAGGAAGGCGTGTTGCTTCTCCTCCCTGCCAGGGGCTGATGTCAGGGACTGGGTGACCCAGGGAGACCCTCCGTGCCCCCAAGGCCTCCCTTCCCGATTGTTTCCTGCTGACCACTGCAGCGGGTCTGTGCCTTAGAATTCGTGTTTCACTCTATTATACTTTCTTGGCCTCATAAAAATGAGGCACAGGATAATGAGAAGCAAATTTAAAAGGTCAGCAGTGAAAGCAGATGCTGAAGAATCGACCAAGGTGACATGATCCCTGCGTTATCTGTGAGACTGCAGTGCAACAAGCGAGGGACAGCTTCAGCGGCAGAGCCGGGTTCTGGGGCTGCAGCCAGAGGTCTGTGTGCCCAAGACTCGGCGCAGAAACCTTTCCCACCCATGGCTTCATGTCAAACCCCGACTGGCTCACAAACGGAAGATGTTCGAGTTCTTCACCTCCTACCTACTAACTGCTCAGATTATAAGACAACAGTTGGCACGACCTACATTCTCAGCTTGAGGGAGGCTGACAGCATTTGTACCAGCAAGAAATGCACTGGCAAAGGGGCAAGGGAAAGCTTGCTCCACCAGCAGTCATTCTGCCCCGAATGTGACCAGCGCTCTCGGAGTTTCCCAACATCCACCCGTAATTAATTTTTAGAATCAAATACAAGAGGAGTTTATGTTTCATTAACCCGGAGCGGAACATTGTGATGGAGCAGCACTGGAAAGTTTAAAACAATATTTTCACACACCAACCTTTTGCCCTTTCTCTTTTTTCTTCGATTTCTCATGAGGTCTGACAAGGTCCTTGAAGCCTTCCCATGAGCTGTCCAAAACATCGTGCCTTCTGAGTCCATTTTTAACGCCTAAAACCCAAGTGGATTGAAGATTAGTTAGAACTTTACACGGATTGAATACTAATGCAACTTAAGCCAAATAAAAAATGTTTAAATTAATTTATTTACACATTCTGGTAATACGAAAGTATAGCCTTTTAAAATAAACATTGCATACTTCTTGCTCTCTGAGGTCTACTTAGAACATTTAGTTTATTCCGCCCCAATATCCCAAGCAATGCACTTAACTCAAAGGTCAGAACAACCGGGCTTGTCACGTGGCAATATACTAGTTCCACACTATACCATTCGTCCACTTGATGACGCGAGAAAACAGACGTCTGCACCTTATGCACGATTCAAAATCCAGTTCTTAGGTTTTTACCTTTCTCAAAACCCAGCTTTTCAAGGAAGTCAGTTTTATATTAGAGGAAATAAGTAAACTTAGCTTTGGGGTTAGTCTGAGTTACTCTAGACAACAGCTTTCAGTACAAAGTCTCAGGTTGCAACCTACAAAAGATAGATGATTTTATTCCCCACAAACTTCCATCTGAGACCAATGTCCTGTCATGAAAACAGGCAAACCAGAAAGAAGCCAGTCAACCAGTGAAATGTGGTTTCATCAGATGCTACGTGGTGCAGGAGTCCGCGCACTAAATGGAGTGTGACGTTTACTTGGAAGTCATTCACCTACTGCTACAACTTATTCTGCTCCTTATTCTCCTCTTTCTTCCCCACCACCCTTAAGGAGCTTACCACCCAATAATCAATGGAGACCTAGAGAAATGAATATGATTCATGGCAATAATAAAGTGTCATCAAAAATTAAGAATCACAAAACATGACAATGGCTGTTCTGCAGATATTTCCAATAAGATAGGATGCTCTGATAAAATATATAATTGAAAGTTCCCATCATGGCTCAGCAGTAACAAACACAACTAATATCCATGAGGATGTGGGTTTGACCCCCGGCCTCACTCAGTGGCTTAAGGATCCAGGGTTGCTGTGAGCTGTGGTGTAGGTCGCAGATGTGGCTCGGATCCCACATTGCCATGGCTGTGCTGCAGACCAGTAGCTGAAGCTCCAGTCGACCCCTAGCCTGGAACTTCCACATGCCACAGGCGTGGCCCTTAAAAGCAAAAAGTAAATAAATAAAAATAAAAGATACGACTAAGTTTGGATTTAAAATTTTTAACTCTTTCAAAAACAGAGTCTCAGGAGTTCCCATTGTGGCTCAGTAAGTTAAGAACCCAACTAGCATCCATGAGGACGTGGGTTTGATCCTCGTCCTCGCTCAGTGGGTTAAGAATCCGGGGTTGCCATGAGCTGTGGTGTAGGTCACAGACGTGGCTCAGATCCCACGTTGCTGTGGCCATAGTATAGGCCAGTAGCTGCAGCTCTGATTCAAGCCCTAGCCTGGGAACTTCCATAAGCTGTAGAGGTGGCCTTGAAAAAAAGAAAACAACAAAAACAAACTCAAAGAAAATAATACAGAACAATAGGGCTGAATATTTCTTCAAATTCAAACTAGTTGTTATTTGCCACTTGGGCCCTAAAAACGTTTTAAGGTCAGTTCTAACCCACCTATACACCCTAATACTGGATTCCCCCAGAGGCCCAAACCAGTCACAGGCCAAGCCCACTCTCTTCCCAGCAATCTTCTATTTCTTGCCCTGTGTTTCACTTCTCTCCCAGACCTATTTCAGTCCCAGGTGACAGCTCTGGCAATGTCTTGAGCAGGCTGTATAGAGATCTCACAGCGGATGGGTCAGAAGGCCATGTAAAAGGATATTCTGCACACAGTAGACTGTGCTAAGATCTGGCTACACTAAGTTTCCCACTTTTACTCATTTTGCCCCAGTTCTTACAAAACATGAAATTGCAGGGAGGTTTCCTCAATGTTCTGTAATGAACTATGGTGGGTGGGGAGAGGGGAGATATGTACATTATAACTGGTCCACCCGGCTGTCAACATGATGCTAATACAACATTATAAATCAACTGTATCCCAATAAAAATTCTTTAAAAAACATAAATACTTTTAACTAATTCAGATGAAAATGGTATCTCTCCTGATTATTTCAATGAGATGTATCAAATAATACCTTCTGCGCACAATTACTATAGCATTTTGCCTATAATTCTCCATTGACTAAATAAGTTATAATCCAAATAAACCTCCTACTGAACCATGGTAATTGTCTCCCTAAGCAGACACTACTATTCACGTCACTTTTTCCTTTAGAGCCAAGATGAAACCTCACAGTCCTTCCTAACTCAGAGCCGCAGACAGTGACCACCCACCAAGGCACCAGTCAGCACAGCCCCCTTGGGCCATTTCCATCACAGGAATTAACACACCAAGACAGCCACGTGGTGCTATGGAGGCTGGGATATGGTGAAAGCCGTTTCAGCACAGATGGTACGACACGTGTCCGTGTGCTCTACCAGAAACACCACACTCCAGAGGCAACACCTATGAACCCTTCTGCCCAACACAGGATGCTCTGTTATGTGGCAAATGGATGAAAGAAAAGGGCTATAGTTAGTGACATCACCACTGTTGATCTGTCCTGAGTCCCAGGAGTGTTTCTCCAGTAATTCATGGATTGGTTGAAATATTTCAGGGTCCTCCCACCCACATACCAGTAGGGCATAATATTCTAGCTGGTAGCCAGGGGTCACGTCCAAGAATTGGACCCTAAATGGCCCGCTGAGAAACTGCAAGGCTGAAGGCCATTTGGGGGTGATGCTGACCAGTCTCCAGAAATGCGCCCCGAGAACACCATCTGGCTTTAATAAACCTTTTGGGTCACGTGCAGATGGTTCACTTGAAGGACAAGACCTTGGCATATATGCCTGATTTCCCAGACAGTTCATCTGCTCCCCAATTGTGTTTAATAAACATCTTCAGGTCTTGAGACTTTCTTTCAGTTAAGAGCTGGTAGACAGTGCTTGGGAAAGGGTGCTAACCTCCATCAACCTCTACTGTTGACTATTTCTGAGAAAGAACCTAATACCTGGGCACGGCCAGAGTGTTTAGATATAGGACGTACGTTTCTGTGTGACATGTAATTCCACCGTCCACAGCAAATAGTCTCCTTCAGACCAAGGGACTGGAGCTAGGGTGCGGGTGTAGGAAGGAATTCCTTCTGCTCACTTCAGCCACCTGTTACTGAGAAACAGTGGCAGCCACGCCAGGCACTAATTCTGGATATGAACCTGCTTAATCAACTTGGCAAGTAAAACCCACATCATGTGCTGGTCTGCAGAGTAATGTTCGACAGTACCACGGGGGTAGAAGTCCACTCCACAAACAAGTACATCAAGCGGTTTGACACTCCTCCTGTCGTGTGGCGTCCAAAGTAGAAATAAGTGAGATCTCCATTTTCACATGAATAGGAGGTGGAAACACACACACATCTTCATCTGCTCAGCTGCAGCTCCAGCAGTGTTTTGCAGACCTTGACGTGAGAGCAAAGGGAATTTACTGAAAACCCACACCCGGCTGTGCAAATGAGGAGCTTCCACCCACCCTGCACTGGAGATGCTTAATCTGCAATGTAAGGACCTGCAAAAGGCACAAGGAATGGCAAAATCTGATAGAATCCACAGGTACTTCCTAGGCACACGTGTGCTCGGTGAGAACCATGGCTTAGGGACTGGTTTCAGCATCTGGCAGTGCCTAGCTGTGTGAGACAGCATTTTCAAAGGTGAAATATGTAAAGTCTTATTACACGTCGGCCTTAATTAAACATTTGCGATCAATTTTGAAGATGAAATCACTCAATTTGAACCCCAATTAAGGTACTCCTTCCCCACAAAAGTACAATTCTACTCTCATTAGACTTGTAGTACAGAAAATTGTACTTGACTTTGAGTTTAGTCAATAAAAACTTTGTAAAAATGGCTTTTTCTCACGATACAAGCACCTCCTTTGCCTCCTAGCCCACAAAGCCTAAAATTTTACTGATATTCATCACAGAAAAATTTCACTGACTCCTGAAATATATTGAAAATGAAGTACATCAATTGCTTTGTCAATAACCGATGTGGAAACATCCAACATATTTTTTTCAAAAGAGCAAATTTTAAGGCTCTTTTATATTATATTATAGGATAATATAATCCTATATGTGCAATAAAATCACCTAAAACATCTCCTTGCACTTGTGCCTTTGTATACACACACACATAGAACGCCTGGAAGGAAGCATGAGCACTGGCAGTGACTATCTCTAGCAGACACCCAAACTATAGCCTGTTCTCCATAAAGCATCCAGGGTGACATCTAAAACATAAATCAGAACTGGTTGTTCCCTGTCTAAAACCCCCAAGTGGCTTCTCATCACACTTGAAAACAAAACCAGACCACCCCAGGCTTGTCTGGGCCTGGCTGCCTCCGCGACCACTCCTCCCTCAGCCCAGAGAGTTCTCCCACGATGGTCTCAGTGCAGCTCCTGCAAATATCTTCCACCTCAGGACATTTGCACTTGCTGCTTCCTCAGGCTGAAAGATGACCCCTCATGACAGGGGAAGGCTACCTCTTCTTCCCTGCCCAGGCCTGGGAGACGACATCACCTCCTCTGAGCAGCCTTCCCGAACTTCACCAGCATAGGGCTCACATTTATTTACTGTCTGCTGTCACTAAACATAACCTCTATGAGGTGCGCTGACTCCCTGGGAAAAGAGCCTGGGCCACAAAAGGTGCACAGAAATAGCTGTTAAAAGAACTAATGAAAGGAGGTAAGGAGAGTAGGACAGGATGATTTTACCCTTTTTAGCAATTTCTCTTAAGCATGTGTGTGTGTTTTTTATGAAATTAGAGAATAAAAGTTTAGAAAGAAAAAATTATTGGTTACTATGATTTCAAAAGTTATTATTTTTTGAAAAAACATCAAAAGTCTCTCCCTCCATTCCTGTTATGTTAAGGTTTATCACAGAATCTCTTTGTAACTTGTCCTCACAACCTTTAGCGCACACCGTCGATCTTAGATATGGAAAAAGGCAATGAGTAAAAGTGAAGAGAAAACAGGAATTGAGAAAAGACTTTTATTTCACCATAAAAGATTTGGAGAGGTACAGCCCGATGAACAGAGCAAGTTGTACTGCTGCACAATTTCGGCACCCATGGAATGTCTAAGGGTCAAGGGCCGCTACTGGCTGGAGATCCCCAGGGAGAGACGCGACACCAGGTGGGCTGGCTGTGCACGTCTAAACATTGGTGGGTCTTGACCACCAGACAACAGAGGGGTGAGGCTAGACAACAGGGAAGTCCTTTCCTGTCCTAAATTGAATGATTTTCTCTCTCTTGGAATGACATAAGGTGACCCTAGACATCCTTACATTGGGGCACAGAGAACATTTGTTTCCATCTCTGAGCCAGACTTATTTACATGGGCCCTGCCTGCACCCTGGTGTGATGGCCAGACCTCCTGGCCCCAAACTCCACGGGGCCCCAGTAAAGGGGGGCGAGTCCCAGAGCAGGGCGATCCCACTGTTCTCAAAGCTGGTCCGTAGGATGCACTACACCATCTGAAAGCAGACATTTTTTTTTACTTGACTTATATTATTCAAAAGCTTAAAAAATACACAAGATAAAATTTGAGAAGAATGAGAAAGTGAGCTTTAAGCACAGGATATTCTTAACTACCAAAACAGTTCTGTACATCCACTGTTTTATATTAACTTTCGAGCTGACATGATTTTATTTGGGGTTCCCTTTTTTTTTTTGGCCACACCTGTGGCATGTGGAAATTTCTGGGCCAGGGATCAAACCCGCGCTGCAGTTGCAACCTGTGCGACAGCTATGGCAATGCTGGTTCCTTAACCTGCTGTGCCACACAGAAACTTCCCTGACAGGATTTTAAAATAAATATTTTGAAAACACATACTAACCCTAATAAGACATATAGTTTCTTGCCAAATTTTATATTTTATAGATTTTTACATTTTATAATAAATATGTAATAAGATTTTATGTATTTTATATCAGAGACCACAGATATAAAAAGCAGGTTAAAAACAGACAAACTAAATTCTCTTTTTGAGATGATTTTGGGAGAATTTATACCCAAGGAAAAGATATGCAGTACATCTGTGATTATTTCAATCCCTATAACTTCTCCATCTTGAAAAGGGTGGTTAAAAGGATTCAAAGAATAGAGAAATGAAGAATAAACTTAGCCTTACTGAAATTGTAACTCAATATTTAGATAAAGATGGTTAAAGTGGAACATTTCTTCACTTTTGATTGCTGAAACCTGTTTGTGTTTATAACCAGAAAGGGCAAAATGTTTGCTAATTTTGCTACAATTACATAGTCTGTTACTATGGGTACAATTAAATTACAGATAGGAATATCTATTTAAATGAAATGCTTAAAGCAAAATAAATATAGGTCAAATAGGCCTGTTACAATGAGTCATTTAGTTAATATTAAAAAAATTTCTTCATAGCTAACATTGCCCAAAGTTCTTCAAGAATAAATACTGATGAAGTTCCCATTATAGCTCGGCAGGTTAAGAACCTGACTAGTACCCATGAGGATGTGGGTTCAATCCCTGGCCTCACATAGTGGGTTAAAGATCCAGTGTTTCCATGAGCCGCGGCATAGGTCACAGATAGACGTGGCTTGGACCTGGTGTTGCTGTGGCTGTGGTGTAGACTGGCAGCTGCAGCTCCAATTCAACCTCTAGTCTGGGAACTTTCATAAGCCACAGGTGAGGCCCCAAAAAGACCAAAAAAAAAAATTATTGAAAATATTGATAACTTATTTCCACATTTACTTTTTCATCTTTTCTGTAATGAATGGCTTAGACTGCCTTAATTTCCCTTCTAAGATAAACAGCCTCACTGTTAGATCTTATAAACCCTCCCTAGCATGCCTCTTTGCACAGCCATGTTGTAGTGAGAGGCCACAAGGAAAAGCACTGGCTCTGGTCCGTTACTCACACGAGGCATCACTTCCTTTTCACCTATAAGAAGGAAAGGGCTTAGACAACTGTGTTCCTAACCTAGAAATTCCACAGGGCACTAAGCCTTTTATTCTTAAAGAACTTAAAGAATTTATCACTGTTAATATCAAATATACATCCTTTAAAGGTAAAAAAAGGGAGAGGGAAAATATTTCCATTATGAAAAAGCTGTGACGGATGTGGGGGATGGAGGCACTGCCACACGTTCCTGTAACAGAGACGGGGTAAGGGAGATTCACATACTTTCCCTGCATCCTGGGGGCAAGGTTTCCCCTTCCTCTGCAGAAGTTTCCACATCACAGTCACCTACAGAGTTCAGTTTAGAATCGCTTTGTGCTTCACCTTCAGAGAAATCCGGCATCTCAGGAGTACTTTCTTTCCACACACTTCCTGGGTCAATCAATTCTTTCATTTCGTTGCTGCTTCCTTTCAAAGGAGTGACATCGCCGCGACGTCCTTGCTGAGGAGCGAGCTCGCAGACAGGGTAAGAGTCAGCCCCACCCGGGCAGGGGTCTCCTCCTCCCTGAACCCCGGCCTGGAGACCGCAGCCTGGGGCCTCTTCAGTCGCAGGTGTTTCCCCTGAAGTCATGAGAGTCAGCGCCGGCCCGGCTCCGTGGGGCACTGCCTTCTGCAGACTGGGGCCAGGTACTGCACAGGGGGCCCTGCCAATGCGGGACAAGTCGGACATCTCCAAGACACTGGCTCGCTCTCTCCGGGAGAGGCTTCTCCTGCCTTGGAGTGGGGTGGGGCTGTGGGCCGGTGGGGGCCCAGCTGGGAGACTCTCTGAGCGCCTCTCCTCCAGATTATCTGGGGAGAAATAGTCATCGTACGCGGATTGCCTGCCGTCCAGAGCCTCCACCGCAGAGTCGGTCACCAGTGGCCAGCCGTCCCCCGAGGCAAAGAGCTGCAGCCTTGGCCCGGCAGGCTGCCTGCGGCCCCGCGGCCTCTTCGGCCTCCCTCCCGGTGGGGAGCTGAAGGCCCCCGAAGCCCTCTTTCTTTTGGCCAAGGAACTCCCTGGTCCTGAACGGCTCAGGGGGGGCCCTCCTGCTGGCAGTCTTGGGGCAGACAAGCCAACCTCGTCATCCGGTGCCTCCTGAACCTTGGCGTTGGGGGTAATCATAGCACCCAAAGGGCCACCTTGCTGCTGGTGGACCCCCTCATTGGGAAGGTCGCAGGGGGGTTTCCGAGGAGTTAACTGATTGAGGGACCCTGGAGATGCTGACAGATGGACACCATGTGTTTTCAGCACAGGGGACAAAACACACACATGGCTTTTAATTCCTTCAGCGAATTGTTCCACTTTCCTTTCCTGATCCCCACATCGAGCATTTCCACAAAAATCATCACAGGACAAGGTCAGATCACCAGCAAAAGAGTTTTCTGGAAAACATTAAGAAAGAATTAACGTTTTAAGTGGCTTATGTTATTATCAAAGTAATTTTCAGTTGATCCATGAAATGATACTTGCTAAGAGAAGCTCCTGGCTTGGAAGAGCATAGCCCCGGCTCTCCCCACATGTCAGGACCTTCCGGGGCGGGGCGGGGGACCCGGGTGCCCCCACGTGGATCAGGGTCTGGCGCAGATAGGGTAGGGGTGGGGAGGGAGTACCAGATCCTGGATGTTCATACCCGGGCACCTCTCTCCAATAACAGCAGCCAAACCCTGTCACTAAACCCTCCAGGAGGCTAGTGGCTGCAGAAGGTAAGGTCCTCTGCCTCAGGTCTGGTATCTGCGAAGTGACTCACGATGAACCACACGGCCCTTACAGCAGGATGGATCCTTGCCTCCACTGCAGTCCCCTCTGTATAGTTATACTCCAGGGAGTTTCTACACACCTGGAAGGCGTCAGAGTTCTGACTCGCTGCTTCCTATCTCCTGAAATCCGTGTGTATGTTTATACATCCCGGCCTTGCCCCTGCACCACATACAAGCATCAATGGATAAACACCACCCTTCCTTCAAAATCCACCATGGATGTCAGAATCTCTGCAAATCCTTCCACTGACCTCGCCAGGTCTGGCCACACGTGTCCTTCTCTGTCACACAGAGTCCCCCTGATTCTCTAAGGAAATGTCCCCTGGTTCTGCCTTTCCACTCCTCCTCCCCCCGCTAACCTAGAAGCCCCAGCACAGATACTACTCTCCAGAATCTGGAGCTGCTGGCCCTGTGCTGGCCACTCTGATAGAGGCTCGATGCTGTGTGAACAGATGGAGGACCCTCACTTTCCAGGAACACCATATTGGAGGCAACGTCTTAACCTGCTGACTGACACCACTAAAGCTCTACTTTTCAAGAGGAAAAAGAGAGCCCCCCCATCCCCCGAGAGTGGAGAGGGGCACAGCAGGTGGGTGGTGTTGTGTCTCTAAGTCAGCAGATGGAAACACAGGACACTTAATTTTAGCAGCTGAATAAGCTTAACTCACTTTCAAAAGACTGACAGCATGACAAGGCATGAAGAGCACTAATTCTGAAGTCAGCCTGCCTAGGTTTGAATCCCAGATTAGCTGCTGACAAATTGCATGACCCTGTACGAGCTGTGTGACCCCTCTCTGGCCTGGTGTGCTCACTGGCCAAGTGGGGACAACAGGAACCACTCACAGGGCTAGTGGGAGATTTATCAATACACACAGGTGAGCAGTGCCCATAACACAAACGCCCAAACACAGCAACCATGAAAGCGAGTTATTGTTGTCATTCATTTCTAACTTACAAGAAATAAACACATCAAGTACGAAATATAAAGATGAGATTTGCACCTCAAACATAGTCTTGCTAAGCATCACTGCTGCTTATGGGGCCTAACGGGGGCAGGTGATAAAATGTTAAGAAATGGGATACAACCGGAAAAGGCTATGCCCACATACAAAAATCATTCAGAGGGAAATAAGGGCTCCCACATCTACAAAATTATATGCACGATATATAACTCTAATTTTATCTGTTCTTTCTAATACTGCTTCGAATTAGAAATCCTCTTTTTTTAAATCACCTCCTAGAGTTTTTAATGATGTATATATACTTCCCAACTTGTTCAACAATTCATTATACACTGTGCAAAACAACTTTTCCTTGGCTCTTTCTGTTCTCAGTACCAGTTTAAACTACATGAAGATTGGTTCACTTTTTTTTTTTTTTAAATGAGCAAGCAATTCTGTGTCACAAAAGCAAATGCCAAGGAGAAAAAGATCCAGAGGGACCAAAAGGGCGCTGAACTGACATAATTTCTCATGCCTTAATTTCAGTGCAATACCTAACCTCAGGGCAAAATTCATGAATTCAAATTCTTAACTAACCGTTCTTTTCATTGGAAAAAATTCCAAATAAGAAAATGCTAACATTCTCAAAGCTTAAATCTATCACAGAAAATAATTTTACCTGAACACAAAGTATCATGGGAAATGTTCAGAGATGCTTCACACAGAGAGCTGACGGTGTCACCAGAATTTTCGATCGCCTGGGAAGCTGGAAACATAATCAAAACTCCTCTTAAGAGACAACCTGAACTGTGAGCAAGTCCCCCTATTCCACTGTGTGTGTGAGCGCAAGCATGCACACACACAGGACTTATTCCTTGTACTTCATATTCTAGACAACACAAGACAATATGCACAAAAACTAAGCCTTATTCAAATCCATTACAGATGACAGGAATCAATGAAATATAATTTACACAAATCATACCATGCAACAAAGTCCGAGGAAAATAAAACTTAGAAGGTATCTTGGTGAGTCAGCTGTCCTGGACCTAGGCAGAAGCTTAACAGAGGTAAAAAAAATGTGTTCAGTTGTCTCACTGCTCCATGATCAAGGCTTTTTTCCTGATGACCACGACAGCTATCTCTTCAACCAGGGCGGTGGTTCTCAGCCAGGGGCAGCCCGAGTGTGAGCAGATGCCCCTGGACATCACATGTGGGATGGGCTGGAGTGTGAGCTATGTTGTGGGCACCTAGCAGGCAGAGGCCAGGGACGCAGCTAAACACTCTGTCACCCACAGGACAGCTGCCCAACAAAGAACTATCTGCCCCAAATGTCTGGAGTGCAGAAGCTGAGAAACCCCAGAGGTTTCACAGAAAACATCCAGGAGTGATTTAACCACTAGGGTAAAAGGAGTTATCTTCAAAGGCTGTGCATGCAACAGACCAGAAACAAGAGATATTTTGGTCTCATAGTCAGACATGTTCTTTCTTTCCGGTTTTTTTTTTTGGCCACAACCAAGGCATATGGAAATCCCAGGGGCAGGTATCAGACCCACACCACAGCAGTGACAACACCTAATCCTTAATCCACTGAGCCACCGGGGAACTCCCAAAGATAATTTTTTTTTTTTTTTTTGTCTTTTTGTCTTTTCTAGGGCCGCACTTGCAGCATATGGAGATTTCCAGGCTAGGGGTCTAATCAGAGTTGTAGCTGCTGGCCTACACCAGAGGTACAGCAATACCAGATCCGAGTCACGTCTGGGACCTACACCACAGCTCACGGCAATGTCGGATCGTTAATTCACTGAGCAAGGCCAAGGATCAAATCCACAACCTCATGGTTCCTAGTCTGATTCGTTAACCACTGAGCTACGACGGGAACTCCCCAAAGATAATTTTTGAAGAGACTTAAAAGCATGCTTTCCTGAGGATATTTAAGCAAACAATTGCATGATGAGAATAAACCAAGATAAGGAAGGTAAGCACAGAGATAAAATTTTCAGTTGCTGAATTTTAATCCGTGCTGGAGTCAAGTAGCAGAATTAACACTGGAAATAATGGAATAAAGTTTAAGGCAAATCAGTTTACATGCATATATAGGTACAAACATAGCTCTATGTTGAGACAATCTGGGTATTCACCTGGCACACTGCTGGTCACCTACCTCAACATCCACTCCCACCTCCGTCCTGACAACAGAGCCTGGATTTTCTTAGTGCAGCCACATACCCTGGCCTACTTAAGACTATATTGCAGTCTTGCTCGCAGTCCCTTGTAGGAAACTTAAATTGTTTTCCTGTTTCCCAGGCTAACACTACCACAGTCCCCTTAGCTGTGCCATCCTGAATGCCACTGGTTACACTAAACTGGCAGGTTGAACTCAGTGTATGAACACAAACACAAAGAGGCGTATTTTATTTCCTGGCTTATCTGGAGGGCAATGCAACCACTTACAGGTGGGGGAGAGATTTTCCCGTTTCTCCTGCATCTCCTGCAACCTCTTCGCAATTGCACTGTGGTGGCCACTGCGGACTTTAACTGTGGGACTATACACCAAGGAGCCATTAGATTCAAATAAGAGAACAGGAACATCATCACCTGAAAATAAGCAAATTCCAGCTTTAAGCTCAAAAAATGCCTTCCTCCTTCAACGATTCCTCTTAAGGATAGCCCTGCCCCTACCCCACAGTTTTCCTTTTCCTTTCTGACAGACACTCAGACTTGCACGTGAACTCGGCTGCATGAAGCGGGGGGTTGGAGGACCCCTGAGCCATGAAGTGATGGGCTCGATGGTGGGGTAAACATCTGTGTACTTCCTGGAATCCATATTCTGCAGATGGTAAAAGAACTTTAGGACCCTGACCACCTGCCTCTCCTCTCCTTAAAAAAAAAAAAAAAGAAAAAGAAAAAGACCACAGATCATTCAGTCTTCTCTCCTTAGCAACTCTTGGACCTGAACAACTTTTATTGCACCTCTGGCAATATACAAACATACATTAGTCGAATCTTTAAAACCTTATAGTTTTAAAAAGACAATTAAGAGGAGTTCCCATCGTGGTTCAGCAGAAATGAATCCCACTAGGAACCATGAGGCTGTGGGTTCAATCCCGGCCTCACTCAGTGGGTTAAGGAGCCAACGTTGCCACGAGCTGTTGTGTATGTAGGTTGCAGACACTAGGATCCAGCGTTGCTATGGCTGTAGCATAAGCCAGCAGCTGTAGCTCCAATTGGACCCCTAGCCTGGGAACCTCCACATGCTGCAAGTGTGGTCCCAAAATGACAAAAGACCAAAAAATTAAAAAAAAAAAAACAATTAAGATATAAATTTGGAGAGATTGGATTAAGATGGCGGAATAGAAGGACTGGAGCTCAACTTCTCTCCCAAATAACAGCAAAACTACAACCAAATGCCAAGCAACCTTCAACCAAATGGACTGTAAACTTCCAAATAAGATACCCTGCTCCAGAAGACACAGAGGAGACAACATCAAGAGGTAGGAGGGGTGATTACGCCATAGAAGCAACCCCATACCTCCCGGGTGGGAAGCCCCACAGACTGGAAAGTAACTGTATCACAGAGACGCAGCTACAGGACTGAGAGCTCTGAGCCTCACGTCAAAACCCCATGCCTGGGGATCGGGCACAGGGAGAAAGAGCCCATGGAACATCTGGCATTGAAGGCCAGGGGGCTTGTGTGCATGAGCTCCACAGGACTGGGGGAAACAGAGACCCCACTCTTGAAAGGCACACACAGACTTTCATGTGTACTGGGTCCCAGGGCAAAGCAGTCTCCATAGGAATCTGAGTGGAACCTGACTGCAATTCCAGGAGGATCTCCTGGGAAAACAGAGGTGACTGTGCCTTGTTGTGGGGGAAGGGCATTGGAGGTGAAGCTCTCGGGGACATTCAGCAGCCTGCATTTCTCTGGAGGGGGCCATTTCTGGGAAAACCTGGTCCCTCCCATCAGCGCTGAGAAGCCCCAGGCCAAACAACAATTCAGGTGGGATCTCGGCCCCACCCATCAGTAAACAGGCTGCCTAAAGACCCCTCAGGCACACAGCCAGCCTCTAATCTCATCCAGAGACAAAGCCCCATCCATCAGAGGGAGAGCAATCAACCACACCTACCAGTGAACAGGCATCACTCCCTCCCATCAGGAAGCCTACAGCAAGCCCCCTCCATACCAACTTGAGCCACAGGAGAGGCAAACACCTGAACTAAGAGAGGCTACCACTCTATTGTTGGCAAAAAGGTCACCACACCAAAAACCTATAAAAATGAAAAGACAGAAAACTCTAACTCAGATAAGGGAGAAAGAGAAAAGCCCAGAAAAACAGCTCAGTGAGGAGGAGATTATCAGCCTCCCAGAAAGAGACTTTAGACTGTTGATGCTGAAGATGATGCAAGGCATTGCAAATAGACTGGAGGCAAAGATTGATCATTTACAGGAAACACTGAGCAAAGAAATACAAGCTGTAAAAATTAAACAAGAAGAGATGCAAAATACAATAACTGAAATAAAAAATTCCTTAGAAGCAGCCAACAGTAGAATACAGGAGGCAGAAGAACGAATCAGTGAGGTGGAGGACAGATTAGTGGAAATCACTAATGCA
>PVHT020000521.1:36494179-36526813 GCA_004024745.2 Catagonus wagneri | reverse complement strand
AGGAAACACTGAGCAAAGAAATACAAGCTGTAAAAATTAAACAAGAAGAGATGCAAAATACAATAACTGAAATAAAAAATTCATTAGAAGCAGCCAACAGTAGAATACAGGAGGCAGAAGAACGAATCAGTGAGGTGGAGGACAGATTAGTGGAAATCACTAATGCAGACGAGAAAAGGCATAAAAGATTGAAAGGAAATGAGCAGAGTCTCAGAGAACTGGGATAATGTTAAACGCACCAACATCCGTACTATAGGGGTGCCAGAGGGAGAAGAGAGAGAGAAGGGACAGAAAAAATATTCGAGGAGATTATAGCCGAAAACTTTCCTAATATGGGAAAGGAACCACTCACTCAAATCCAGGAGGCACAACAAGTACCATATAAAATAAACCCAAGGAGGAACACCCCGAGACACATATTACTCAAAATCACCAAAATTAAAGACAAAGAGAAAATATTGAAAGCAGCTAGGGAAAAGAAACAAATGACATACAAGGGAACTCCAATAAGGTTATCAGCAGATTTTTCAGCTGGAACCCTGCAGGCCAGAAGGGAGTGGCATGATATACTAAATGTGATGAAAGGGAAAAACTTCCAACCAAGATTACTTTATCCAGCAAGGCTCTCATTCAGATTTGAAGGAGAGATCAAAACCTTTACAGATAAGCAAAAGCTAAGAGATTTCTGCAACACTAAACCAGTTTTACAACAAATCCTAAAGGAATTTCTCTAGGCAGAAAAGGCCACAACCAGAAACAAAAACAAAACACCACAAATGACAAGGCCCACCAATAAAGCCATATATACAGTAAAGATACTAAATCATACATGCACAATTATGCTACCAAAAACAGTAATCATGAGAAGAGAGCACAAATGCAGGTCACTGGAGAAGCACGTGCAATTAAGAAACCAACAACTTAATACAATCTCAGTTATATATAGGCTCCTATATCAAAACTTCAGGGTAACCGCAAACCAAAAATCTACAACTGATAACTTCAAAGTTTCTGCACAGCTAAGGAAACCCTAAACAAAACGAAAAGACAACCCACAGAATGGGAGAAAATATTTGCAAATGATTCAACTGACAAGGGATTAATCTCCAAAATTTACAAACACCTCCTATAGCTCAACACACACCAAAGAAACAAACAACCCCATCCAAAAATGGGCAGAGAATCTAGGCAGACAGTTCTCCAAAGAAGACATACAGATGGCAAATAAACACATGAAAAGATGTTCAACATCGTTCCTCATTAGAGAAATGCAAATCAAAACCACTATTAGGTACCACCTTACACCAGCCAGAATGGCCATCATCAAAAAGCCTACAAACAGTAAGTGCTGGAGAGGGTGTGAAAAAAAAGGAACCCTATTACACTGTTGGTGGGAATGCAAACTGGTGCAGCCACTGTGGAAAACAGTATGGAGATTCCTCAGAAAACTCAAAATAGAAATACAATTTGATCCAGCAATCCCACTCCTGGGCATCTATCCAGCGGAAACCATGACTCGAAAAGACACGTGTACTCCAGTGTTCACTGCAGCACTCTATGCAATAGCCAGGTCATGGAAACAACCTAAATGCCCATCGACAGAGGAGTGGATAGGGAAGATATGGTACATACACACAATGGAATGTTACTCAGCCATTAAAAGGAACGAATTACCAACATTTATAGCAGCATGGATGGACTTAGAAATTATTATGCGAAGTGAAACCAGTCAGACAATTAGACAGCAACACCTAATGCTACCGCTTACACCTGGAAACTAAAAAGACACAATGAACCTTCTTACAGAACAGACAATGACTCACAGACTTTGGAAAACCTTGGTTTTTCAAATAAGACAATCTGGGGGGTGGGGGGATGCACTGTGGGTTTGGGATACAAAATCTGTAAAATTGACTTGTGATGATTTATGTACACCTATAATTGAAATAAAATCCATTAAGAAAAAAAAAGATATAATTTTGGTCTAAAAGAGAACTATTAAATATCTATTATTGCCATTTTGTCAAATTCTTTTCAAATACACTATCACTGGTGCAGGAAAGATGGCCAAATGGCAGAGGTATGAAGGCTGAGAGCAGATAAGTCGCAGGGCTGTGAGGCTGCAGGCCAGGCCAAGCAGGATGTAGTCGGCTATATGACACGATAAGTATAGGATTTTATCCTAAACATCTTTTCCTTGGGATGACACCGAGGAATTTTAAAGCCTGGGTGGGACGTCCATGTCAGCTCAGATTTACATCCTTCTACTGAAGCGGGAGAGGTGGAGGTGAGGACATAGTGGCTGGACGACCAGCCGTGGAGTTCCCAGACGCTCACATAGCGTGGCACAGGCTTGAAAGAAGAGAGCGGAGGAGTCAGGAAATCACTTCAGAGCTGGGTCCGGGGGGCCTGGTGGGCGCTGGTGTCAGAGCATACAGACGCCAAGAAGGAGACAGACAGACTAGACCGTGAGGTCTGGGACTAGCACAGCACTAAGCGAAGAGACTCGATTCATCGGGAAATGGCATGACTGAGCACAAAGCAAAAGATAATAATCAGGGAAGTTACGGGGCAACACTTTCAAGCTAAAGGGTCTAGTCAGTTCTGCTACTTCATCCAGAGACTTAAAAAACAAAGAAAAAAAAAACTAGAGGAATGAATGCTTTCTATACTATGCATTATAGTTAACAAAATTGCTTATTTGTATCAATGGTATATTAGGATTGGTCTGAAATACTGAGTTTAGAGAATAGTGAAAGGCAAAAAAGAGAAATACTAAAAACACATAAAGTACTTTAAAGCCCGATGATGTTTGAAAATATTTTTTCTAAATCATTAAGAGAATGCATCATCTAACATTTGCCTACTCTGGGTAACAAAAAGATCAAGTACTAGTACTTGGTAAAAATACAAAGTTTTTACTTTGTATTTATAATACACAATAACGAAAATAGAGGGCTTTATTCTAACAGGGCTAATCTGTCAAAGCTCACTTTTCTCCTAGAATCATTCCTACAAATACAAAGTTCCATCAATCTGATGAATGACTGGGACTTTGTGGTCGACTGGTTCAACTGTGGACCCTACAATGGCTGCAGTCAGGTCTCCTGAGGGTGACTTAGATTGTTTTCGGTCTGCTGGGCTAAAACTCCCACAGTCCCCTCAGCCACATCACGTACAAACACAGGCGCTACAATTCCCAGCATACCCAGAGTTCTCTTCTGCTGCTGGAGCTCTTGAGCCATCTTCTCAAACCTCTTTTGCAGTCTTTTATCATTTTCTGGTATTTTAGGAATAAAATCTTTAGGCTGCATACACTTGCGCTACACAAAAAGGACAGAAAAATTAAGAAAAACTAATAATACTGTATTGTGATTGTGTAAGACAGGAAAAGAACGCTTTCACATACATTCCTGATATCTTCTATAACAACAATAAGCCTTCTTAAAGAGGTGTTTCTTGCACCATATGTGAACTGGTAATATTTATTCTTTCTACAACTGTAAGAATATGGACAGGATTTTAAGTACGATTAAAGACAAAGTGGCTATGTTTTCTGAGGTATTTTCAGGATCCCAGCATTCTTAGCTTCCGAGAAGGTTCTTAAAACAAAATTAGTCTCTTTTTCCTTTTTTTTGTTTTTCTTCTTTTTTGACCACCCGAAAGAATACGGAGCTCCAGGGCCAGTCATCAGATATGAGCCACAGTTGCAACCTATGCTGCAGTTACAGCAAAGCTGGATCCTTAACCCACTGTGCTGAGCCAGGGATTGAATCTAAGTTCCAGCACTCCAGAGGTGCCACTGATCCTGTTACAGTGGGAACTCCTCTTTTTCCTTATTTATGCTACTCTCGTTTTGTTTTTTTTCAAACTGAAACTGCTTATTTTGAGGGAAGGGCAATTAAGAGAGATCTGCCTGATCTGTGTTTACTCGATGTATTACCATGATAATACACTCTTATTGCCAATATGTCTAGTATAAATACTTATTTTTAAAACAGTAAATATAGCTACTGCTTGTCCATCATAGAGAGTCAGGGAATGTTCCCATTTCACTACCATCTGATGAGATGTAGAAGAGACAGCCAGACTGAGTTCTGGCTTCTCCGGGATGAAATGTAATGAACATACAGGATTTACTACTTTCAGAAAACTTGGAGATGTCACGGAAATGTCTCTTTAACCTACAGGGAGTGTACAGCACTCCTCTGCTTTTTCAGTTTGGAGAAAGTCTGCAAATCTTTTTTCCAACAGGGATTCTCATGTGATGACAAAGTGACCGGTATTGTATAGTGAACTACTTTACCCTCAAATACAGAAATACATTAAAACTTTTAAATAATAAAAAATTGAAAAGAAAAAAAAATGGAGTTTCCCTCATGGCACAGTGGAAACGAATCCGACTAGGAACCAT
This sequence comes from Catagonus wagneri, assembly GCA_004024745.2. Lineage (NCBI taxonomy): Eukaryota > Metazoa > Chordata > Mammalia > Artiodactyla > Tayassuidae > Catagonus > Catagonus wagneri. The sequence goes on along the minus strand of PVHT020000521.1, from coordinate 36,522,399 downwards.
GAGGTTGCTGCGGGCTCGACCCCTGGCTTTGCTCAGTGGGTTAAGGATCCAGCGTTGCCGTAAGCTGTGGTGTAGGTTGCAGACGCGGCTCGGATCCCGCGTTGCTGTGGCTGTGGCGTAGGCCAGCAGCTCTAATTAGACCCCTAGCCTGGGAACTCCATATGCCGTGGGTGCGACCCTAAAAAAAAAAAAAATCAAAAGGGTTGTAGTACAAATATAAATTAGCCCTCAAGTGAACACAGTAACTTTATATTGGCACAGATTTTTCTGTAATAAATGACTTTATACACTTGGATACTCATGCTTCAGACTTTTGAGATTTTCAGCCCAGAAATATATTTCACTCAGAAATGGATTCTGAGGTAGTTACCAGAGCACCTGAATGGGGGCTGGCCTCCTGGTAACTGTTTCCTTTGGCCCAAGAGTCTCTTCCATTTCTTACAAACTGATCTCTAGTAAACCATTTAAAAATGCCATGTGAAAAGAACAATACCATCAACAGCAACACTTAAGACAACTCGATTATATTTCTAAAAGTTTTATTTTCTAGGAACAAAAAAAGATGAATACATTCCTAACTTCATGGTCCACAATGAGGTGGTGTGCTTACCTTTTTTTGGATTACGCTTGGTAAGTGTTGGTTAGAATTAGCTGCAGGGAACAGTGACTCATCCATGTGTGCTCCAGCTGTCCTGCATCTGTGTAAGTAAAATGAGGCGTAATGAGTGTGTTTCTGTTACAATCACATGCGGTTAAATCTGCAACGTATGTTAATTAGCAGTGTAAGAAATCCTTGCATAGGCCATTTTAACAAACGGGTCTTTTAAGATAAACACATTTATTGCCAAACACAAAAGACAATATAAAATCAACTTTCCAAACCTTCTGTGAATGGTGTTTTTAAGTGTAAGAGTAGAAGCAAGAGGCAGGTACAGGAAATACAGTTCTTACACAGCAAGTGTAGATTGTAACACTTCAAAACAATCAGTGTGTGGCTCTCATAAAGATTTAAATACATTTAAGAGTACACAGGACATACAATGAATAATCTAGAGCTAGAAGGATCCTAGAGAAACTGAGCCCAGAAAGCTCATCTTTCCTCCCAAACTGAGTTCTCTTTGCTGTGTGCTTCTGTCCAGGCACCCTCACCCCAAGACTGGGTCTGTGAGCCCAGCTCCCTGGGCTTTGCCTCCTGCTCCCCTGGCCCACTCGCCTCAGGAATCCATCGAACATGCCCTCCTTCTAACCACTCAGTGCCCAAATCTAAACAGTCACCAGGATGTCCTAAACGATCTTCCTTCCCTACAGGTTTTCCTCCTCTGACTCATTCACGTAATACTGAAATATTAATATTAAAACACTTTATTCACCTCTCCAAAACCCAGTTCAAACACTTTCAATCACTCCTGTACTTACACAATTATAACACCCTTCTGTTGAGTCTCTGTAAAACAAGGCCCCTGAGGAGTGCCCTGGTGGCACAGCACATTAAGGATCTGGCATTGTCACTGCTGTGCATAAGGTCATTGCTGTGGCACAGGTTCAGTCTCTGGTCTGGCAACTCCCACATGCCACAAAACAAAACAAACAAATAAAAACCAGCAACAAACAAAACAAAACAAACAGGACACCAACAAGACAATGGCTTTATCACTACGTCCGTGAATCTCAGTGTGTGGTCAGCAGCCTGGTGCTGGTCGGAATAACTGTAATTCTGCGAAGACTCCCTGTGGTTCCCACTCCTCATGTCAGGGTACACGATGGAGCCATTCCCACTCCTCAAGTCAGGGCACACAACAGCGCCGTTCCCACTGCTCGGGTCAGGGCATACAACGGTACCATAAGCCATCCCCACACACCCAAGGCAGAAGCAGACATGAGAACCAGACAGTCTTGTCTTAAGCCAGTGGTGAAAATACTTTACAAAAATGTAACAATACAAAAACACGCTGAGGCAAAAGAGAGAAGTGGGTAAAGTTCTAACTCCTGGCAGAGGGGGGGCCCTGAAGGAGCAGGTCTCCGTCTCAAAGCTTCCCCTCCTCACTAGACTCCAGCCACTGACCCTCTGGCACTGTCCTGCCTAAGGCACTGAGTGGCCTTCCCTCCCCAGAATACTGGTCCCCCAGGTCACCGACTCCAAGGGGCCTCCCCAAGCACTGTCCAGCCAGGGGGACAAACTCAAGAGGGCCCTCCTGCGACCTTACAAAACTTTTCTTCTTCATTAAAAGTATGTTCTGTAAAGGCAGGAACTATGCCTGTCTAGTTACAGCTCTAACCCCAAAGTTTGACAAAAAGTCTCAAAAATATTTTCTGAATAATAACCAAATTGTAGAAAGAAACACTTTGACGTCCTTATACCATACGTGTATACACACACCAAGAAAACATATAGCTCAAAAGAGATCACAGAACTAAACACAAAAGCTAAAGTTCCTGAAAGGAAAATGCATGAAAAAATTCATGATTTTGAAGTAGGCAAAAACATTCAGGTAGAATATAAAAAATAAAGCACAAAAGAAGAAAATGAAAAACTGGACTTCAACAAAATAAAAAACTTGAATACTCTGAAAGACACAATAAAGAAAACTAAAGACCGATGGAGAGAAAATTACTGTAATATGTATATCTGATGAAAAAAACTGGTGTGCAATATACAAAAATCACATACAGCTCAATACTAAGACAAAAACCAGGAGTTCCCATTGTGGTGCAGTGGAAACGAAACTGACTAGGAACCATGAAGTTGCGGGTTTGATCCCTGGCCTCGCTCAGTGGGTTAAGGATCTGGTGTCGCCGTGAGCTGTGGTGTAGGTCACAGATGTGGCTCGGATCTGGTGTCGCTATGGCTCTGGAGTAGGCCAGGAGCTGTAGCTCTGATTAGGCCCCTAGCCTGGGAACCTCCATATGCCGCGAGTGTGGCCCTAAAAAGACAAAAACCAAATTTTAAAAAGATTTAAACCCAAGACAATACACGGTCACTGAGCACATTACCTTATACTCAGTACTAGCACTCAGTGAAATATAATGAAAACTAGATGAGATCCCTCATTACAGTTAATTGACTTTTGAGCAGGGGGCCAAGACAAATCACTGGGGAAAGAACAACAAAAGTCTTGTCAACAAATGGTGCTGAGACAACATGAAAACAAATGACATGAGACCCCTACCTTATACCACACAAAAACTAACTCAAAATAGATCAAAGACCTCAATATAAGAGCTAAAACTACAAAACTCTTAGAAAAAAAAAATTAGAGTAAATTTGTGTGATCTTGGATTTGGCAATAGCTTCTTAAATGACACCAAAAGCACAAGAAACAAAAATAAATAAACTGGACTCCTCAAAATTAAGATCTTTTTGTTTCAAAGGAAAAAGAAGTGTAAAGACAATCTACATAATGGGAGAAAATATTTGCAAATCGTATATGTATGATATATCCACACAGTGGAATATCATTGGATCATAAGAAGCAATGAAATTCTGACACATGCTACAACATGGATGGACCTTGAAAACATTATGTTATGAGAAGAAAGCCAGGCCCAAAAGCCAGCTGCTGTATGATTCTAATACATGAGACTCCAGAATAGGCCAACCCCGGGCACAGAAAGCAGACCAGGCTGCCTTGGGCAGGGGGCACAGCAGGATCAGTGATGTAAGGGTTTCATTCTGAGGTGATGAGAATGCTTTCGATAGACTGCGGGGGTGGCTGCACAACTCTGAATATATTAAAAACCACGGAACTGTACACTTTAAATGGGTGAATAATATCTGCCCCAAATGTTACCTACAACAGCAACACATAAACACCACTACTTACCTACTAACATGGCTAGAATTAAAGACTAACAAGTGCTGATGAAGACTCATGCTCTGCTGGGAGGAACGTATAGTGACACAACCACCTCGGCAAACGGTCTGGGTATCGACCCAGGAGAAATGAAGATACACAAGGTCACAAACATAACTGTCCATAGAACCTGAGTCATAACAACCAAGAACTGAAAACTACCCAAAAGTCCATTAACAGGTAAACAGATAAACAAACTACTATATCCACGCATTACAATACTGACATGTATGACAACACAGATAAATCTCAAAACCATCATGTTGAACAAAAGAAGCCAGGCTCATCATAATACATACTGGATGACTATTTATAAGAGATGCTAAAACAGGCAAAGCTAATCAACAGTGACAGGACACCAGGTGAGTAGAATGTGGGGGAGGGGAGGGTGACCACAAAAGGACACACAAGAACAGTCAGGGTGATGAAAATGTTCTGTATTTTGACTGTGGTGATGGTAACACGTGTAGGTACATTTGTCAAAGTTCAATGAACTGTATACTTAAAATGGGGATATTGCATTTTACCGAAATTTTACTTCTTTATTTATTTGTTTTTAGCTGCGACTGCAGCATACATAAGTTCTCAGGCCAGGGGTCAAACCCACGCCACAGCAATGACAACGCTGGATCCTTAACCATTAGGCCAGCAAGAAACTCCAGAAATTTTATTTTTAAAAAGTTGCCTTTTAAAAGTCCAACTAATCACTGAAGTCTGTAGAAAGCCTACAGTTAAGGGCTGGGCATAATAATGGATTTAATGAAAGAGATGAGGAATAGGCAGTGAGGATGGAGAGGACCGGGAGAGGTTTCTTGGGAAGGTCTCTTTTTTGATGACCAGTTTCTTCTCAAGTGCAATGTCACCTATTTCCCACTGTTACAAGCACAGAATAGCCAAAAATCGTGGCTGGGACAGAAGACTGGGATCATCTCATCACCACATCCACAGCACCATCAGCAGGCTCAGCCTAGGGAAGCAACGCCCTCTCCCCCACTGCACGGCCGAGGAAACCAAGGCCACAGAAAACCCTCTGCCCGTGTCTAGGGCAGACCTCTACCAGACAGTGGTCTCGAAGGCTTGGCCCGGAGCGGGTAGATGTGCAGACCCACCACATGCCCCAGGTGCAATGGAGGCCTGCACGGACACACTCCCTGAATCCACTCAGGTTTAACCACGGTCCCATGACACAAGCATCGAGTGCGCTCACATGCTGAGGGAAATTCTGAAGCCACTACATCAAAACCACGTTTATTAGTCACTCAGTCAAAATCTACTGAACAAATGGGAAAAGCTCACCAGCTGGATTTCTGCTTTTCTTCAGAAATGTGAAATGGTAACGTTATCTCCCCATCTAGTGGTTAAGAAGAGAAGTGTTTTGAGTGATGCCCCTAAAAGCAGAACCAACCTTTTACCTCCCTTTTCAGACTGCTGCCCTCAGAGCCCCTGGGAACAGGGAAGCGTGGGTTCCCTTTCCCTGGGAAGTCCTGCCTGGGATCCACCCAAAAGCCCCCCTGGACCACCCATACCCAGCCCACCCTCAGGACAAGCCTACCCCAGACCCAAGGCAGTGAGTCATTCAGCAAGTGTCTTAATCCCTGTGCTGGAGGCCAGGGCAGATAACAAACAGGCTCTAAGGATCTGACACTGTGAAGGCGCCAGACTCCAAGCACCCTATCCTGACATAAGAAGGGTTCAGGTTACACCTCGCCCTCTGAGAAGGCAGAGCACCACAGAAATTCCCATGACAAAGCTGTGAGTCAAGAGCAGAGAGGAGGGCAGAGAGGGAGGGAAGCCAGGTTGTGGGTGAGCACCTACTGTGTGCAGCCTGGATCTGTGCCTTTTCCACACACATCCCCCCCCCAACGGAAGCAATGAGAGAAGATGTAGGATGAACAAGGCTGAAAGGAAAGAAAAGAAGTTCAATAACTGTATTTGAGGGAGAGGCACTTGAGGGAAATAAATAGCAAATAACAGGAATGCAGGGGGACCTCGGAGGCCTTCCCGTCCCTCCCCTGGGCTTCATGCACACACTAGGGCAAGCACTGCCTGATGCATGAAGGCCTAGCCCACCAGGCCACTCCCCATCCTTTCCCTGGAGGAGCACGTTATTATGTTCAGCCCTGTTAACTAATCTTCAAACCAGAGGATGGATGTGCCAGAGACACAGCTACCTTCTACCTTCAAAACAAAACCAGACAGAGATTTAAGGCAATAAATTTCCAACCCCCACCTTGCACAGGTTCCTTCTGAAGACTGAGCTAGGCTTCTGCTTCTCCCACCACCTCCCTCTGCTCAGGCCACACCAACCCCCCCGACTCTCCCTCCCTCTGCCAGGCCACGCCTACCCCAGCAGCATCTCCACCCCAAGACCAGACGCCACCTAGGGCCTCTGGATTTGCCTATAAATGGCTAACTCTATCCCAAATTGTATCAGGGTACCTGCAGGGAAATAAAATCCTCTGGGACAATGAAAGCAGGGACCATTTATGTTACTGGTTTGATGACCCTCCTTAATTAATCAAACCTAGTACACACTCCTTGGTCTATTACAATATTTCTGTCAAGAGTGACATAAGACTTTAAGATCAGAGTACCCTGGACAGTGCAGAAGCTGAGATACACCGTAGAGAGGGAAGGGAATGACTGCCTTTTCTGCCTCCCAACCACTGTCAGATGCTGCACAGATCCAGGGGGACCCAGAAAACCAAAGGAAGCCTCTGATGCTCAAGTGGCCTTTCCACAACATATCTAAAAGAGCAAAACCACTTGGCAATCTCAATGCCCACTTGTGAGGTGTCATGAGCTTGCAGGAAAGGCATCTTTGGGCTGGAATCGCAGGTATCTGTGGGATACCTGTGAGACTCACTGTTCACAGCACAGATACATGTATTATCACTAACTGTCCACAAGAGGGCATGGGAGAGCAGCACCCGAGTGGCAAGGAGCATGCCCACCACCCTGATTTTAGGTTCAAATAGCCACTGAAAGGAACCAGGGCTCCTTGGAGAAAGGCTGAATCTAGGGCTGGGAAAGAGAAAGGACAAGCCGACCCTGGATTAAATTGTGCCAGAGGAGAAAAGAAGTGTTCAGGGAGATGGAGAAACAATAAAATAACACAAAAGTCACCTTGAATAGGTTACCTCTGGCCAATGAAGGGCAATTCAAACCTCAAGAGGGAAAACAACAATAATGGACTATAACCCATTGGTAAACTGCAAACACACACAGTGTGATAAGGGACAGTTACTTACACAGTTTGAAAGAACCTGCCTCAAAAGCCACAGGCGTTAATTGCCAGCAGGCACATTCACTCAGGGGAGAGGCCAGGGAGGCCCCACCAGGCACAGGAGGAGCCCATCATCACTCCCAGGTTGGATCACCTCACCAGGAAGCACCAGACAATCCTCACGTGCCATGCGTAGCCTTCAACAGCGTCAAAGGCACAAGACCCAAGGACAAGCCCAGCAGGGTTTCCAGAGAGAGAAAGACAAGGAAACACAACAACTAGGCGTGGGCTTCTCAGGTGGAGCTGATGGAACAGCTGGTGATCCAGCATGGATGGCGGTTATGAGAGGAAATGGCCTGTCCGTAGGAAACACTAAATGCGGGGGGTGAGGGATGGACTTCAACAGGCAAGGACATCGCTGGGAACTGGGCTCCCAGTTAATCTGTTATAGTGATTGTTTAAAGAAAGCTAACTCCAGGAGTTCCTGTCATGCCTCAGCACTAATGTACCTGACTAGTATCCATGAGGACACGGGTTTAATCCCTGGCCTTGCTCAGTGGGATAAGGCTCTGGCGTTGCCGTGAGTTGTGGCATAGGTCGAAGACATTGCTGTGGCTGTGGTGTAGGCTGGCAGCTACAGCTCTGATTTGACCCCTAACCTGGGAACCTGGGAACTTCCATATGCCGAGGGTACAGCACTAAAAAAAAAAAAGAAAGAAAGAAAAAGTAACTTTGAGACTAACTCTCCTCAACAGAGAACTGGAGATGGCAGGCTAACCTTCATTCTTCCACCTTTATTTCTTCTTCCTTCAGTATGGAAATGTCTGTCCAAAGAAAACCTCAGAATTTTATCAACTGCAGTTACATAGCTGTCTGCTCTGTAAGGAACACACCCAGAAATAACAACAGAATGGGATTCTAGTGACACCTAGTGACCTTAGGTATTCCATGAAAGTTCCTATTTTCAGTGGAAAACATGAGCCATGGCCTGGACAGGCAGTTAAGGAAAGAAGAATGGACATGTGACATAGAAAATAAAGGTCAGTGTGGCTGTCATCTCTAAGTTCTATCAAAGGAAGTTCAAGGTCACTAAAAATCAAGGAAATGCAAATGAAGTCAACTTTAACCTTTCACCCTCAAAGTACAAAAGATTAAAAAGTCTGATAACTCACACAGCTAGAAAGAACAGAATTTAGCACATTTTTTCCCAGAATGCAATTTGATAGTACCTATCATAAGTTTAAATGTGTAAGCCATATGAATCCAAAAGTCCATTTTTGGAATTTAAAGCTGTGTAAAGACTTATACCTCTGCAAGAAAGTAATGTATACAAAGGCCTGATACTGTACTATTTCTTTTTTCTTTCTTTTCTTTTGCTTTCTAGGGTCACACTCGCAGCATATGGAGGTTCCCAGGCTAGAAATTCAATCACAGCTACAGCTGCCGGCCTTCGCCACAGCCACAGGAACACCAGATCTGAGCCACGTCTGTGACCTACATGACAGCTCACAGCAATGCCAGATCATTAACCCACTGAGCAAGGCCAGGGATCGAACCCACAATCTCATGGTTCCTAGTCAGATCTGTTAACCGCTGAGCCACAACAGGAACACCAATGTTGTACTATTTCTGATTGGTAAGAAAAGAGAGAAAGAAATGGAAAACTTCATACTTATTAACAGGAGGTAGGTTACATAAATTATTGGGTATCTATTACAAAAGGCCATATATAGTTTTTTTAAAATAAGATACATCTCTGTGTAAAAACATGGAAAAATGTTCACTAGTACACTCATAAATAAAAAAGCATATGTATATCCCATGGAAAAAAATCTATTGATTTACATGGATGTGTGTGTGTGTGTGTGTGTGTGTGTGTGTGTGTGTATGTATGTATATATATGTTTGTATAAATGCATATGTACACTTTTTATATGCTCAGTAAAAAATCTGAAAATATGTACCCTAAATTCTCAATGGTAGATTTCTTCTGAGGGGAGGGAGTTCTGGAAGATTAGGCTTGAAGTGGATTAAGTGGAGATTTTTCACTTTAAAAATATGCACACATTTAAATACAAATACATTTAATTCAAAAGAAAGTTTGTTTTCAAAATAGCAAAAGGAAATCTAAAAATCACTAACTTTACATAATTAAAATCTGACTGCGTTACAACAAATAATAAACAAAAAAATGTGTATTAAAAATGTGATTAAGTTCACTTTAAAAGGAGGTTAGAGATGGCTTAAGTTCACTTTAAAGTTATCATTTTGGACTTGTAGTTTCTATGAGCCCCTTGGGCTAATAAGCAGGGGCAGAGATAGAGAAAGAGGATAAAGAGGAATGAAGGTAGGAGAGAGACTAGCAAAGGAGCAGGACAGAAGGAGAAAAACCATAAGCGAATGCCCCCACATCAAGACAGCTGGAGGCCTCTCTTCAGTACAGGAAGGACCAGGTGCCAGGTGACACTGTTGCCCAAGTTCTCCACTAACTTCAAGCTTTTAGTTAAGGTGCCTGTATAACCTTTTACGTGGAGCTCTGATACCTCCTCTGTTCTCAGTTGTTGGGATAAATACTTCCTGGAGCACCTACGATGTGTTAGATGCTTAATGGAAACACAGCTACAGAAGACAATAAACACAAAGGCTTAGCTTACAGGGTTTGCATCATAATGGAAAGACCAAGATGCAAGGCTAGGTAGACAGACACACAAATGAACAAATAAATTTTATCATCACAAAAATGAAATAAGGAGTTGAGAGAGGGAGTCACAAAGGGGACTCTACTGAAAATCAGGGGATAGAGAGAGCACTTTAGGGAAGGTGACCCTGAAATGGGACACACATGAAGGAGCAGAGTCCAGGAGAGGGTGAAGCAGCAAGGAAAAGGAGGCAGGGTCCCAGGTAGCACACTCCCAAGAACTGTGTCCTCCACCTGAGGACATGGAAAGACCAGAGTGTCTGGAGGATACAAATGGGAAAGTGGGCCAGCCAAGGCCAGGATAGGCCGGAGATGACTCATGCAGAGCTCTGAATAGGGGTCAGCAAACACTTCCTGTAAAACAGTGAATACTGTAGGCTTTATAGGCCACACCACTCAATTTTGCAGGTGCAGTGCAAAGGCAGGCAGTCACAATACACCATCAAATGTGCATGGCTGTGTTCCAGTAACACTTTATTGATGGACACTAAAATTTGGATTTTATGTAATTTTCATACGTCATGAAATATTCTTTCGATTTTCCCCCCTAAAATTTTAATATTGTTAGAAAGCCCAGAATTAAACCCATGCACCTACAGCCAATTAATCTATGACAAAGGAGGCAAGAATATACAATGGAGAAAAGACAGCCCGTTCAGTAAATGGTGCTGGGAAAACTGGATGGCCACATGTAAAACAATGAAACTAGAACACTTCCTAACACGACACACAAAAATAAACTCAAAATGGATTAAAGACCTATCTATAAGACCAATACTATAAAACTCTTCGAGGAAAGCACAGGCCAAACACTCTCCTACATAAACAACAGCAACATCTTCTCAGATCAACCTCTTACAGACAATAAAAAGAAAAATAGGAGTTCCCGTCATGGCTCAGTGGTTAACAAATCCAACTAGGAAGCATGAGGTTGCAGGTTCGATCCCTGCCCTTGCTCAGTGGGTTAAGGATCCTGCGTTGCCTTGAGCTGTGGTGTAGGTTGCAGACGCAGCTCGGATCCTGCGTTGCTGTGGCTGTGGCGAAGGCCAGCAGCTACAGCTCCTGTTAGACTCCCAGCCTGGGAACCTCCATATACTGCGGATGCGGGCCTAAATAAGGCAAAAAGGCCAAAAAAAAAAAGAAAAGAAAAAAGAAAAATAAACAAATGGGACTTAATTAAACTTAACAGTTTCTGCACAGCAAAGGAAACCCTAAACAAAATGAAAAGACAACCCACAGAATGGGAGAAAATATTTGCAAATGAAGCAACTGACAAGGGATTAATCTTCAAAATTTATAAACAGCTCCTACAGCTCAATACGAAAAAAACAAACAACCCCATCAAAAAATGGGCAGAAGATCTGAACAGACAACTCTCCAAAGAAGACATATAGATGGCCAAAAAACACATGAGAAGATGTTCAACATCACTTATTAGAGAAATGCAAATCAAAACCACTATGAGGTACCACCTTACACCAGCCAGAATGGCCATCATCAAAAAGTCTACAAACAGTAAGTGCTGGAGAGGGTGTGGAGAAAAAGGATCCCTATTACACTGTTGGTGGGAATGTAAATTGGTGCAACCACTGTGGAAACAGTATGGAGATTCCTCAGAAAACTAAAAAATAGAATTACCATTTGATCCAGCAATCCCACTCCTGGGCATCTATCCAGAGAAAACCATGACTTGAAAAGACACATGTACTCCAATGTTCATTGCAGCACTCTATACAATAGCCAAGTCATGGAAACAACCTAAATGCCCATCGAGAGAGGAATGGATAGGGAAGATGTGGTACATATACACCATGGAATATTACTCAGCCATTAAATACAAAATAACAGCATTTATAGCAACATGGATGGACCTAGAAATTATCATGCTAAGTGAAGTCAGTCAGACAATGAGACACCAACATCAAATGCTATCACTTACATGTGGAATCTAAAAAAAGGACACAATGAACTTCTTTGCAGAACAGATACTAACTCACAGACTTTGAAAAACTTATGGTTTCCAAATGAGACAGGGTGGGGGGTGGGGGGAATGCACTGAGGGTTTGGGACCGAAATGCTAAAAAATTTGGTTGTGACGGTTGTTGAACAACTATAAATGTAATAAAATTCATTGAGTAATTAAAAAAACTTTTAATATTGTGAAAACCACTGTTAGCTCATGGGCCATAACAAACAAATAGGGTGGTGGGCTTCATTTGGCCCCTGGGCCACTTGTTGGCTATTCCCTGCTTGGGACCACTTAATTCTAAATCATTTAATCTCAGCAAGAGGATAAAACTGATTTATGTGTTAAAAGTGTTATATCTGCTGATGTACAAGAAATGAAAGAGAGGCAGGCAGGAATGAGGCAAAATGAGAGTTGTCTGGACTGAGGGGGCCAGTGGGCAGCAGCAGATGAAGATCCATGGGAGGTCTGAGATAAAACCAATGGGCCATTTTAATACATGGCCTATGAGGTGAGGGAGAGGGAAGAATCACAGCTGCCTGATTCTGAATCTTCCCCCTCATCCTCCCATGAAAACTCAATTAAGAAGGAACAAACATAAAGACACACATGACCTGCACTTTCATAAAAACTTCAAATGATATACAAATAGAAAGATAATCCAGATTCCAACACAGCCTCCAGTCCAGGGATGCAGAAAGCAGGGGAGAAGAGCCTATGACTCCACAGAGAGAGTGGAGTGGCCTGGAGGACGCAAGTGAAGCACAGGAAAATCATGCTGAAAAAGAGGAAGTCTGGGACTAAATGCCCAAATACAGAACATGGTGATTCATAGCACCTGTTACAGGAAAGGAGCACGAATGTGGGCAGGCCCAGAACCAACAGGCTCCAAAAAAACATTGATTCTGAGCAAGAACTGAATACATGGAAAAGTGGAAACCCTGTGACAAATAGCAGTGATGAAAAAAAGGGAACTAAGAGGAAAACATTTAAGGGTCCTACAGCAATAAAAGCAACCCCCCTCCCCAACATCAGCCACAAAGGGAGCTATGCAAGACAGCAGAACTAACACAGGAGGGTGCTATGAACTAACACAGAGAGAAGGCTTGTCTATAACATGAAACAGTGCAGTAGCACAAAGTAGACTGTATCCATAAAAAACTACTTGAAAAAGAAAATGCAGTCAAACCATTTCAGTGATGAAAATCTCCCTTCCCCCAAATAAAAACATACATAAAGCTGAAGAAGAACGTAACACAATCCTCATATCTGTATCAAATACTGTCAAACAACTTTTTGGGAAAATCCATCATCTAGCCAGCTATCATCCACCAATATGTGTGAAATATTTCTTGAATCATAAACATAAAAACAAAGAACAGCAGCAATTTAAAAAAAAAACATAAAGAGAATAAACAATAGTTGATTAAACTCAGGAAAGAAAAAGAAGACAAATAATGTCCAAGATGAAGACTACATTATGATAATGCCAAAAGAATAAACAGATGCAAATTAAGATTTAATATAAAATACTGAGGAAAAGCAGGGAAGAAAATAAAAATAACATCAAGAAAGAAGTAAAAAGAAAGATAAAATGGATGAAATAAAAAGCAGATAAAGGAAGCTCAACAGATATATAATTGAAGTCTTTGAAGAAAATCAAAGCAACAGAACAGAGTAATATTTACAACAATCATTCAAGAAAATTTTTTAGAAATAAGAATCTCTTGAAAAGAGACTGGAATAATCGATTGAATCAATTAGAGACATAGCAAGAGAAGATCATAAAACTTTAAAGGGGAAAAAAATCCTTAAGAATCCCCAGGCAGAAAAAATAATTTTACTAGGAGAAAAAAATTAAAAATTAGACTGGCACTAGATGCTTCAAAAAGAACATACTAAGTTTCACTGTGTTGAGTTCTAACAAACCAAATCTCCCACAGTGAAATACACTATAAGCCATACATTCTAAAAATCAAGAAAAAAAAAAAACTCTCCAACTACCAGAAGGCTTTGGAAGGTAGGGGAAAAAAAACAAAAAAACAAAAACAGGCAAATTTTGAAAGAAAGCAAAAAACTGGGGCTTTACCACAGTTTCTGGGGCTTTACCCTGAGGTAATCTCTATGGAGTGGTAGTGGTGGCAACTGCTGTCTTTCTGGCCAACTGGGATAATGAGTTCTGGCAACCAAGGCCACCAGGGAGTGATGCAAGGACCCAGGAAACAAAAAAACAGAGAAAAGGGGAACCTCACTTTCTGAGCATGGAAGTCCAAGTCTCTGGCTGACCCCTGACCTACATGCCCATGGGGCAAACAAATCAGCCTGTACCTAAAGCTTGAAAAACTGAACAAACCCAAGCAAATGCCCACTGCAGGTCTTAAAATGACTGTCCATAGTTTAAAGCTAAACAAATCAACTCCTTGCTAAAACAAAATCATCAATACCCTTTGCAGTAACAGAAAAGAACCCAAAGTCTACATAACATTTACAGAGACCAAAATACAACTCAAAGGGGAATTTCGATTGTGGTTCAGCAGGTTACAAACCTGACTAGTATCCATAAGGATGTGGGTTCGATTCCTGGCTTTGCTCAGTGGGTTAAAAAGATCTGGTGTTGCTGTGAGCTATGGTGTAGGTTGCAGATGCTGCTCAGATCCTGCTGTGGCTGTGTTGTAGGCTACCAGCTGCAGCTCTGATTTGACCCCTAGCCTGGGAACTCCCATATGCTACAGATGCAGCCCTAAAAAGCAAAAAAAAAAAAAAAAGAAAGAAAAAAGAAAAACAAACCAACAAAAATAAAACAAACAAAAAAAAAAACCCAACATATAATCCAAAGTTGTCTTATGATAGAACCAAGAAAACATGACACATTATCAAAAAGAAAAACATAGCTGTCAAACTCAAAATGCTGAAATGATTAGACAAGGAACTGCTATGACTACTCTCCACCAGGGAGTGGAAAATGCACTTGTAATGACAGACAGGAAAGGCAAAGATAGGAACTCTCAGCTGAAAAACAAACATAAGAAAGAACCAAGTGCAAATGTTAGAACAGAAAAATATCTGAAAATATTGTATTTTAGTAAATGGATTTAATGACAGAATGGAATTGATGGAGAAAAGAATCAATGAACTTGAAGATAAATCCAGAGGGAAAAAAAGATGACTGAAAAATAATTAACAAAAACCAAAGCATCAGGGACAAGTGGGAAAATTTTAAAAGCTGCATTTTACAGGCAGGAGTGGCAAACTATGGCCCACAGGCCATCCGGCCTACCACCAGGTTTTGTAATAAAGTTTTATTGCAACACAACTACACCCACTTGCTTTCTCACCCTCTAGGGCTCCTTCTGCAGAACAGGGAACAGCTGAATAAAGACCATATAACCCGCAAAGTCTAAGGTGTTGACTATCTGTCATGTTACAGAAAAACTTAGACAATCCCTGATATGTAGCTAATTAGTCCCAGAAAAAGAGACAGAAAAGATATCTGAAGAAATAATGGCCCAAACTAATCATGTTTTTAGAAAAAAAAATGTAACCTTATACATTAAGAAAACTCAGCAAAATCTTCACAGAATACATTAAAAAGCACCATACCTAGATACTTAAACTTCTGAAAACTAAAGATAAGTAGGAAAACTTGAATGAAGCCATAGAAAAAGGACACATTACTTACAATAGAGAAATAATTTGAATAAATATGGGCTTCTGATGAGATACCAGAGGAAAGAAGACTGTGGGAAAACACTTTAAGCAGATGAAAAAAAAGACAACTGTCAACCTGGAATTGTATATCCATTGAAAATATTATTTACAGGAGTTCCCACTGTGGATCAGGGGTTAACAAACCCGAATAGTATCCATGAGGGCACAGGTCTGATCCCTGGCCCCACTCATTGGGTTAAGGATCCTGTGTTGCCATGAAATGCAGTGGAGGCTGCAGATGCGCCTCTAATCTGGCATTGCTGTGGCTGTGGCATAGGCTGGCAGCTGCAGCTCTGATGGGACCCCTAGCCTGGGAACTTCCATATGCCAAGAGTGTGGCCCTAGAAAGGCAAAGACAAAAGACAAAAGACAAAAGGCAAAAGGCAAAAGGCAAGAAAGAAAGAAAGAAAGAAAGAGAAAATACTTACAAATGATGGAATAAGTACACTTTCAGACAGAGAAAACCATGAAATCTGTTGTAATCTGATTAAAAGAAATGCTAGATTGCTAGAATTGGAGGAAGAATAAACAGTAACATGTGGAGACTTCAATATTCCAATCAATAATGGATAGAACAATTAAGCAGATCAAGGAGGAAATAAAAATTCAGAAAACAGTATAAACCAACTAGATCTAATGAACATCTACATATGGAACATTCCATCCACAGCAACAGAACAGATACATGTTCTTCTAAAGTATACATGCAACATTCTCCTGGCCAGACCCAATGTCAGGGCATAAAAAAGTCTCAACTTCTTTAAAAGACTATTACGTAGCTACTCAAAGGAATAAAGTACTGAGACAAGCTACTACATGAATGAATCTCCAAAACATTATGCCAAATGAAAGCACAATATAAAAGGCCACAGAATGTAGGATATCATTTATGTGAAATGTCCAGAATAAGCAAACTCAGAGAAAAAAAAGTAGATTAGTGGTTACTGGAGGCTGGAGGCGAGGGGACAATGGTGAGTGACTGCTATTGGCTATGGAGCTTATTTTGGAGTGATACAGGAAAAATATAACAGGAAACTCAGATCCTCAGAAGGAAGAGAAAGACTGAATATATGGATATATATGGACAAATATGACAGTATTTTTCCTCTTATTTTACTTAAAATATAACTGTTTAAAGCAAAAATGACAACAGTGGCTTGTGGGATTATAATGCATATAGATGTAATACATATGACAACCCTAACGTAAACGATGGTGGGGCAGAATCAATGGACACATACAATTACCAAGGTTCTACACTTTGTGTGAAGGGGTACAATATTAAGTCTATGTAGACTCAGAAGTTAAGGATCTATTGTAATCCTACAGTAATCACTAAAAATAAATTAAAAGAATGGGAAAGCTTTTAATTTTAAAACTAACAGATTAAATAATCCAAAATAGGAAGCAAAAGGGAAGAAAGTAACAAGACGTATCTCCTGCCTTTGCTCAAAAAGCCAAGAAGCAGTGACCTCCACAGCCGTGAGCCCCCATCACCCACATCTAGTCTCCGATACTGTTCCCCACCTGAAGGACATGGTCTTCCTAGAGGCGCCTGGAG
The DNA here is from genome assembly GCA_004024745.2 of Catagonus wagneri. Classification (NCBI taxonomy): domain Eukaryota; kingdom Metazoa; phylum Chordata; class Mammalia; order Artiodactyla; family Tayassuidae; genus Catagonus; species Catagonus wagneri. The sequence goes on along the minus strand of PVHT020000521.1, from coordinate 36,505,389 downwards.
CAGAGCAGGGACAAGGTGTCAGACAGGGCATGAAGGGGCACCCCCACTATCCAAATATGAACAATCTGAGCACCAAACAGTCACAAATGACAAGCCATTGCAAAATACAGGAACCTAGGCATTGACGTTGGTCAATCAACCAATGTGGGAGAAGGGAAGGCTCTTTACTCTCCAGTTCACAGCCAGGCACAGCCGAGCAAAGAGGCGAAAACAGTCATTCTGTTAAGATTCAGAGTTCAGGTTGGTTCAAGCAAGAATCACCACCACATGCTCCCCCTAGGGTGCAGGGGAAGCTTCCATGAGGAGCAGGATGGCTACATGGTCTTTGAGTGCCTCCCCACAGGTGGCTTCTCAGTTTCAAGGAAACAACAGTCATTACACAGGTACAAACATCAGTATCACCCTAAGAGGTAGCAGAGCAATGTGGGTCTCTGGGTAGGACAGACCACACTCCCAGGAGGCTTGCAGGCAGGAAACCATAAATTGAGTCTAATCACGGAGAAACACGACACATCCAAAATGAAGACCATCTTATTTTAAACAACAGGGTGGAGAGTGAGGCTGGAGTCTTCAAAACTGCCCAGGCCACAGAAGATAAAGAAATGGTCCAGGAGTTCCCATAGTGGCTCAGTGGTTAATGAATCTGACTAGGAACCGTGATATTGCGGGTTCGATCCCTGGCCTTGCTCAGTGGGTTAAGGATCTGGCATTGCCATGAGCTGTGGTGTAGGTTGCAGACATGGCTAGGATCCCACATTGCTGTGGCTGTGGTGTAGGCCAGTGGCTACAGCTCCTATTTGACCCCTAGCCTGGCACCTCCACATGCCGTGAGTACAATCCTAGAAAAGACAAAAAGACAAAGAAAGAAAGAAAGAAAAGAAAAGAAAAAAGAGAAATGGTGCAACCTAAGGAGACTAAAGAGACAAGGTCCCCCCTGTACAATACCCTAGCCTGGACCTCCTACTAAAGGGAGAAAAACACGCTAAAACTAAAACAGCTAAAACTGAAACAGTTAAAGCACACTGCTGGGGTCATCTGACGAACTTACACTTTCAAGACAGATTTCCTAGAAGCATTTTCAGAGGAAAATTTCAAGACAAAAGAAAATTTCATCTCCAAAGGCAACAGTTCTCTTCCTTTGTTATTAGCCTCTAGTGATGTCTTGATACATAAGGACCACGCCCACTAAAGACCCAACCCCTAGAGTCACACAGTGGTAATACTCTATTACATACATACATACAAAGTAATACAAGCTTTAAATCTCTTTTTACATTCTCACTAAAAACACTCTCACTTGTGTCCTGTCCATGCCTGTCCCCATATCCGACTGTCCAAGGGGAAATCTGATAGTGGCTACTTTAGGACTGTCTTGGGACAAAGATACATACGATAAGTACACCTCTGGAGAAGGGAATGTTCCCCGAAATCCAGATGTATGAAGTCATACTGCTGCTTTTTTAGAAAACTAAAGTAAATATATATCAAAGCAGTAATGGAAAATGTAAGGCATAGACACTGGCTTATGATGTGTGTAACTATTCTAAAAGAATAAACTCTATTAATTAAAAAAAAAAACTTTAAATAGTAAGGCATGGCCATTCAACCCTATGTGAGGAAGCCAGACCTTTCAAAGTAAACCTCCCCCGGTGACACTGCACAATGTAGCAGTGTCCTCGGAGCTCTGGTCACAGTGGACTTGATCATTCCACCACTGCATCTGATTTGCCCCTCAGCTACAATATAAATCCTTCGAGGTGTCACACTCATTCTAGTTTTTCTGAAGTACCAAGGGTGCATTTATTTGTTACTGTTGAGTCAAGAGCTGCCTCCAGGCCAACTGGCCCTATAAAGAAAGAGGTCCTATGAAAAGAGCAGACTCCATGCACCCGACTCCATTTTCTCAGCGTCTCCTCCAAAATCTACACTTCACACAGCATACTCTCCAGCCAGCCCCTCCTATCCTTCCAAACATAACCCCTTACAGGATCCCAACAAAATCTCAACCCAACCAAGATCAGTTAAGCCATCAACCCCTCGCCCATGTTTCACCCCCTCCACGAGAGCCACCCCTGCCCAAACCGACAAGCGTGGCGTCCACTGTCCATCACCACCACTGTTCTGCACACCCCTCCAAGCCCCTGATGGTGATGCCTGGGTAAATCCTTTTGGCATGCAGGTTGCTGGGTAAACCACTGGCCTGTCCCTCAGCTTCACCGTCCACTCACAAACACCACCCTCAAGTGCACTGCTGGCCCTGCCCGGTAGGGGCACTCCTTCTAGGACATTCCCTGATCTACCCACTCTCCCATGTTCCTAGAGAACTACTTCATGGGTTCTCCTCAAACCTCCAAAATCTTTCTCCCGCTCACTCTCAGATGATGAGACAAAGGAGAGACAATCAGAAGAGAATTCCCACAAGCTTCATACCACATCTATTCACCTGGCAACGACTGTCCCCGGACACTCTGCGTTCCCTCCTGTTGATACAGAATGGAATGATCGTCCTTGACACCGCATAACCCGAGTATATACAAAGTAACCTGCATATCCTATCCAAATCATCAACTGCTCTGCCAGAGTCTATCTCCACAGGTCTCTTAAGCCACTTGCACAACAAAGTCCCCTCTTGCTTCTGCATCACCCACACTCCTGTCCCTCCTGGATGGGCTCCATCAGCACACAGAGGTGTCATTTCTCCCACAAATAGCCTCCTCCACCCCACACCCCACCCAGGCACAGCTCCCCTCTCCACCCGCACCATGCACATTCCATCCCCTCCCCTCCACTCCTACTCCAGTCTTTCCTGCTCCCTCTAATCCACCAAAACTGCTTGCCCAACTTCGCTAATGCAGTGGTTATCTCTTGGACCTGCCTTTATCAATCTAAATGCCAGAGTTGATCACTACCCCTCCCTGAAGGCTTCACCTGACCTCTAGAACCGTCCCCACTGGTTATCTTCCTCCAGCTCCAGCACTGAAGTGCTCAAACCTGGACCTCCTGTCTACACCCACAAAGGGATTGCACCTCCATAGTCATCTACACTCAAGTGACTCTCATTTTTATCTCCCAGGAGCACTACACTCATCTATCCAACTGCTGACCCAACACCTCCTCCTGGGTCCCTAACAAACACCCCAAATTCAGCACAACCAAACCAAATTCCTGACTTCAGCCCCAGACCTGGTCCTTCCGAAGCTTTCCCAACCCCAGAAAATGGCAAACCCATCCTTCTGGTTCCTCAGATGGACACACTCAGTCATCCTTGACTCTCTCTCTCTACACTCAAACCTGAAGCCTCAGGAACTCCAGTCTGGTAACTCCTTTAAAAACACACACTGGATCTGATGGCTCTGCATGGCTGCCAGCCTGAGGCCAACATAGCCAGCCAGGGTCATCCAACAGTCTCCCACCCGCACTGCTTTTGCCCCCATTTCTGCCCCCACACGCTTCTCTTCTGCATCACCCGACACCCCACCACCTCTGACCTCAACCTCCTTCTAAGTGTACCCCTGACCACTCCTGGTATGTGCCCAAGCGTGTCCCATCCACCCCAATTCACATGAAGTCTTAACTTGTATTTAGAGATTGAGCCTTTTAAAGAGACCATTACAGTTAAATGAGGTCACTGGGGTGGGCACTACAGACACAGAAACACTCAGACCTGGTGAAGATACAGAAATGAGACAGCCATCACCAAGCCAAGGAGAGAGGCCTCAGAAACCAACCCTGTGGACGCCTTCATCTTGGACTTCTAACCTTCAGAACCGTGCAAAATAAATTTCTGTTGTTTAAGTTCACAGCCTGTGGTATTACAGCCGCTCTAGAAGACTAACACAATCTGCCTCCTATAGTTTCCCAAACACACCACACATATGGCCTCTGCGCAGGCTAGGGGTTGCACCACACCCATCTTTCTGCTTAGGAAACTGACGATGTTAAATGATTTGCCTGAGTAAGACGCAGAGAAAAGATGGAAATCACACTTCTTCTGGTTCTGTGATTCACGCAAAATATCTCCACATTCTACCAATACTAAATAACATAAAGGTAAAAAATAAGAGAAAAGACTTACTTTTCGACCCAGAGCACTGAGACAAGCTTCACACCTCTCTTCTGTGCTTTGTTCCACGTGCTCTGGTACCCGTCTTTGAACACGACATGGGTCACTTGTTTGTTAAAAGTTTTTGAAACCTGAAGACACAATGCAGAAAACAAAATGTAAACTATTACTATCTACACAGTTTCATAAGGACAAGTAAACTCCAGTAAACATTTGCCAAAAAAAGCAACAATATAATTAGCAAACTTGTCAACCAATATATAAAAAGGATAATGCATTCCCATCACTTGAAGTTATTTATTTCAGGACTTCAAAGTTGGTTAACAACTGAAAGTAAAACATTATTATTCACTACCTTAACAAAATAAGACAAAAAAATCACGATCATCTCAAAACATTTCAAAAGCGCATTAAGGAGTTCCAACTGTGACACAGGATCTACAGCATCTTGGGAGCACTGAGACAGGGGTTTGATCCCTGGCCCAGAACAGTGGGTTAGGGATCCACTGTTAGCTCAACGGTGGCTTGGGTTGTGACTGCGGCTCGGATCTGATCCCTGGCCCAGGAACTCCACATGCCACAGGGCGGCCAAAAAAGAAAAAAAAGGGCATTAAAGTTAAAAAGTTTCTTATTTATGAGAAAACCTCTTAGTAAGTTAAGAACTGAAAGTTGGTATGAAACTGCATGATGGGAAATGTTAAAAGCTCTCTCTTGAGAAGAGAGTCAGATCAGGATGCTTGGTCTCTCCATTCTATTCAGCTGGCCCCAGCCAGTGCAGTATGTCAAGAGAAAGAAATGAAAAGTGCTAGGAAGAATGTATATATAGGTATGATTGGGTGACTTTGCTGTACAGCAGAAACTGGCACAAGACTGTAAATCAACTATACTTTAATAAAAACGTTAAAAATAATAAAAGAAACTTAAAATGTTAGGATTAGAAAAAAATAGAAAATGGTCCCATGTATGTAAGATTCAATTGTGTACATTGTTAAAATCCCCCAAATTCCACAGAATTCATGAGTTTAGTAACACATGACACAAGGTGGCTATGCAAAAATTAACCATTTCTACATAACAGTGGCAATTAGAAAAAAGAATTCAAAAGATACCATTTAATAGTAGCATCAAAAATAACCAAAGAGAATTATAAACATTATTGAAAAAAATTAAGGAAACCCAAATCAACAAAGTCACAAATCTTATTTACAGGTTAGAAGATTCAATTTTGTAAAAATGCCAGTTTTCAACATACTACCTGTGGTTATCAACCCAATACCGATCAAATTCCCAAAGAAAAGCTTTATGTTATAAATTGAGAGACTGACTCTAAAATGTACTTGGAAAGGCAAAAGGTTAAGAAGAACAAAGGGGAAGACTTATTATAAAGAGTCTAAGGGAGTTCCGGTTGTGGCTTAGTGAGCTACAAACCCGACTAGTATCCACGAGGACGCAGGTTCGATCCCTGGCCTTGCTCAGTGGGTTAAGGACCTGGTGTTGCCTTGAGCTGTGGTGTAGGTCGCAGGTGAGGCTCAGATCCTACATTGCTGTGGCTGTGGTATAGACCAGCAGCTGTAGCTCTGATTGGACCCTTAGCCTGGGAACTTCCATATACTGCAGGTGCAGTCCTAAAAAGTAAAACAAACAAAAAAGAGTATAAAGCATGATGGTGTGTCATGGGAACAGACTATATAGACACTGAAACATGGTTACTGGACTGATGACAAAGGAATTACTGTACAGTCTGGCTAAAGGACAGTCTTTTCAATAAATGTTGTTGGGACAAATGACCATCCACATGGAAAAAAATGAAACTTTCACACTATATGCAAAAATCAATTCCGGATATACTATAAATCTAAACATGAAAGGCAAAATGATAAAACCTCTGGAAAATAAGAAAGGAAAAAATCTTCCTAACTTACATAATAACAGATTTTTTAAAAAACAAGATACATACAGAAAGGTTCACCATAAGGAATAAACTACTTTACAATTATCATCAAAAGACATTATTAAGAAGGTGAAAAGGCAAGCCACAGAAATGACAGAAAATACTGCAATTCACATGGCCAACAAAGAGGTCACCTCAAAAATATAGAGAACACTTACAAATCAAGCAGAAAAGAAAAACCTAAAGGAATTATGAGTTGGGGACTTGAATAGGGTCTTCAAAATAAATATAGAAAGATATGTAGGAAAATGTAAATTCAAACCATGTTGCCATAACACCAGAAACACACAGTATGGCTGAAAGACATACACAATCAAGCATATACACCACAGGAGCGTCTATCCACTGGCAGAACTATATGTAGATTGATTCAACCACTGCAGAAAACTGTTAGGAAATCATTTTTCTCTCAGATGTGACATGTTTTGTCGCACAGGAAAACATTCTTGTTCTTAAAGATGCACACTAAATACATTCAGGGACAAATTATGACATCCACAGCTAACCTTCAAACAGATCAGGAAAAAAAATATTGTGAGAGATAGACACAAAGTAGGTACGTTAAGATGTTAATTGTTGGATCCATGTTCACTATACTATTCTTTCAACTTTCCTATCTGGAAACTTTCTAAATAAAAAGCATGAGAAAAAAAAAAAGGCAAACAGATTTAGGAGATCTAAGACTTTTACAATACTCTCAAAAGCCATTTTGTCAACTCTTAAGTCCCATGGCTTTTTTCTCAGTCACAAATCAAGTGTAGTAGTACATATGTGGTTGGTGTCATCAGAGGGAAACTCTCCCAGATTCCTACCTTCCAATGGATCAGAAGCGAGGCTCTTCTCAGGCTCAAAAGCAAGCTGTGCCCCTACATTCTGCCTGTCCTCCAGCCTAGTCTGCTCTGGGCCCTTGATTCTCCATCAGGGCAGGGACTAGGGTGGGCCTCGAAATTCAGGAGCACACTCTGCCTGAGGGGGAATGCCTGCTTACAGTTTATTTTATGCCCCTGCCTCACTCTAATGCCTGCCCTGCCTTCAGTGACCTTCTGGCCCATGTTAATCTCCCTTCACCAGCCTACCAGCCATCCTCCCCCAAACTCCAAACGCACAAGCACAAATACTGTTCACAGCTCAACTCCTTCTGAGAGCAGACTGCCTAAACCATTTCCACCCCTCCGGGCTCAGTGACTCTGGAACTAATCCCACCCCCTTTACTCAGCTCACTGAAAAGTGCCACACTCAAAACTGACCTTAGAGTTTTCAAATCTGAAGTATACTTCCCAGTCTTAACCTTTCTGACAGATTCTGTAGTGTCTGAAAATTCCACCTTTGACATTCGTCCCTCCTCAGATATTCATGCTTGTTTTCCCAATTCACCCTGCATCCTTCTCCACCTTGACTACGATTCCTATCACCAGCCCTAGAAATACTAAATATGCTGCACCTTCAGTACTTTTCATCCCAACCCCCGGGTCATCATCACACCAGTGCCTTCACCTGACATTAGGGCCGTGGTGTTTAAAACACTCTAGCCCCGACAATCTCAAAAGTTCCAGATGTGTACATCCAAATGCCTATCAGATATTTCCAATATACCCAAATTCAAAACTTTTCCCTTAAAAATTGTTTCTTTGCCTGTACTCCACAGTTTGATCCACAGCACGGTGCATCCAAGCAGCCGATGGCAGGATCCATGCTTTCATCCTCCAGATCTCCTCTCCTACAAGGCCAACTGTTCTATAAATGCTACTGTTGTAAATTCTTCTTTTTTTTCTTCTGCCGTTTACCCACTGTCCTCTTTGTCCTTCATGCTCTAAGTAATAACTCCCAAAATAAGAAAATGCAAACATATCTCATAATGTTTCAGAGGACTGTCTTATGAAGCAATAGTAAAATGAATTTCTTACCTTTGCCCCCATATCCACAAGCTGATCTGCAAATGTCTTTGAATAATTTTCTGTTCCATTGGCTGACCACACTTCAACATAGGCCACAACATCTGAAAATAAACAAGATATACTTGATATTCTAGCATCCCTCACCCAAGGATTTCAATGGATTTTTCTCTGGTTCTACTGACATTTAAAAGAAAAATTTCTTCTGTTAAAAGCCTATTCAAAACAGCACTAGTGCTAATATGGTTTTTAAAATTTCAACAGAACAACTTTACTCATACACGTGTCGCAGTTTACATCCTCAACACTGGATGTTCTCAAATTTCTAAACAGGGTCTAGCTTTTTTCTGGCCTCGGAAATGTTTTCTATAAAGGACCAGATAGCAACTATTTTAGGCGCTGAGAGTCATACAACCATTCAACTTCACAGCTGTGGCACAAAGCAGCTAAAGATAATAGGATTGCCATGTTCCAAAAAAACTTTATGCCACCGAAGTTTTAATACGATACAATTTTCATTTGTCCTTCTGGTCTCTCGCCCCCAGCTATTTAAAAAAGTAAAGAACATTCTTGGCTTGCAGGCCCTACAAAAACAGGCAGCGGACAGGATGGGGGCGGTGGGCAGGGACACAGATTGCGGACACCTGCTCGAAGCCTGATGCTTCAAGAACTTCCATGTGTGCCTTCACGCAGTAATTCCCCACTGAAAGGTTACAGTAACATTGACAGAGGCACAGGAAGAGGAGCTACTGTTTCTTTTTCCAATTTCGCTATCACCCTGTCCCCCCAAATCCACCAGGCCATACAAAGACTTGAGAACCCAGAAAAAGTTGGAAATCAAACCCATCCGTTCCTCCCACTCCTGCCCCCCGTGTCTGCACCGCCCTCCTCACCGAGCCCTGTAGGGTGGTCCCGGCCCTGGGCTAGGGGACCGACCTCCACCCCACACGGCTGGTCACGGTGCTAGCCTCGGGAACGGGCCCCTAATCCACAGCGCGGTCCGGGTGCTGAGCTGGAGAAGAGCGCCCAGCCTCCACCCCACGGGGACGGTTCCGGCGCTGGTCTCGGGGGCTATTCTGGCTCGGGGATAGCCCCCACCCCACCGGGGAGTTCCGAGAGCTCGCCTTGGGGACTGTACTGGGCTAGGGGACAGTCCCCCACCCCCCATCGCATGGGGGCGGTCCAGGTGCTGGCCTCGCAGGCTGTACTGGTCTGGGGACAGACCCCACCGTCCAGGTGGCCGGGCTGATTTCCGGGAGGGCCGGGCTGTCACCCCACGCACCCCGCGAGCCGTGTCCACGCGTCCGCCGCCACCTGGATGCCCGTCCTTAAGCCCGCCCGCCACCGGCTGGCCCCACCCGCTCACCTTTCAGGATGGGGTCCCCCTGCTTCCCGGGGGCCGCCATGAGGGGCGGCGGGACGCGAACCACCGCGAAATCGCGAGCCGCACGAGCCTGACGGAGCGGTAGCACTGAGCATGCGCAAGGCGGGCGCGCGCCGCTCCACTCCGGCTCCGCCGAAGTCCTCGCTTCCGTGTTTTCTAAACCTCCAGTGGGCGTGGGGGTGGGGAACTAAGCCCCTCCCACGCGAGAAAAGGACAGCCGTTTTTCCGGCCTAGGCTCGGACTCACTTCCGGTCGGCACTACATTACACACACACACACACACACACACACACACACACACACCCGGGGGGACGTTCCGGCTGCGCCCCCCCAACGTCCTGGCTGCGCCTTCTGGCTGCGCCGCCGGCAAACCCCGAAGCGGAAGAATCTTAACGGGAGCTGGCGAGCCGCGCGCTCTGGAGCAGCCATACTCTCAGGCAGCAGCCATACTCTCAGGCAGCTAAGCGTCTAGCTTTCAAAGCTCCCGCCCGCGGAACCCCGCCAACAACGTGCAGGCCCCACCCTGAGGACTGTGCGCATGCGTCTTGAGGGGAGCCGCTCCCAGTCCCGGTCTTTCCTATGGGTGATATCTACGGAGGGGAAGGAGTAGCCCTCTATTGATAAGAGCCCTCTGTTTAATCTCCCTGAAACACTGAATCTGCTAAAGGACCCATGCGGTCTGTATTAAAGAATGACCCACCAAATGTGTGAAAACTTTAATTTTCAGTAATTTGAATACCATCTCTGTGTTCTATCAGGTAGGACATATTGTGTACCAAGCTTATGAAAAACAGTCTTAAAGGGGTTATCTTATAACCTAGCAGTTTGAAGTACAGGCTTCATTTTGGAATTAGATTTGGAGTTTGGAGGCTAATATGAACTAGCTAAACCTGTAAGCTTCATTTTCTCGTAAAAAGGTCTTTATATCAGAGATAATAGCTAAGATTTATCAAGCACTCATCATTCAGTGATGTAAAACTGTATAATGTTGCTTAATTTCTACCTAGGGGGCCTGGCATAAGCAACACTGGCATAACACACTGTGCTGGGGCCGGGAATCGAATCCGTGCCCCTGCAGCAACTGGCGTAGAATTGCACAGTTGAATTCTTAACCCACTGCCCCACAGTGGGAATTCCTCTAGCCTTAAATTTTTTAAACATATTTTTTAATCTCACTCATAATTAGAGATACACAATGCAATCTACAACTGCCTAGGGTGTCTTCTGATCAACTTGTCAAAAATGAAAATGCTGGAGAGTACATTCCGTTGGAAACACCACAGGTAAATAGTGTTATATGGTGCTGATAGAAACAAAATTTTCCACCCTTTTAAAGGAGAATTTGGTAATATCTAACAAAAGTGTACCTGAATTACTTTCTGACACACTAATCCTACTTCTAGGAGTTCAATCTATAGATACTCCTCAGCAACATGAAAATACATATCCATAAGTCTTTTCATTGCAGGTTTTCTTGTTGCTACAAAATATAACTGCAAAATAGAGCAACTGGTCCCTAATCTAACAAAATGATGTCCTTAGAAAAAGGGGAAATTTGGACAGGCACACACAGGGAGATAACATGTAAAGGTCTATTTTTAGAACCAAGTTAATGTACCATACGCTCAAAAACTAAAGAAAGTGAACAAAGGGGAGTTCCCTTCGTGGCTCAGTGGTTAACGAATCTGACTAAGAACCATGAGGTTGCGGGTTTGATTCCTGGCCTTGCTCAGTGGCTTAAGGATCCGGCATTGCCGTGAGCTGTGGTGTAGGTTGCAGACGCGGCTCGGATCCCGCGTTGCTGTGGCTGTGGCGAAGGCCAGCAGCTACAGCTCCTGCTGGACCCCTAGCCTGGGAACCCCCCCATATGCCGCGGGTGTGGCTCTACATAAAAGGCAAAAAGACAAAAAAAAAAAAAGG
>PVHT020000521.1:36459859-36493179 GCA_004024745.2 Catagonus wagneri | reverse complement strand
AAGGAGTTCCCATCATGGCGCAGCAGATATGAATCTGACTAGGAAACCTGAGGTTGTGACTTCAATCCCTGGCCTTGCTCAGTGGTTTAAGGATCTGGACTTGCCTTGAGCTGTGGTGTAGGTCACAGACGCGGCTCGGATCTGGCGTTGCTGTGGCTCTGGCATAGGCTAGCAGCAACAGCTCCGATTAGACCCCTACCCTGGGAACCTGCATTTGCCACAGGAGCAGCCCTAAAAAAAAAAAAAGGTGAACAAAGGTGGAGTATAAAGCTCAAAATATTCAAACACATTTCAAATAAATAACATAATGATCTGAAATGGAAAAAAAAGTAAATTTAAACAGAATGGTAAAAAATAATAACTCTAAATAAATATCAAACTCCAGTTAATTACGTGGGTAAAGTTTAGCATTTTTGAAACCATATTTTATGTCTACTTTAGAGTTGTGTGAGTAGATAAATATACTACCAATAATGAGAACCACGCTATGCAGTGTTAGAAAAGGGAGTAACAATATGGAAAGGAGGGGAGGCTGGAATGAATTTGTGGTGTTGGTTGGGGGTTGGTTTTTGGTTTTTCACAGATACATAGAAATAGAGCTGCATCATACAGAATAGGTATAGGTGTAGACCTGGGTTTGTGCGAGTACATATAATTTTCTCACTCTGTCCACTGAGAGCCTACCATATCCTAATAACAAATAGCACACCTGAGACCCAGACCTTGGTTTCTAAATACCACTTTCCACTAACAAAATAAAGATTCCTTGAAGAAATGGCTAACTTCATGACTGAGGCAGGGAAATTACAACACGTGTCTGAAGCATTTTTTGGTTCCAGGAAGGCACAAAGAGCTCCAAGTCAAAAACATGCTGAAAGGGCAGGACACCCATTGAAGGGCTCCCACTGGCAAATTACAGGACAGTATTAGGGTCAAAATAAAGAATGATATTAACATATTATTACCCATACAAAAAATATTAGGAAGTTATGAGTCAATATAGACTAAATACAAATAAAGAGTGAATCAAGACAGGAAACTCATCATTGCAGTAGTATTCTAAGAAATATATTTTAAAGAATGGTGGAATTAGAATATCACCAATGGGCAACCACAATTTTTTTAGACAATGACCATTGATGGATATAAAACATTGTTAGTGAGAATATAATGAGAAACAGGATATTTTCACACTCTCAAAGTATGTCCTCACCGAATTAATGTTAATTAATTACAAAGAAAAAAATGTAATTACAGGAGAGACACATAGTAGGCCCCACCTGTGAAAAGTGATCAAAATCATCAGTAAAGGACAGACACCCTGTCCCTTGTGATATGATGTGTTGAAAAGGGCACATTATCACTTCCAGGGGTTCCTGCCAATAACGCAAAACTTCAATCTGATTACGAGGAAACAGCAAGCAAATCTCCACAGAGGGGTATTCTGCAGAACTGACCTCTCTGCTTCAAAAACATGAAAGGTGTGAAAAGAAATTTAAATAACTGAACCTGATTAAAGGAAACTATAGAGACATTTAGCAACTAAATACAGTGTGATTTTGGATTAAATCATGAAACAAAAAAAATCAAAAAAATTTTCATTTAACAACTAAATACAGTATGATATTGGATTAAATTATGGACAAAATTTTTTTTAATATTTTCTGTGAATAATATTAATGGGACAATTGGTGGAAAAGGCCCTTGAATGAAATAAGGGAATTATATAAACGTCATTTCCTTCTTTTTGATCATTGTACTTATGTGATTTAAGACAATTTATTGGAGTTCCCTGGTGGCCCAGTGGTTAAGGATCTGATAGGTGTTGGCACTGCTGTGGCAAGGGTTCCAGCCATGGCTGGGAAACGTTTGCAGGTATGGCCAAAAAAAATATAATTTATTAATATAAGGAAATACACACTGAAACATTTAGGGATAAAGGAACATTGTGTCCACAACTTCTCAAATATTTCAGAGAAAAAATACATATGCATACATACATCCATTCATGTATATAGAGAGAAAATATGTAAAACAAATGTGATAAAATGTTAACCTTCGATGAATCTGGGAGAATGACTTATGGGAATCTTTGAACTATTTTTGTAAGCCTGAAATTCTTTCAAAATAAAAACGTAGTAAAGGAGTTCCGTCTGGCTCAGCTGTTATCAAACCCGACTTGCATTCATGAGGACCTGGGTTCAATCCCTGGCCTTGCTCAGTGGGTTAAGGATCTGGTGTTGCTGTGAGCTGTGGTGTAGGTTGCAGACGCGGCTTGGATCCCACGTTACTTGGCTCTGGCATAAGCCGGTGTCTACAGCTCAAATTGGACTCCTAGCCTGGGAACCTCTAAATGCCTCCGGTGCAGCCCTAAAAAGACAAAAAAGAAAAAAAAAAGTACTAAAACGAAAATAGTTGGCTGGACTGGACCTTGATTAGTCCTGATGGTCCTGACCCCTCAGTGGAGAAGGGATGCTGGTGACTGGTAAGTCACAGCCTTCTGAGCCCAGAGAGGCTCCAACCAGCCTGAGTGCTCTGGCTTAAGCACCTGGTAACAGAGAATCAGGGGCCCAAGAACAGCAAGCAAGAAATCAAGGCAACTATTTAATGCTCAATACAGCAGTTCCTGCTATACAAATTAAAATAATTTCTAGTGAGGATAGGATGATTTTAGTACAGAATTTGAATATCTAGGAAAATAGCGATACAAAGTATTATATTTAAAAAATGTATTAGTCCCAGTATAAACTGGAGAGATATTTACTCCACTCAGGGATGGAACCGAGGCCACAGCAGTGAAAGCACCAAATCCTAACCACTAGACCACCAGGGAACTCCTAGTGAAGTTGTTTGATTTAGTGCTGTTCAAAGGGCAGTTTCAGAGCCGTAACAAAAGCATTGTTTAAAAAAGGGGGAAAAAAAAATGCTTGACCGAGAAACAGCATATTGAAAAAGATCCATCTCTCACATAAGAAAAGAGTAAATTTGAATGATGTTAGCATCCAACCCAACATTTGTTTTACAGATTAGAGAAATAAGGCTAACACCTCCAAATCATGGACCACTTAAATTAGCATCAGTCGCAGACCTCCAGTCTCTGATGCAGGTCCAGCTTGTTCAGTTTGCTTTTTTTTTTTTTAATCCTAAATCCTTCCACAGATATATATCAAGGACTTTCTATGACCCAGAAACTGTATGTAACCACATAAGACTGAAAAATGGTCGGGGAGCCTCTTCTCATTTGACCGACTACACTTTCACATCAGGAGACTCTATCACCTAAGCAAGCTAAAGACTGCGTTATTAAGAACAAAGTTAATTTAACTAATGGGTTCAAAGAAAAGTGACCTTTGCACTGATATGCTCTAGTTTTATTTTATTTATTTATTTATTTATTTATTTATTTATTTTATCTTTTTGCCTTTTCCTAGGGCCGTACCCGCAGCATATGGAGGTTCCCAGGCTAAGGGTCTAATCGGAGCTATAGCCGCCGGCCTACGCCACAGCCACAGCAACGTGGGATCCGAGCCGCGTCTGCAGCCTACACTGCAGCTCACGGCAACGCTGGATCCTTAACCCACTGAGCAAGGCCAGGGATCGAACCTGCAACCTCATGGTTCCTAGTCGGATTCATTAACCACTGAGCCACGATGGGAACTCCATGCTCTAGTTTGATTTTTTTGTCACTGCATTTCTGTTTGGGGTTTTTAATAAAATAGTCTAATCTGGAGTTCCCATTGTCATTCAGTGTGTTAAGAACCCAACATAGGGACTATGAGGACGTAGGCTCAACTCCTGGCCTCACTCAGTGGGTTAAGGATCTGGCGTTGCAGGAAGCTGCAGTGAAGTTCACAGATGTGGCTCGGATCCAGGGTTGCCGTGGCTGTGGTGTAGGCTGGTAGCTGTGGCCCCAATTTGACTCCTAGCCTGGGAACTTCCCTATGCTGTGGGTATGGCTGTAAAAAGAAAAAAAAAATCTAATCTAAAGAAAGGATCTAGTAAAATTTAAAATGAGCATTAACGCTAGATCCTTCAACCCACTGTGGAGGCTGGGACTTGAACCAGTGTCCTGGCACCACAGAGTTGCCGCTGACCCTGTCGTGCCTCATCAGGAACTCCTGCTTCTTCATTTTTGCCCTCCACAAAGTGGTAAAAGATGAAAGCCATTTTTCTCTGCCAATGCTCACCTGCAATAAAAGGGACATGTGCCTGAAAGCCTTTTTATGCACACACAGGACAAAGAGAAGCTGAAAATATTGACTTCGGTGAGACTCGCACTTCAGCTCAGCAGGCGGTGGGTTTTCAGAGGTTCCTTCCTGACAAACTGACAACCTTCAGAGAGGAATGGAGACTGAGAAGTCCCAGCAGACAAGTCAGATAAAAGGCCGAGGGCTTCAGAAGGAAAGCCTGGTGCCCTGGAGTCCAAGTTCCCCTGGAATCTTCCATCCTCAACAGCACAGGAATCAACATTTAGGGCAGAAGTGGATCTGCATTTCCTAGGAGTCCATGAACTTCAAAGGTGAAGCACAGATCACTGAGTAACATTTTCCTTTTTGGTATTTCTACCAAACCGAAAAAAAAAAAAAAAAGGTGGAGAGAGACCTGACTAGCACACATTAAATATAATAGAAACTTTGATAAGTTCCTAGTGAAAATATAAATCCTTAATTATTAGTATTAGAAAGGAATTTGGCATTTTTCTTGAATAATAATATCAAAACTTACGTCTTTCTCAAACTCTTTTTTTTGGGAGGGTCTTTTTATCTTTTTGGGGCAACACCCTCTGCATATGGAGGTTCCCAGGCTAGGGGTCTAATCGGAGCTACAGCTGCCGGCCTTCGCCACAGCCACAGCAACGCTAGATCCGAACTGCATCTGTGACCTGCACCACAGCTCACACAACGCCGGATCCTTAACCTGCTGAGCGAGGTTGGGGATCGAATTTGCAACCTCATGCTTCCTAATCGGATTTGTTTTTGCTGTGCCACAGCGGGAACTCCATTATACCTTGAATAATAATAGCATAACTTATGCCTTTCTCAAAAAAATTTTTTGGGATGCATGTTCTCTTGCATACGGAAGTCCCTGGTCAGGGATCAAACCGGTGCCACAGCAGTGGCAACACTGTATCCTTAACCGCTAGGCCACCAGGGAACTCCTCAAACTTAAAATTTCTGAAAATAAAGCTTTGATATGTTTTAAAATGAGAATAATATGTGATGATACAGAGTAACTAACATGCTTGTTCTCAAAACATGAAAAACTTGTAAAAACTATGAATTATGAATTGAGATAAGCAAATGATTGAAAAGCGAAGAAAAGGGGGGAAAGGAGCATGAAAAACTGAAGAACTGAAATGATTTGTAAGGACCATGATGAATTCTTTTAGGTTTATATCTTGGTCATGTTTAACAGCAACAAAAGGTGAGACTTTAGAGCTGACTGAAGCAATGTTCTTATCCTCACGAACCCAAATGTGAGTCACAATCATGTACAGATTTCTTGCAAGGGGAGTTTTTATCTAGACCAGCATTTTGCTTAAGTGCCCAGAAGTCCGTGGCCCATTACCTTTATTTTTCCCAGGATCTACATGAAACTCAATCAGAAAAGCCGCACAATACTGTCCTTTTGTGGGTAGAATAGATGAAACATTGTAACTGGTTGCCTGCAACGGCAGGCTGTTTGGTTTTTGTTTTTTAATGTTGTTTTTAGTTATCTGAGTAATTGTATTTTTTTAACTTTATTTATTTATAGTATAGTTGATTGAGTGATTGTAATTTAAAATGTAAGTTAGCATCTCTCCTAGCTCCTTGGTGTTTTTTCTTTTCCTTTTTTTTTGACTTTTAGGGCTGCACTGGCGGTAGCATACAGAGGTTCCCAGGCTAGGGGTCCATTCGGTACTGTAGCTGCTGGCCTGTGCCACAGCCACAGCAACACTGGATCTGAACCTCATCTGTGACCTGCACCACAGCTCAAGGCAATGCCGGATCCTTAACCCACTGAGCAAGGTCAGGGATCAAACCCGTGTCCTCATGGATTCTGGTCAGGTTCGCTAACTGCTGAGCCACGACAGAAACTCCCACCTTAGGTGTTTGACTGTGCTCAGTATCTACCTATTCCTTCATTTCTTAACAGATGTTTACCACAACCAATGACCGAACTGACATAAAAGCAAGTAGACTCACCATTAGGAAGCGAATGGTTCAAAAGAATTTTCTGTGGCCTGAAGCAATGCTTCTCAACAGTCTGCAGAACGAAATTGCCTGAAATCCTCTTGGGAAGCAAAGCGATGGACACAGAAAGTGCCCACCATGGGAAAATCCTGACAATGTGTTGTCAAAATGAAAAAAATAGGGTGCCAAGTGATGCAGGGTGTGCCCTCAGATCTGAGAAAAGTCTCCATTCAGGGGTTAGATTCAACGCAAGACACTCAGTACAGCAACACTAGTTGTGGAAAAGCTGGGTACTTCTGGATCACTTGAAAAGCAGCTGTGTTCTTCAGACTTATGGATGCCAAGGGGGGAGGAGGAGAGAGTGGGATGGGTGGGGAGTCTGGGGTTAGTAGATGCAAACTATTGCGCTTGGAGGCTAGAAGCAATGAGGTCCTGCTGTATAGTGCAGGGAACTATATCGAATCTCTTGTGATAGAACATGATGGAAAATAACATGAGAAAAAGAATGTATGTATAGGTATGACTGGGTCACTTTGCATACAGAGGAAGTTGACAGAACATTGTAAATCAACTATAATAAATTTTTTTTTTTTTTTTAAGTAGGGAGTTCCCTTTGTGGCTCAGCAGTTACGAAGCCAGCTAGTATCCATAACAGGTTAGATCCCTGGGCTTGCTCAGTGGATTAAGAATCTGGTGTCGCCGTGAGCTATGGTGTAGGTTACAGACGTGGCTCACATCTTGCATGGCTGTGACTGTGGCATAGGCCAGAAGCTGCAGCTCTGATTTGACCCCTAGCCTGGGAACTTCCATATGCCTTGGGTGTGGCCCTTAAAAAGAAAAAAAGAAAAGGTAGCTGTGTTCTTGAACCACCTTGGGATGTTCTGTCCCCCCTCTCCCCACAGTGTCTCCACCCTTTTCCATCTTGCTTCCCAATGGTCCAGCAACTAGAGGGTTAACACCAGGCCCATCCTCCCTCCGGGAGCCCAGACCTCCAGACCCACAGAGCCCAGAACCTTAGGGTTTGGGACACACAAAATCCCTAAGTGAGTAGCCGAGAGGTACTCATTGAAATTTTTACTTAAAACTTTGCATGTGTTCCTGACTAGCTACAGAAAGAAAATTCTTCCATGATATTATTCATGTTCAAGGCCTACATGGGGTGAACAAGATTCCAGGGGTGCACTCACTGGATTGTCTAAGGCTCCCCTGCCACTGCAAGGAAAGTCCATTTGGGACACAGGAAAAGAGTCAGTGGCACCCTGGTTCCTGGAAAAGGCTTGGGTCACCATTACCTGTAGAGAGACTGGGTTGAGCTACCTGAAACCAAATGCATGCACTGTCATTCCTCATTGCTGTACTTTTGCCCAGAATGTCTTGAAGACAATGAGAGCGAGGCCCTAAATGCCAGGATTTCTCAGGGTGTCTCTGAAAATGCCCAAGGATGAGCTTTCTAAGGAAATAAGTATGTGCCTTTTGCCAGTATGAAGGCATCAAGGCCATGCCTGCTTTGACCCCCTACTTCCCAAGTCCATGTATTTTATCAAAAGATAGAATAGAAGGGAGCCCCTCCTTAGGGCCAAAAGTCACCTCATTAACACCAAAAAATACTTTGTCACTCTCATCACAGGAAATCCCAAGGTTCTAGGAGATTTGCACTAGAAATAAGGACCAAGACCAAATCTATATTTCTTATTATAAATCACACTGTCACAAGTGTAGGTTGTGGTGTTAAGTATATTCATTTTGCTGTGCAAGACTTAGTGTTAAATATATTCACATTTTCCACCCAGTCGCACTGAAACTCTATACCCATGAAACACTAAGTCCTCATTCCTTCTTCTCTCCCATTTCTTGGCAACTATTCTGCTTTCTGTCCCTATGAATTTGAACCCCCTGGGGACCTCAGATAAGCAGAATTGTCTGGTATTAGTCTATTTGTGATTGGCTTATTTCACTTAGCACAATGTTCTTGGGGTTCACCGTATTGTAGCATTTATCAGAACCTCCTTCCATTTGAAAGCGGAATAATATTCCATTGTACGGAAGTACCACATTTCCTTTGTCCATTCATCCCCTGATGGACCCCTGGGATACCACCTTGTGACGGTTGCTCCTGTGATCAGTATCTCTTCTGTCGTAGTCCGTACATGTGGGTCAGAAGAAGAATTTCTGGACTCATAACAGGATGAAAAGAAAGAAGAGTCTATTGGGAATAGAAATGCTGCGAGTGCAGCAGGATAACTTCCTGATGATCAGGGAGAGTCGAACGTGAGTGCATGGTCATGTCTGTTTTTATAGCCCAGAGACAAGGAGAGAGATGAGAAATCTCAGGATACTCCTGTTGACCTGCCAGTTGGCTGGGAAAGGGGGAGGATCATCCTATACACTTGCTGGTTGGTTAGGGGTATACAAGGGCCCTATAGAGGCTGAGTGAGAAGTGGGCCACCCACCTTTCCTCTAGGGGCAGGAAGGAGTAGGTCCAGTTGCTCAAGGTGGGGGAGGGGGCATTACAATGAGATGGGTGGGGCCGATAAGGGTCTGGTCATTCTTGTCTTGGCCAGAGGCTTTGAGTTCTGTCTCCTCAGAGAGGCCTTGAAGTACCACATCTTCAAAATCTTGTTCTCAGTTCTTTCGGATGTATACACAGAAGTGGGGTTGCTGGATCGTATCTGGGGCCAGAGATTAGATCCCAGCCATAGTTGTGACTTACGCTGCAGGCAGGGCAACACCCGATGGTTTAACCCACTCTGCTGGGCGGGGATCAAACCTGTGACCTGGCACAGCAGAGACTCGGCCGATCCTGTTTGGCCACTGCAGAACTCCTGTCACCTAATCTTTTAAAAATACTATTCAAAAGGATATGTTCTCTCCAAGTTTTAATGGCTGATTAATAAATGATCACCTGAGCAGAATGAAGAAACCTGACATTATTTCACACAAATGCCATGTTGCATTTTGAAATTCCTCTTTTCTTTTTCCAGTCACTACCGCTTAGCCTCTCTACTCTGTAACAACTCCGTAGTAAAGAGGAGGTATGATAAGTCAACCAGGTAAGAGGAGCATAAATACGACACCTCGGAGAGCAGTATTCAATCTCAGCAGCCCCGAAGAACCGAAAACGACCAAATAAAAAGTGGGTGGAAAATAGAAAGATTTGAAGCAAAAAAATTGGGAGGAAATGAAAAGGCTACTTTTCGATTGTGGAGGAAAGTGTTATCTATGTTCCTGCTTAAAATTTTAGGTGACTTTTCATATGAAATCTGGCTTAAAAATTATATAAACGTGCTTTACAAAGCACTTCTTCCCTGAAGCGCCATTGGAAACACCTGTGGGAACAATGACAGTCTATTTTCTCTTTTGGGGCAGAAACACTCAACAGTCTCACTGATGTTTTATATCAATATATGTTTTTATTCTCTTCTTTCAATTTCTATTTCATATGCTAGTATTTTCTAGAAGGGAAATTCCTTCTAGAGTTCATATTTCCGTATCAATGCTTTAAAAAATGTTGATTAGGGAATTAGGACAGCAAATAATTCAGTGGTTTTAATAGATAATATATTTCAAAAGTTGCTCAGAAAATGATAAGATTAATAAGGGGAGCATCAGAATAGACTTTTTTTTTTTTTTTTTTTGCTTTTTAGGGCCATACTGGAGACATACAGAGGTTTCCAGGCTAGGGGTCAAACAGAGCCGCAGCTGCTTGTCTATACCAAAGCCACAGCAATGCCAGATCCCAGCTGCATCTGCAACCTTCACTGGAGCTCATGGCAATGCTGGATCCTTAACCTGCTGAGTGAGGTCAAGGATCGAGCCCAAATCCTCATGGATGCTAGTTATGTTCTTAACCTGCTGAGCCACTATGGGAACTCCCCAGAACAGGCTTTGAAAACTCAATCTAATTGGTTTCCAAGAGTATCAGATGTGTAGCCACGGGATTATTGGGACCCTGCTTTCTGCCTCTGATGCCCCCCTGGGTTAGGGGCTTAGATTGCAGCCAAAAAGCGAAGGATTTGAGCACAAATCAAAGTAATTTTATTAGAACATTCAATATGTCTATCACTTGGGTTGAATATCAGAAGAGAAAGTAGATGTTCCTGCAGGGTGGGATCAGATCATGATGTGGGGGGCCCAGAACTGCTGGTTATTTTGGAGCTCTTCTCCCGGCTTACAAGCTACATGGCTCAAGTGTGGAGATTTATGTGGCTTGCGGGATCAGCTGGACTCAGGAGAATGGCTGATGTAGGACTTCTGGGCTGTGCTCAGTAAAGGAGTGAGTCCAGTTTTTAATGTCCAACTGGCTGCCAACACTGTCTCCCTAAGTCAGTTACTTTGTGTTAAGGTATATTTCACATCCTAGTCTTGTGTTGCAGAAGGAGAAACATGTCCTCCAAGGTCAATGTAACAGGCAGGTGTCATGGACCAAACTGGGTCCCCTCAAAAGTTACATGTTGAAGTCTGAACTCTCAAAGTGACTATTTAGTCCTTTAAGAAAGAGATTAAGGGTAAATGAGCTCATACTGAGGGGGAGAACCCTAATCCAATAGGAGTGGTGTCCTTCTAAGAGACACCAGAGATCTCTCTGTGCCTGAACAGAGGAAAGGCCCTGCAGGGACACAGCAAGAAGATGGCCTTACCAGAAACTGGGCCAGCTGGCACCTTGACCTTGACTTCAGGCCTCCAGAGCTGAGACAATAAATTCCTGTTATCGAGTCTCTGAATCTGTAATATTTTGTTAGTCCACCTGGATAGATGAATATGGCAGATCACCTTACCAATATCATTTCCGTTCACAACAGTCATTAAATCCTTTGGAATCCAGCACAAAAAATTACTGTGATAGTTCCAGTAAGAGTCCACCAGTGCAGCCAAGTCCCTGGTAACAATGGGTTTCTAGTTTCAGTGGCATCATCATGTGGAAATGCATGGCCCAAAGCATCTTGGTGATGGTACATCCATTTTTGCACCTTCACACGGAAAGGCACAGAAAAGGATCTAAACTGACTATCCCTTCCGAAGAGAGGAGTGGGTCTGTAGCTGAGCCAAGGCTGATGCTCACTTTTCCCCGTGTGCTTAACATTGGTTTTACAGTGAGCATCCATTCTGGTGGGAATCTTGAATTTTATTTTATTTTAACGTTTTTTAGGACCACACCCTTGGCAAATGGAAGTTCCCAGGCTAGGGGTCAAATTGGAGCTATAGCTGCCAGCCTTACACCTCAGCCACAGCAATGCCGGATCCGAGCCTCATCTGTGACCTAACACCACAGCTCTAGGCAACGCTGGATCCTTAACCCACTGAGAGAGGCCAGGGATCGAAATTTTGTCCTCATGGATACTACTCAGGTTTGTTACCGCTGGGATAAAAATATCATGTTGGCAGCTGCCTTGGAGAGGAGAAAGGTGGGGGCAGGAGAAACGGATGAAGGCAGTCAGAAGATGCAAATTTCCGGTTACAAGATAAATGAGTACTAGGGATGTAGCGTACAACATAATCGCTATAATTCACGCTGCTCTATGTTATACCTGAAAGTTGTTAAGAGAATAAATCCGAAGAGTTCTCTTCACACAAAAGAATACATCGTACCACATGGGGAATAGGGCCAATGTTTTATAATAACTATAGATAGAGTATAATGTAACCATTTTGAACCCTTATGTTGTATACCTGAAAGTAATAGCAAATAGTTAAAATAATCCTGTGTGCTTCCCTCCAGCCTGAGAGGAAAGAACTGACATTCACCTTGTGGTCTTGGAACCCAGTTTGGAATGAGTTTTCTTAAGGCTTCCCTCAGGCTAGAGATTTCCAGATGATTATCCAATGGACAGTGTGGAGGAAGGTAATTCTAGCACAAATGTGGCCAGTGCACAAAGAAGTATGGCGCCTGCTCGTGTGGGACCCATCCAGGAACATCTGTCACTGTCATTCTGGAAGCGGGGAGAAAGCAGTAAGAGAGATTTTGAGAACTCGAATGCTAGATGAACTCATTACACTGTTGCTGCTATGCGTTATGGAAACAAGATAGCAAAATAATAAAAATGCAAGATTGTGGCTAAGAATCCAAAAGAATCAAAAAACTGAAGATCAAAATAAAGCCAGTAGTATTCTTGACAAGCAGTAAAATGTCCCTTGACATTCTGTAGAATGAGTTATCTGTCACATTTTACAAACAATTCCAGAAATCTCAGCTGTTATTCTTTCAGAACACGTCTTTCTCAACAAAAGACTAAACATTTCTTTCATAGAGTCTATACAGTTAGGAAATTCTGTCTTTGGTCTTTTTAGGGCTGCACTTGTGACATATGGAAGTTCCCAGGGTAGGGGTCTATTTGGAGCTATAGATGCCGGCCTATGCCACAGCCACAGCAACATCAGATGCAAGCTGCGTCTGTGACCTACACCACAGCTCACGGCAACGCCAGATCCTTAACCCACTGAGCAAGGCCAGGGATCGAACCCGCAACCTCATGATTCCTAGTCGGATTCGATTCCGCTGCATCACGATGGGAACTCATAGAGTTAGGAATTTTAAAAAATTCCTTAATGGATAAGCAATACGAGGACGATCAACATAGTGATAAGCTTTGCACGCACCAGTCATTTGTAAAATAACTTGATATGAACAAGTGAATTACAGACAAGGAGTCATGGTGAGGTGACTCCATAAAAGGTGATTCTATAAGAGTTAATCCTTTCATGGTTACAACAAGTTTATCTTGAGGGAAAATATGTCTGATTTTGCCAACATAATCCAGTAAGTTCTAAAAGTTTTGGAAAGTGATTGCAAACTTTTACAGGAAATCCTAGATATGTGCGGCCACTACTTAGGAGAAGTTTGGGGTTTTGATATTTTGGTGATCGTTTATAAGACTTGGGTCACCGACAAAAACACAAATTTGACTGTATAATTTGTCTTCTCAACAAAAGAGAAGCAGGACCAGAGAAAACCTGCCCTGGATCCACTGCGCGAGCAGCCTGCAACTCTGAGTTTATGCCACGAGATGGTGCTGCTCCGCTTTGAAAATTTTAAGTAGGAAAAACGCGCAAACCATGAGTGTGCACCAAGAAAAAGACATTACTAGCGTCTTTACCTGTGAAACATGTTCTTGACTTTCTTTCACTTGGTGTGCATGTTACAATTAAGGTGATCACTGGGAAAACTGTGTCACAGGCATATAGTTCAATACACACACTATATACACCTATGCATATAAAATATGGGATTATATGTTTTATAAATAATTCCATATTTGTTTAGGTCTCGTATAGGACGTATACAAAAACCAGTAAAAATTAACCAAGATGAAAGAAAAATTGAATCACATAATATTGTTTTAAAAATATTACACAAATAATCAAGGTTCAATTTAGGAAAACTAGAACATGCAAATAATCAAAATAACAAAGTTCTTTTACCATCTTTCAGTACAGCTTTTACAAAAGCAAGTCTGGCTGCTTTTGAAATATTGGAAATTTAGGAAAGCAAGAGACATCAACACTGTCTGTTTTAACCCTCTTAGTCCTTCATATCGCTCTGGGAAAGGACTAGTCTTCCTATTTTCCCCCTTTTCTCTTGCCATAAATGCTGAATTTCATCAATTCTGCGGAGCAGACACGTTTTACATTTTGCATTTCTGATACTGGGATAAGAGTCCGCCGCTGGTGGTGCATTACCACCTCTGAGGGCCAGGGGGCAGTGCTGGCGCGGCTATCATTGAGCTTGGGACAGCGCTGGCAACAAATGACCTTTGCTGAAAAAATTTGGAAGCGAAGGGCTCCATTTTTAACTTCCAGAGACAAAAAACGGCAGCGGGAGAAGGTAGGAAAGGTGACCAAGCAGGTGTATTTATCAACATTCCTGAGGCAGGATCAAAAGTGGACCAGCACTCCCTAATTGCAAAGCAGGCTTAAAAGCTCGCAAGTAATAGCTTCTAGTTGAGTTATGGATTCTTTTAGAAGTGCTGCATCACCAACCCTTCAAATGGTACAAAGGACTTTAAAAAATGGGGTAAAAAAAGTGTATCTGAGACCAAAAAAAAGTGTTTCAGAAGTGTTGGATTCATCCATGAAAAGGTTTTAGAAAAATTCTGATGATATATTTTGGTTTTATTTGATTTTATTTTGGCCACGGTGTGCAATGGCTTGATCTGGGATCTTAACTTCCAGACCAGGGATTGAACCTGGCTGCAGCAGCGAGAGTACCAAATCCTAAACCCGAGGCCACAAGGAAACTCCCATGTTTTGCTTTAATTTTCCCTTTTTGTGCTATAAAATTAATATATGAAACAAATCTTGATCTAATTAAGTCTAAATGTGTTCTTTAAAAAATTTATATAAGAATTCCAAATGGTAGTTGTGTTGCAGTTTAATAGGCAGGATTTTTTTTCTTTCTCAGTGGAACATAAAGCAAAGTTACATCCTATGATCAATGACAGTTTAGATTAGATGGAATAAACATAGCAAATGTAAACTATTCCTGCTGACAATCTATATATATATCATTGGCTCAGGCACATAGAAAACACCAAGGAGTGCTAACAATTCATCCATAGTTAGACATTATAGCAAGTGGACATTGTGAGATACAGCTGTTCATAGCCATAATTTATTCTATGATTTTTTTTCTTTTTGTGTCTACATCTGTGGCATATGGAAGTTCCCAGGCCAGGAGTCAAGTTGGAGCTGAAGCTGCCAGCCTACCTTACAGCCACAGCAACACCAGATCCAATTCACATCTGTGACCTACGCCACAGCTTTCAGCAATGCCAGATCCTTAACCCACTGAACTGAACGAGGAGCTCATGGAGACAATGCCGGGTCCTTAACCTGCTAAGCCACGACTGAACTCCCTTTTCTATCATTTTTGAGACCTACTCTGTGACATGCTTGTCTCTGATAAAAAAATGTTTTTTCTTCCTCACATCTTCACATGAGAAGATAGGTTTTCTTCAACACACTCATCTATTCTCATGGCCTCAAATATTAGCTGATACCCTCAGGTTTGCATCTCTGTGCTGGACCATCCTCCTGTGTTCCCACATTGCATATCAAACTGTTAACTCAGAACCTATGTTTAAACAACTCGAGTATCTAAAACAATACCGTCCAAACAGAACTGATTTGTTTTCCCGTCCCTTTCCCAAATTCAGTTCCACTTAAGCCCTTCTCAGCAAACGCTGGCACCATCCCCACATGTGGGCGACAGCACTGACCCTTCGCTTCCCCAATTGCCAACACCCCATCTGGAAGAGCACCTTGATGGCTCTGCCTTCTGTCTTTTTCTTTCTTCTTCTTTTTTTTTTTTTTTTTTTTTTTGCTTTTTAGGGCCACACCAAGCATATGGAGGTTCCCAGGTCGAATCAGAGCTGCAGCTGCTGGCCTACACCCAGAGCCACAGCAATTCAGGATCTGAACTGTGTCTGCGACCTACACCACAGCTCACAGCAATGCTGGACCCTTAACCATGAGTGAGGACAGGGATCGAACCTGCATCCTCATGGGTACTAGGTGGGTTTGCTACCACTGAGCCACAATGGGAACTCCATGGCTCTTCTTCTAAATGCACACGGACTCTGAGCCTGGCTCAGCTTCTCCGCTGCTCAAGAGCCCGGTTCCACCACCTTCATCTCTCACGGATGCTCCTGCAGCCTCGTTCCGAGCCCTCAAGGCTTATCGTGCTTCCTCCTCTAATTTCAGGACCACAGAGCAGCCGGGAGTGATTGTTCCGGATTAAAACCCCGACCTTTCTGAGTCTTCAGAACCTCTGAGCTCCTTCTTGGGACCTTTGCACTTTGTGAGCCCTTAGCTTCTGCTTACTGCTGTTCACCGTCTTGGTCTCCTTTTCATATGGAGTTGGTGACCCTCCTTCTGTCGTTCCTCTACATCATCACCTCATTTTATCCTTTACAGAGAGTTTGTCAATGCCTGAATTTTAGCTCTCTCTGCTTTTTTCTAGCTTTCTATCCACTATATAATTTCTGACTTCTTCTAGAATGTATGTGTTTTCTCCTTAAGCGCAAAAATCTCTGCTTTATTCATGATTCCATCCTCAGTCCCTGGAATAATGTTGGAATGTGGTGGGGACTCACTCATGGACTGAAGCTGGGAAGTCGTTGTCTGCATAACATGCAGTCCAAAGAGTTAAAACACAGGAGGTCCTGTTGTGGCTCAGTGGGTTAAGGACTTGACATTGTCTCCATGAGGATGTGGGTTCCATCCCTGGCCTCGCTCAGTGGGCTAAGGATCTGGCGTTGCTGAAAACTGCAGCATAGGTTGCAGATATGACTTGGATCCAGCATTGCTGTGGCTGTGGGGTAGGCCAGCAGCTGCAGCTCTGATTCGACCCCTGGCCCCAGGGAACTTTCATATGCTGCAGGTACGGCCCTAAAAAAAAAAGAAAATCAAAGAAAAATAAAGAGCACTCATTCAGAATCATTATCAGAAGATCTCTGAGAATCTGGCTCTTAAAATGCTCCATAAAGATGGCTTATTCTGAATCTTATGGGGCTGATGTTTTCTCTCCTCTTGGAAACAGCAGTCACACAACTGACTTCTGCTTCTAGGAGGTTTCAGAAAGGGGTCTGGGAACTGAAGACAAAGCTCCTTGGGGAAGGAGTCAACACAGGTCGTTATTCTGGGTGAATGATCATAGCTTCGGTGTGGCTTCAAGAGCTCAGGAAAGAGACAGGCGCATGGGGGCTCACTGACATCTCACCGCAAAGGGCGCCTCACTCACTGTTTTCCCTTTTGATATAATAAAATCATAGATTGTTGAGTGGGAAGAAACCTTGGAAATTATCTAGTTTGACCTCCAACTGCTTCATCATTGCCCTAATATTTGAATTGCTTTCTCATTATCACCTCCTTGGGAGCTTGTGACCCCTCGCTCTTTCTTCTTCAAATCTTTCAGGAGTCCAGCCAGGGCCTATTTTTTGGTTTTCCCCTTTCCTAATTGTATGCTTTATTCCACTGCTTTGACTTTTGTATCTAAATTTCACGTACCCAAACTTGAAGGTTGAAATTCATTATGCAAAGTCAAGTGAAACTGAAACTCTTATTGAAGATAGGATGTAAATCAGGCTTGTTTATCACCATTTCCATAAACACATACATTAGGAGACGTGAAAGTGTTGCTCTCTCCTCGGTGGCCTTGTGATATTCCTAGACTAATTTACTCCTCAGGGGTTTCTTTTAGCTTCATGATTCATGGGGAAGGGCAAACAGGTGATGCCTTAGTTCACGGTAGGGACAGTGAGGGAGCAAAGCTGCTTGGGGTCAAATTCTTCTCTGTCCTTTACTGTTAGTGGGATTATGATGGCCAGCAAGTTATCCAATGTTTCCGAGTGGAAGTGATATTAGCAACGGGGAAGGATTTTTGTTTTTTGGTTTTTTTTGGCCATGCCTGCAGCATTGCAGAAGTTCCTGGGCCAGGGGCCCAGGGATTGAACCTGCACCACTGCAGTGAACAATGCCAGATCCTTATCCATTAGGCCACCGGGGAACTCCTAGAAGGATTTTTTTCCTTATTGAAAATTATAAAATGCATATAGAAACAATTTGGCCCACAGAAGATCCTCAACAACCATTAATTTCTTTGTTCTTTTGCATCTTCTCCAGAGTCGCTTGGCTTCCCAGGGAATAGGACTCTGGTAGAAGAGCCATACAAAGCAGAACATTTCTTGTGTGTCAGAACAGGGCTGATGGAAAATGTGCAAAACTCTTTGTGAATTTAAAATATTGGTAAAATTTCTAGTTTAGCTTGACTGAGCCTTGGCCCAACCACGGGCTACTAAATATCATAGCTTTTACATCATAAGTTTTTATATCAGAAAGAAGGGACATTGCTAAGTCCCTCTGTCTTTAAGTTGTTGGCACAGGAGAATTCTATTTTTCCTCTTGGACACACAAGGTGTGTCCTTCTAGCTTTTGCCTGCTTACCTGTCGCCTTTGTATGACTAGAAATACTCAGGTTGTATCAGTTACCCTTAAATCACTGAGTTTCCGGCCTTTGCAAAGAGACTAAAGTTTTTTTTGTGTGTGTTTTAATGGAATTCTAGTTGATTTACAATGTTGTGTTAGTTTCAGGTAGAGCAAAGTGATTAATATATATATATATATAATTTTATAATATGCATTCTTTTTCAGATTCTTTCCCCTTATTCGTTATTCCCTTATCGGTTATTACAAAATGTTGAGTATAGTTCCCTATACAGTAGGTTTTTGTAGATTATCTATTTTACATATAATAGTGTGTTTATGTTAATCCCAAACTTCTAATTTATCTCTCTTTCCTTTAAGTAACTATAAATTTATTTTTTATGTCTGTGGGTCTATTTTTGTTTTCTATATAAGTTCTTTTGTATCTTTTTTTAAATTCCACACATAAGAGATATCATATGATATTTGTCTCTCTCTGTCTAACTTAAATTCACTTAGCATGATAATCTCTAGGTCCATTCATGTTGCTGCAAATGGCATAAAATAATAAAGTTATTTTTCATTTCACTTAAGGCTTGAATATATTTAAGCCAAGATCTCATAGGTAGAGCTACTGCCTTTTTCTAACTGGGATTCCTATTTCTTCAGGATTTTGATTATAATGTGGTAGGAAAAGTGAGCAGACCATTGGGTGTGCAGCTGTGAGCTGCAGTCTCTTCTCCGAGTCACGCGTGGCGCAGTTGGAATGAAGCGCCCTCAGTGTTTCCCAGCATCAGGCAGTGGCAAATAAGAATGAGGGTAAACAGAAGCTTTTCCTCCTCCACTGCTGTCAACCAATAAAAAGGTTAGAGTTTCAGCGTTCCCATCGTGGCTCAGTGGTAACAAATCCAACTAGTATCCTTGAGGATTCAGGTTCAATCCCTGGCCTTGCTCAGTGGGTTAAGGATCCAGCATTGCCGTGAGCTGTGGTGTAGGTCGCAGACGAGGCTTGGATCTGGTGTTGCTGTGGCTGTGGAGTAGGCTGGCAGCTGCAGCTCTGATTTGACCCCTAGCCTAAGAACTTCCATTTGCTGCAGGTGTGGCCCTAAAAAGATAAAAAAAAGGCAGGGGGGTGGGGTAGAATTCTAAGGGAGGCAACGTTCATTTTTAAAAATTTATCTATAAGTGAAAAGATGTTACATTTATTATTCATTTTATACTTTGTATTGTGAAAGATAGGATAAAACTAATTTTCTCTGCATTATAAACTCTGTGTTCAAAATTTCAAAATTTTAATCAGAACAAATCCCTGAAAAAGCACTCCCTTTTCTTAAAAATATTGTTTGGGAAAGATACAAAACAACCACTTGGTATTACTTTAAAAAACTTCTATGCACAGACTATTTTACATATATTGTAATTTAATTATTATTTGCTTTACATACACATGTTATCTTACCTTCTCTCCAACCCATCTCATTTTATTTGATTTTTTTTCTCTGTACAACAATGGACTTTAGCTTTTCTTTCTTCTGATGAAGCTAATCAAGGTCTTTCTCTTCTGAGCACAAAGTAGCATGGGTAGGAAATATTTTGGAGAGAAGATTAAAATGTGGAAATATGAATACTCTGCCTGTAGAACAAGGTTTATAGTGTTTTCATCTTCAATAAAGTTTTTGTTTTTCATTCTCACCTCACACACAGGCTCCCATTTCACTCTGGGCTCTGGGCTCAGGAGTTTGCAGCCTTCCTGTTTGTGAATTTTAGGCTTTCTCTGCACCAGTGACGGTCAGTTCTTCCCCAACCCAGAACCTCAGCAAAAAGGTGTCTCATTGTTTGTTCTCTTTACTTTATTATCTCCTCAGCTTTAGTGAGCAGTAACAGGTGTACAAAAAACCAGCACAGAGTCAGTGTATATGATCTGGTGAGTTTGGACATACGTATACACTTGGGTTATAACCACAAAGTAATAAACATACCCATCGCCTGGAAGAGTTTCCTTGTGTCCCTTTGCGTGTGTGTGTTTTAAAATTTTTTTGTGTATGTGGTAAGACCATGAGATTGGTCCTCTTAACAAACTTTAAGTGCACAGAGAATGTGTAGTTAATTATAGACATTGCCACCCACAGCGGATCTCTGGAACTTACTCATCTGGTGAAACTGTAATTTGACACCCATTGAACAACATTGCCCCCCCACCCCGCGTAACCTCCAGTCTCTGCACCTTGCAGGTGGCACTAGTATCTTTCTGTTACTGTGCAGTGTGGAGAGGACAGTGTGGAGACATTCCTTTGCATAAGTGCAGGGAAAGCAGCCTGGGTGAGAACCACATGTGTATTTTGCCCTCTGATTCTCCTGGGTTTGAATTTCATGCCCAGTGTCTTGGCAAGAAAACCTCAGGTTTCTCTCTCTCTCTTTTTTTTTTTTTAGTGTAAAATGGGGATAATAGAACATCCAGGTTCATAGCAGCATCATTCACAATAGCCAGGAGGTGATATGAAGAGATAAACTAAACGTGGTACATCCATACAGTGGAATACAGTGGAAAAAGGAAGGAAATTCAGACACATGCTACAACATGGATGAAACTTAAAGATGTTATGCTGAGTGAAATAAGGAACTGAACACATATTATATGATTCCATGTACCTGAGGGAATTAGAGCAGTCAGTTCACGGAGACAGAAAGTAGAATGATCATTGTCAGGGGCTGGGGGAGGGAGGGGGGTCGCTGTTTAATAGGTACAGTTTCAGTTTGGG
Organism: Catagonus wagneri; assembly: GCA_004024745.2. NCBI lineage: Eukaryota > Metazoa > Chordata > Mammalia > Artiodactyla > Tayassuidae > Catagonus > Catagonus wagneri. The sequence continues at coordinate 36,472,331 of PVHT020000521.1, read as the reverse complement.
AAAATGAAAAGCCCTGGAGATGGATGGTCTTGATGGTTGCACAGCAATGTGAAAGCTCTTAAGGCCACCATGCTGTACACTTAAAAACAGGTAAAATGGTAAATTTTGTGTTCTGTACATTTTACCACAATGAAAATCAGAGTGAAAAATGGAGATGATAATATCTATTAGGATTGTGTAAAGGATTCACTGAGATGCATCCTCATAAGGCCCAGTAGGTGCCAAGGAATGTCACCTCAGTCCTCCACGGTGAGGGGCTTGCTTGTCTACTGGTCACTTCCTGTGAGTCAGGTGGGCTGGATGTGAGGCCGCAGGGGGAAGTGGAGAGAATAAGAAAAGGCCCTTGAATGAAATCTGCAAGCCAATCAGGAGCCATTCCAGATTTTGTATTTGCTACTTTTGGTGAGAGGGTGGGAGTGGACAGCTTTTCAACTTTTTTTTTTTTTTGTCTTTTTAGGGCCGTATCCATAACATATGGAAGTTCCCAGGCTAGGGGTTGAATTGGAGCCACAGCTGCTGGCCTACACCACAGCCACAGCAATGCCAGATCTGAGCTGCATCTGTGACCTATACCACAGCTCACGGCAATGCCGGAGCCTTAACCCACTGAGCAAGGCCAGGGATCAAACATGCATCCTCACAGATCCTAGTTGGGTTTGTTTCTGCTGAGCCTTGTCCTCTCACAGCCGTAATACTCCAAATGAACACATCGCTCTTGTTAAATGTTCACAGGAATTGAAAAGGCCTGTTTCTCTTAGGCTGGTGTCTGCCCGCCCCTCAGGGCTCACATTCACGTCATTTTCTACATTGTACAGTGGGTGTCTTCAAGTTGAATGTGAAGGAAGGCAGAAAAAGACTTGGGCATCTCCAGTCATCAGCAGGTTTGCAAATTGACAAAATATAACAACAACTTAGGGAAAAGGAATCAAAATGGGTTCAGTTTTCAATGGTTGTGCAGAAGAGCCAAAATCTGAAGAGCTGAAGAATAAAGAGCAAATCCAAGTTTTCTGTTTAGCTTCTGATTTTAAACTTTTCTCCTTCATGAGAATGTGTTGTTTTACTTTATCTTGTTCATGAGTATTTAGCACTGACTTCTACTACAAAGAGAGCCTTTTAAGCAGTATACCTGAACTTGCCTTATTTTCATGTCACAATTATTTGATGGATTTAAAAAAGTGCTGCATCTCCAAGCGGACTTTGGTCACATCTGCTTTTCTTTCTTCCTTCCTTCCTTCCTTCCTTCCTTCCTTCCTTCCTTCCTTCCTTTCTTTCTTTCTTTCTTTCTTTCTTTCTTTCTTTCTTTCTTTCTTTCTTTTTCAGGGCCACACCTGCAGCATATGGAAGTTCTCAGGCTAGGGGGCTCTGGCCTATACCACAGCCACAGCAACACGGGATCTGAGCTGTGCGTCTGTGATCTACACCACAGCTCATGGCGGCAACACTGTAACCTTAACGCACGGAGCAAGGCCAGAGATCAAACCTGAATCCTCATGAATACTAGCTGGGTTTGTAACCCACTGAGCCACAACAGGAAACCCTGGTTGATCATAACTGCTTTTCTGTTTTCACAGCATACTGGTGAGCAAATGCTTTTTTTAGGTGGGCTGAGGCTGCACTGGTTCTTGCAAGCCCGTGACCATTGCACAATTAAACTTTGTAGGTTGAAAGGAGATTCCGATATAAAGATGTTCATGTAACATAAGGAAGATCATCTCTGAGGTTATTTTCAAAATGACACATCAGTGGTGGGAAATGATTACTTTGGCAGGGATATTACTTAAAATAACACTGGGATTTGCACCCTGAAGAACATCAACAGGATAATTCATAAATGTGCTCATTTCCTCCTTGCTAGTTATTAGCCAGGAATATAAAGCAGCATATGGCTTATTATTCTGGTCGTTGGAGAGACCAGAATTCAATGCTGAGGTGAATAAGTATTTTTTCACCCAGCTCCCAACCTGTCTGCCTTGCCAGGAACCAGGTAGTCGTGGAAGTGGTTAGGCTGGGAGATTGCAGGCCCAAATAGGTGTAGGGGAAGGAAATAGCCCAGGTCCCGTCACCTTGACACAACATTCAACCCTGGCCAAGCAGAGTCCCCAGGGGGCAGGCTGGCTTCTGGACTGACACACAATGTCCCATGGGAGGTGGAGAAGCGATACTTTATTCTTCCTGTTAAGTCAACTGAAAACACTGGGTATTATCTACAAAGTGAACATGAGATGACGCTGAAGGATGGAGAGAAGGCAGACAGGCTGAAGCCTCAGGCCTCAGGATGTCATGGCGCCAGGGTGGGATCAGGCCAGGCTCGGCGGGGTAGACCCACTCCCACCCAGCAGCTACAAGGGTCCCTCCCACCTAGGGGTGTCCGCAGAGCCTGCAGTGAGGCCAGACCTCCTCCTCCGCCAGGCAGTAGCAGGGTGGTGTCCCCCATTCCCTGACACTGGGTTTTACGTTTGCTCCCGTGGCAGCCTTAGCCTGTGTTGGAGGTACCATGACGGACAGCCTTCTGCCCTGTGCTACAGCTTGACTGGTCTCCCTGGGTTCTTTCAGATGATTGGTATCTCAGGGTGATAAGTTATGTCTTATCTACTAGACTGTGGTTTCCACAAAGGCAGACATCCAATCTTTTTTTTTCCTTTTACTGACACGCTGCGGCATATGGAATGTCCCAGGGTAGAGGTCAAATTGGAGCTGCAGCTGCAGGCCTACAGCACAGCCACAGCAACGTGGGATCCCAGCAGCATCTGTGACCTGTACCACAGCTTCCAGAACACTGGATCCTTAACCCAGTGAGTGAGACAAGGGATCGAACCCACATCCTCATGGATACTAGTCAGGTTTGTAACCTGCTGAACCACAAGGGGAACTCTGACATTCATTCTCTGAATTAGAGTCTAAATAGCCGTTTGGGTTGAGTATTGAGCCTGGGCCCACAGACACTTGATAAATATTGGTTGACTTCTTTTGGAGTTGTTAAAAATCTAAGTGTTGCTTAACCATTAGGGGTTCTGACTGACACTAACCAACCAGGTCTAACTCATAGAGAGAGACCTAGGCAGATAGGTTGTGTTGCTCAGTTACCAGCACTGGCACTGGTTGTGCAGCAAGGAAAAGGATGCCATAGAGAAGGTCTCGTAGACCCGCAGGTCCCATTTGTGGAAGAACTCACAGAATCTAAGAATGACCCCTATGTGTCAAGCTAGCACAATGGCAGTGGATAATCAGAGTGACCATGTACTAACTAACCATGAAAGCAAAAGTGCTGAGGGGGTTGGCGTCTTTTTTTTTTTTTTTTCTGGAAAAGCCCACGGAGGATGTTAAAGTAGAAGTTTGCTTGAAGCTCAGGGAATCTGAGCAACTGAAGGCCCTGCTGGCCAGTGATTTTCAAGCAATGTGAGTTGAAAACTAATTTTGCAAGAAAGACTTACCTTCTCAGGGCACCAGAATCCACCACTGAGACTGTACTTTGCTCTGGATGGTTTTAGAGACATTCAAATTCTTGCTTTTCTATGGAAAGGTTATGGAATTTAGAATTAGACCTTGATTCAAATTTCAGCTCTGTGTTCTTGGGCATAATACATAGTTTTCCTGTACTTCAATTTCCCCACCAGTGAAGTAGAACTCTTCCCAAATTATTGTGGAAATTTAATAAAAAGGGATAGATAAACATTCTAGCATGATACCTAGATTAGCCTAACTCTTCATCTACAAACATGGTATTATTCTTCAATCCAGGTACAGTGGGCTGTAGATTTCTGAAATAATAAGAAACATCTTCCAGTTGACCTCCAGTGCCTACAAATGATCACTTAGTACAGGCAGCTCCTTTTACAGGTGGCTGGGTTGATTGATTACAAGCCTGTCCTAATTGTATCAGGGTAAGTAGCTTTTAACCCCAAGTTCACATTTGAGAATAGCTTGCTGTTTACCACCTTACCTGTCTTATAGATACACACATTTGAAATAAATAACCAATGATAATACCAACATGTTCAACATAGATCTGCCTTTATTTCAATTACTGTGTAAAAGCAATGCTAGGTGGAAAGGCCTATTTGGGAGATAATACACAGAAGAGCTCTTATTTCTCACAGCATGGTCATATCACTTTTATCGAGAGTCTGAACTTCTGCCACAAAAGCGACCCCAAAAAAGCAAAAAAAAAAAAAGATGCTGAGTTTCATGTGAGGTCAGCCAAATCCTGTCCTTTTTCATTTATGTCTGGGGCTGGAACACTCCTTTTCCCTTATCCAGCTTCTTATCGCAAGGTCTGGAGTTAAGATAGATGACTTGATTAGGTATAAGTAACCACCCTTAGGAGAAAAACAGGCAGCTGATAAATTAAGGGAATATGGGAGCTGAATGACCACCATCTATTAGCCAACTTGTGTCCAACAGTAAAGGCAAGTAGAAAAGCTTTTCAGTGTTTAGAATGACAGGGTTCAAATTTACTGACCTCAGCTAGTAAAACGCTGGAAAAAACACAGAATTTGATCTTGTACCTGCCCTTGGTTCTTGGCTTCCACATTTACAGGCTCTGCTACCTTGGGCAAATATTCTTTCAGTGACTCAATTTTCTTGTGAAAAATTTAAAAAGTGGCTAAGATTTGTTGATGTTTATTATACACTAGGAGCTGTGCTATGTAATTTACATATCATGTGACATTCAGTTTCTGCAAAGTCCAAATAAAACTGCGCTTTCTCAAATGGGGAGACTAGGAGCCAGAGGCATTAGGCAACTCACCCAAAGTCTCATAGCTTGTAAATTTTAGAATCTATAAGGAAACCCAGGTCTGACTGGCTATGAAAACTACTTTTAAAACTGCACTATACTGCTTCATTTACAAAACTGATCTTGGTAAAACAAAGATCAGACTTGAAGGAGTTTAAAATAATGAGATGAGGGAGTTCCTGTTGTGGCTCAGTGGGTTAAGGACTTTTTGTCTCTCTGAGGATGCGGGTTCCATGCCTGAGGTATAATTGCTCAGTGGATCAAGGATCTGGCATTGCCACAAGCTGGGGTGAAATTTTCAGATGTGGTTCAGATACAGTGTTGCCACAGCTGCAGCTCCTCTGATTTGACCCCTAGCCTGGGAACTTCCATATGCCACCAGTGTAACCATTAAAAAAAATAAAAAAAATAATGAGACGATGTATATAAAATCTCCAGAGGAGTGCCTAGTTAGAGTGTATATGCTCAAAAAAGGTGAATATTATTATACTATCCAGGAAAATCATGAGGTTGAGTGGCACCTATGGTTTAAAAAGATGGTGACTGCTATTTATTAAGGCCAATACGTGCCAAGCTTTCTGTGAAGTGAAAATATACACTATCACAATTATTCTTCACAAAATACAATTGTTTAGATTTTTAAAAATTACCTTCCTTTTATAAATGAAAAAATCGTGGCTCTGGAAGATCAAGTGTTTTTCACAAAGTCTGTGTCACTTGGTAGCAAGAACCAGAAACAAGGATGCTGATTCCAAGGTCAGTTTTTGTTGTTGTTAGTTTTTATTTTTTAATTTAATTTCATTTTCTTTATGGCCACACATGCGGAATACGGAAGTTCTTGGGTCAGGGGTCAGATTGGAGCTGCAGCTGCATTTATGTCCACAGCTGGAACATTCCTTATCTCTTATGTGGTGTGGGTCTACACCACAGCCGCAGCAACACAGGGTTTGAGATGCATCTGTGACATATTCTACATCCCACTGAGCAAGGCCAGGGATCAATCCTCATCCGCCCAGAGACAACATAGGGTCCTTAATCCACTGAGCCACAATGGGAACACCCAGTTTTTGTTTTTAATACTTTGCTCTGCAGCCTTCCTAAAGGAGAGAAGCTTCTGGATATTGGAAAAGGTATTTAGGAATTTGACTTAGAGTATTCATTTTAGATGAGCGGTCTTGGTAATGGCAAATAAAGAGTGAAAAACAGAATTTCAGGGATCAGAATGCTGAACAGGAGAGGAAATAGTTTAAACCAAAAAATTGTGAATTAATTCATTGGAGTGGTGGGGGGAACCCAAACATATATTAGACGAAAAGCAAAAGCTTGGAAGTCACACAGTGAATCCTGTTAGAAAGATTGACTTTGGCTTCCTCCTGTTCTGTTCATTACACCTGAATAATCACTACAGTCTAATCTATAAATGGTAAGTAAAATTCCTAAATCAGATGGGACCGAGGTCTCCAATCTGTAAACTTGGAATTAATTCTGTAAGACATTTCAGTGCCACGCAAAGTTACTGTTGTCAAATCTAATTCTATTTGGCCTTTCCATCAACCATAGCAGTTTTCTTCCTCCTGGAGATAAATGCCATTATAAAATGTTCAAAATTCTGTAGTCTCACTTGGAGTTTTACTTGAGGGTTGTTGCCCCAACAACTAACCTTACATGATACTCTGATGTGTCCTGACATTTTTCCTAGTCCTTGCACACCTTGGCCAGGCCTTCTTGGAGTGCACAGTGATGTCCAGTGTTGACTCTTCCTGCCATAAAGACCATCCCCACTGCTGCATTGCTCTGTCCTTTGGACAGCTTTATTTAGGCTGCAACCTATGAAATTGCCAATAATGGGTCCTAATCCACAAAAGTGGCAATTTCTTAGGGTGTAACCAAATCCTGTTTTTAATAGATGATTTATGTGTATTTTATGGATGATGAACTATCTGCAGCAACTTTTTTTTTCATTTTTCTTTTCAGGGTCCTACCTGCAGTATGAGGTCAAATCGGAGCTGCTGCTGCAGACCTGTACCACAGCTCAGGGCAATGAAAGATCAAAGTTGCATCTTCGACCTACACCACAGCTCATGGCAATACCAGATTCTTAACCCACTGAGCAAGGCCAGGGATTGAACCCCTGTCCTCACAGAGACAACGTCAGGTCCTTAACCCTCTGAGCCACAAAAGGAACTCCATGCAGCAACTCTTTTAAAATTAAAGCCCCCCTGATTCCAGTCCTCCTCCCTAGCTCTATAGAGATGGCAGGGGTTGGGGTGGGCATGGGTTAGACTTTAGAGGACAAGAGTTTTCCTCCTAAAGTCACCTTCTAAAGTCCCTCCCAGTTCCTGGAATGAAACTAAGCTAAGGGTAAGGGATCTGGTAACTCCAAGTTCAAACTGACCTGAAGCCAGTGGAAGCACCTCATTTAAGTGCAAAATGATTAAGTGACTGTGGGTTAACTTTTAACTGCTGTGTACTAACTAAAATAGTAAATAACTGATCGCATGTCTTTCTTTCCTTCAATATGTTGGGGAGAAAAAGGAGTTGCTAATTATTGACTCTTTCCCCACCCCTGAAATGTCAACTGATCAAGAGAAACTTGAACGATACCCAGTTTGACTTATTGGCTGTAGCCAGTCTCCACAAAACACATTCCACCACAATGCTCCAAGCAAAGCCAAAAATATCTCCAAATTAGAAATTATTGAGGGTCACAACCAGGTTACAGGTACATGAGACATGGAGATCTACCAATTATCTCAAGGTGGCCGGGGGACTCTGAGATGTCAGTCAATTCTGGGTGTTGCAAAGCTGGGGTTGCCTGATGATTTCAGGAGAAAGAGGGAGAATTTTAATCTTCAACGTGTCTGGATATTTGGATGGCAGTCTTGTCAAAGTCAAGCAAAGAAAAACCAGAGAGATTTACTTCTAAGAAAAGGTATTATCAAATGAGGAAAGAGTTCTAGAGAAATAAACTCTCAACTGACCACACAATATACGGGAGAGTAGATGCATAACAAAGAAAGAAACATCTCATGAAGCTTCCAAGCCACAGCAGCCCCATTTCTCCCACATCTTGACATTCTATGTGTGAGCGGAGAGCATTGTTACTTGAGTTTTTAAATACAGATGCCTCTGTTGGCAACGACAACAGAATGAAAAAATCCACACAATCATATTGCCCTTTCTTTATGTAGAATGCCCCCCGTAATAATAATACTAACCTTGAGTGCTGTATTTATTTGTTCCTTTGTTGTCATCCAGCATGTCCGCCCTTGCCGACCACACTCAAGTTCCTGCATTTTGGGCAGTCTTAGGGGTCAGCCGGTGTCAGCGCCCTTCTCTCACTCCCGGAGTTGAAGTGTCCCAGTCCTTTCTCTCCCCACCATGAACAGCTAGAGAGGATTAGTCAGCTGGCCAGTTGGACCATCTCCCAGGACTTTGACTCTTTGAAAGAGTGGTTCAAGGATGAAAGAAACTGCACTGTCTCACCCCATTTGGAGTGTTCTTGCTGTGAGATGCCAGCTGGGGCCCCTGCATCCTAGCTTCCTTGGGTGGAATTCCCACTTCTTCAGCTTCTTATAGATTTTACAACATGCTTACAATGAACGCCCTTTGTTTAAGCGAACCTGGGTCAGTTGCTGTTGCTCATAACCAAGGCGCCCTAACTGGAACTCTGCTTTGCCCCCTCAAACAAGGTGGGAGGATGGGCTCATAAAGCAGCTGCTATCACTGAAGGAAGAACTGTGTGTCCTTGGGTAGGTCTCATGTTGTTTCTAAACATTAGAAGTTTAGAACATTTAGAAGTTTTCCTAAAATGACCATAATAGTACTTCCTTTGTCTAGAGCTGTTATAAACCATAAATGGATTCACGTGCATGAAAGAATTCTCTAGGTCCTACCCTGCTTTCCACAGCTCCATGTCATGACAGAGTGGGAGAGATGGTATAACATGGTACATCCAATAATTCATTTATTCAACCAGCAGATACTCATCTAGGATTTTTATGTGCCTTTAACTGTTCTCAGCAATTGTAAGACAAAGAGAAGAGACAGGGGCTTGTCACCAAGAAGTCAAATCCTAGTAGAGGAGACAGAAGTGTGAGCAGCCAAGGAAGTTCCCTGTGACCAACACTGACTGAAGATCCACAGCCTGAGCATCAGATGTAGCAGGAAAGAAGGGACAATTTATTTGGCTGATGGGGGTCAAGCAGCCTTTGTACTTGCTCCTGGAAGAGACTAGATTTCCACCAGAGGAATGGGTATCTGAGGCAGGGCAAACTGCACAGCACATACCGCCATCTGGGCTGCGTGGCGACTTGATGTGGCAGAGGTATGCCCTGACACGCCAGATGGCACACGGACCCAGGTCCCCAAGGATAAGAGGCAAGGAGTCCTGAATAAAGGTGTGTGAACTCCCCGCAGCTCAGCCCCAGTCTGCCCTCCCTCTTCCTGTGCCTGTGGAGATGGTCAGGTACCGAGAACAACTCCCCAGGGAGGGTTGGCGTCCCTTCCACTGCCTACTTCCAGCGGCCCACCTACCGGGAAGGGATTAGGTTCACTCAGGGAATTGGCTCTTATCACTCGTCTGGAAGGAAGAGACAGTTTTACACATAATTTTGCTTTCAGCAAGGATTGTTTTCATGCTGAGAATTCAATAAAACCAAATTCCTCTGTAACAGCCTAAGCAAATCCACGAACAAGCCTGAGATGAGAAGTGATGGGGATGCATGATGTAGAGGCATCTGTGGAAATGGAAAAGAAAAGCACAGCAGCCGAGAAATAGTGGCTCCTGGTCTTCGTTTTTTTTTGATTTGCCTCCCTTTCTATCCTTTCCATATATTTTCTTTGGGTTACTTCTATTGCCCAATTCCTCCTATAGGTTCCAATTTATTAGGGAAAGAAGAGTCCCAGGCACGGGGATCCTGCTTCTGTTTCCTTGGTTATGAATAGTGTGTTGTGAGGGAGGATGCTAGGTGTCCCCAGGAGAACATGCCTGCCTTTTCTGGAAAGAGTTGGTTCTTACCTAAGTCCCAGTCCAGACTAGAGGTTCCCAAACTTCTTAAGATTGATGGATCCCTTAGTGTCTTTGTAGCTTTCTCATGGAATCTCTAGGCTCAAAAATGGATCTAACAAAACTAATGATACCCTTACCATATGGCCCAGCAGTCATGCTCCTAGGTATTTACCCCCAAAGTCAAGGGCTTATAACCTGCACTCAGGTGTTTATAGTAGCTTTATTCATAACTGTCGAAACCTGGAAGCAACCAAGATGTCCTTCAATCGGTGAATGGATAAACTGTAGTCCATCCAGATGATGAATATTTTGCAGTGATAAAAAGAAATGAGCCGTCCAGCCATGAAAAGATGTGGAGGAACCTTAAGTGCATGACAAAGTGAAAGAAGGCAGTCTGAAGAGGCTATAAACCATGTGATTCCAACTCTATGACGTTCTGGAAAAGGCAGACTAGGGAGACAGTAAAGCGATCGGTGGTCGTTAGGGCTGAGGAGGCGGGAGGGAGAGGGATGAATTTATATATATTTGGATGCTAATGAAAGAGCAAAGAAAATTTCTATATTTTAAACTGCATTTAAATGTGCAGTTAGGGAGCCTCCACCTAAACTTTAACTGGAAGTAACCTATCTGCAAGATAGTAGCATGCTAAAGCTATCAGGAGAAGAATCTAATGGAATTTAAAAAATGATTTCAAGCGATGGGTATCCTCAGGTAAAATTACACATTTGTGGGTTTATGTCAGCAGCTGGAAGTTCCTATCTGTGTGAAAAGACCTTTTTTCCCAATTTTTTATAGTCTCTAATATTATTTTATTTTATTTTTTTTCACGGAGATGTAATTGACATTTAACATATTAGTTTTAGGTGTGCAACGTAATGATTTGATAGATGTATATATTGCAATATATTACCAGGATCAGTCTAGTTAACATCCATCAGCACACGTAGTTACAAACGTGATGAGAACTTTTAAGGTCCACTCTCTTAGCAACTTTCAAACACACGATACAGTAGTGTTAACTATAATCACCACGCTGTACATGGCATTCCCAGGACTTATTTGTTTTATAACTGGACGTTTGTGCCTTTTCACTCTTTTTACCAATTTGGTCCACCCCCCACTTCCTGCCTCTAGCCACCAGCAATCTCTCCTGAGCATCTGAGTTCAGCTTTTTTTCTAATTCCATATATAAGTGAAATTATATGGTATCTGTCTTTCTCTGTCTGACTTATTTCATTTAACACAGTATCCTCAAAGCCCATGCATGTTTTTGCAAAGTTCCTTCTTTTTAATGTTTGAATAATAATTCATTACATATTTACGTTTATTTATATACATACACCACATTTTTTATCTAGTCATCTATTGATGGGCACTCAGGTTATTTGCATGTCTTGGCTGTTGTAAATAATGCTGCACTGAACATGGGATCCAGTATCTTTCTGAGTTAGTGTTTTCATTTCCCTCAGATGAATACCCAGAAGTTGGATTGTTGAATCATATGGTAGTTATTTAAAAGAATTTATTTTTGAGGAACCTGCACGTTGTTTTCCATAGGGGCTGCACCAGTTTACATTCCCACCCCAATAGTGTAGGAGGGTTCCCTTTTCTCTATATCTTCACATATTGCCAACGTATTATTTCTTTTGTTTGAAAAGACACTTTCAAAGATGAAATTCATGAAATCTCATTGCAGATCAACATTAACATTTGTAATTAATTTTGATGATAGGAAATACTCTGATTCCTAGTTACCTGAAACATAATCCATTCCTCAAAAAGGATTCCATACTTCGTAGTAGACTGTATTAGAAATATGTACTCAGTTATCAGTATATTTTGAATTTCATCAATGAAAAGTTTATAGGAATTTGTTTTATTTTTTGTTTAAAATATCTTTAGTTTTGCCTTTTGGCCTGAAAAATCTACTGTTTACAATCTGGCCTTTTACAGAAGTTTGCCAACTGTTGTTTTAATGCACGAGTTGTCTGAGAGAAAGTGCCAGATGTTTTGGCTTCTTTTTCTCACAAAGGAAAACTCTATCAGGAGGTTAATCACTTGACTGCAAGTTAGTCTCTTGTTGCTAAGACACTCAGAAACATTCAGATCAGAGCCAGGCAATCAGGTTAGGAAAAAGTGTGTTCTGAATGCGAAGTCAGGCAGAGGGTTAGCCAACAGGACGTCAGCAGGACAGGGCAGTGACTGCACAACAGGGGTCAGAGACGCATTTAATAGGAGCCAGGCAACAGTGAACCAGAGAACCTGGCACAGAACCAGGCTCTGGAATTGGACCGGCAGTTTGCTTCATGACAGGAGGTGAGCAGGCTTCCTAGATGGAAGTTAGCTAGGATCACTAGTTTCAGTGGGTGAAAATAGAAGGGAATTAAGGGGTGGTAGACGGGAGAAGGGGCTGTGGGTAGATGAACTGGTTACCCTGGTGCAGAAGGAGATGGAGAAAATGCACACATCCTTGGAGTTCCCGTTGTGGCTCAGTGGTTAACGAATCCGACTAGGAACCATGAGGTTGTGGGTTCGATCTCTGGCCTTGCTCAGTGAGTTAAGGATCTGGCGTTGCCGTGAGCTGTGGTGTAGGTTGCAGACATGGCTCGGATCCCGCGTTGCCGTGGCTGTGGCGAAGGCCGGCAGCTACAGCTCCTATTAGACCCCTAGCCTGGGAACCTCCATATGCTGCGAGTGTGGCCCTAGAAAAGGCAAAAAGCCAAAAA